>JAQMRL010000001.1:20692920-21047920 GCA_035578175.1 Catonia carolina
CTAGTTCTGGATGGTGTGTACAATTTTTACAAAGACATGGACTTTCAGTCCGTGTCCAACAACATTGACCCTGCGCTTACCATTCGAATATAAAGACACAATTATTGATTTTCATAGATATATTATTAAATTGAGACGTGAGTCTAATTACGAACTGAGCCAAATAGGAAATGCGGATCAGACACCAATTTACTGGGACATGCCGATTGCTACCACAGTTGAAGTCAAAGGAACAAAATCTGTACCTATAAGATCAACGGGTTGTGACAAACAAAGGTGCACAGTTATGCTTGCAATTACCGCAGATGGGCAAAAGCTGCCTTCATACGTCATTATAAAACGTAAAACTTTGCCAAAAGACAATTTTCCCCGTGGAGTTGTACGTGTTCAGGAAAAGGGTTGGATGGAAGAAAACAATTTCTGGACTGGATAAAACCAATTTGAAACCGCTGACCTGGAGGTTTATTAAAAAAGAAAAATCTTTTAGTATGGGACAGTATTAAAGCTAATTTTACTGACAGGGTAAAAGATAGGTAACAGGAAAATAAAATAGATGTTGTAGTAATACCAGGAGGTTAACGTCAATTTTACAGCCCTTAGATGTGTCGATAAATAAGTCTTTCAAAAGCAACTTTAGAAAATTATACTGCGACTAGATGAGCAATGGGAATCATTTTTATGCGCCTTCGGGTAAGATAAAATCTGTTTCGCAGATAATTGAATGGATTGTAAAGGCATGGAAAGCAGTTAAACCAGAGATTGTTGAGAAGAGTTTCAAGAAATGTGGGATATCTAGCGGTATGGATGGTTCGGAAGACGATGCTCTATGGGATAACAGAAGTACTAGATCATCTGAAGGATCAGACAACGATGCCAATTTACGAGACATTTCTTCAGAGAGTGATGAAAACGATATGGATTAGAATAACTAAGTGCGTCCGTAAGCAATTTTTTTAAATTTTATTTAATTGAACATTAATCTAATTTTCTAATAAAACTTCTTTAACACTTTCGAGACGACAACCGTACGTGATACGGCTGTGATGATATACACCGAGTGATGGCAAACGTACGTCATACGGGCACAGCAATATACATCCCTAGACGGCAAACGTATCTCATATGTTTGCTACTTTCACATTGTTATAAATGTGACTACCGGTACGCTATCCGTTTCCCGTTTTCACTATTGTTTAGTTCACTTTGTTTTCCGTTTACCTACAGCGATAGTTGACCGAATCGATTAGTATTTTCTGATATATCGACAAAACTATCGACCGCTATTTAATACGCAAGACCGAACCGTAGCGTCTACTACCGAGTACCGACATAGCGGGTTACAAGACCACGTTGTTTGCAGTGTATATGTTTTACTGTTATTGTGCTATTATACATTTCATGAAATGATGTCTGGAGATGCATTAGATTGTTTTGCAGAAGGTTCTGGGTCGGAATTAGATGACATGGAATTGTATAAATTAGAATAATTGTAAATAGTATTATTTTATAAATAACTTAATTGACTTGAACTAAATATATGGTTAAAAAGAGCAAACTTGAAACTTTATTTACATATAATAACCTTGTTGATAAGAACTGAGGTGAGGTGACTGCACACGTCAGTCTACATTGCAAGGTACGTATAATTTACATGGTCGTGAAAAAAATGGTAGACTGGAAAGTGTTAACGATAAGTTATTAGATTCACAGTTATTTTGTCTTTCATGCAATTTTTTAAAATGAGAACGAAAAATATTTTTTGAAAAATAAAAGCGTAAAAAATTACAAAATGCTAAAATTGTCATCTAAAAGTAAGGGTGCGCACTATACATGTGAAAATACGGTAGTTACGTTTATTACTCCTTTTCAAGGAATGGCAGATTCTTCAAAACTTAGCCATTTGTAAAACCACAGCGAGCATATTACCTAACAGTTGGAATTTCTTGCCTTTCTTCTTTTTAGTCGAGTTATTGAATTTGCTTCCTGCCGATCTAAATTAAAATCAGAATTCAATGCAACAATGTATTCCGAACACCTAAACATGAATAAAACGTACCAAATGAAACAAATCCTATCGATCAATAAATAGACATAGAATAAAAGACATTTTTCATTTATTACATCAGTGTGATCTGGTGAAGCTCGTTTGAGAGACCTCTCTTAATCTGATTACATTCTGTCTTGTGGCTCTGTGGCTTAGTCAATAAATAGTAGTGTTCATCATCACCATCATTATCATTCACAAGTAAATTAATCCCACAGAATTTTTTATTTCAATTATTCAGTTGGCCACAGCAGTGTTTCCAGAAGGTGACTTAGTTTTCTCTATCTTGTTGACAACTTGTCAAATTTATACTAAACATATTTTTTACTTATCTCTTAGTTGAGTAAACGATGTAAAATTTAAAACAACCTAATTTTAATCGTGAGTGAATGATGCAAAATGAAATGGACTTGTGTAGAACTTAAACATACGGAAAATCACTAATTGATGCTAAACTATTTTGCTTAAAGGTAGTCTCTGGAAGAAAGACTTCTGCCCCACGCAATGTGATCGTAACATGCGTCAACAAGGGGTGAGTTTAATTTACTCACCCCTCACCCCTTCCTTCTAGTATGGTTCTCTAGTTCTTCACGGTTCTTTATTTTCCAACTAAAACATTAACTTTTAATTTTATGTCCGTTACTTCCTTAGTAGTTTAAGACACAAATTCTAAAACATTGGCAATTGTTTATTTTATTTATGTCCGTTATTAACACATCAAAAGTTTCAAGTTTATTCCTCAAATCTTCTAAAGTTTTAGGAGGCCCGAATCTTTCTCAATACCACAAATTATTAAAAACACACCCCGACAAAACAGACAACTATGAAAGAAAAAATATTGAATGGAATAACAGCTTTTTAAACCAAAGTAGCAGAATTTAAACGTGCCTTTACGCACACAATAATTTCAACTGCAGTATTATTTACTATTATGAATAGAATCGCAGTGAAGATAACAGAGCAGCCAATGCACAATGCACAACCTATCCATCCATCGTCTCAACTTTTCATATTCCTTTTTATTTTCTCTTGCCTATATGAATTTATAGGAAGGAAAGTATTGTTTTCATGTCGATTTTAACAAATACACTCTTCACCGGATATACACGTTTTCAGACCCTCTGAACCCACACAAACATGTTTTTAGCGATTGGTCTGTGTGTGTGTCTGTCTGTCTGTCTGTCTGTCTGTCTGTCTGTGTGTGAACAAAATATCTCAAGAACGAAACATCGTACGAACTGGAAACTTGAAACTTAAGTTACATACCACTACCGGACCCGACGCAAACATTTTCATCAAAATTGGTCAACCAGAAGTAGTAGTTTATTTGTGTAATTTTTCACTTTTTTGCGATTTTCTTAAAAACTGGTCCTACAATTTTTTTTAAATTGCCTGGTTTACTAAATTTTTTATGCTCTGCAAGATAGGGTAGGCGCCATGTTTGCTGAAATTCTTGGTGAGGCTTTTTTCACGTAAAAAAATTGTTTTTTTAAGATGCGGCTTTAATATGCATTTTAGTACAAAAATTTATGTAATAAAAAATGTAGAGAATTTAATGTCCTACAACTTTTATTTCAAACATTTTTTTGAATAACGCTTAGTTTAGTGGTAATTAGCAATTTTCTGTTTCTTTCTCACGAAAACTTGTGAAAAATCTATATTCTTAAGATTTCGGCCTTAGTATGCATTTTACGACAAAAGTGTATATAATAAAATTTATAGGAAATGAAAAGATCTACAACTTTTATCTTTGGCAATTTTTTCTACAGAGCCTAGTTTAGCGTGAAAGAGTGATTTTCTGTATTTTTAAGGCAAACTGAGGTCGATTTTAATTTTGCGTCTTTCACTCATGTTTTTTGAGGTTAGTTTTTTGTTTATTTCTAATGTTTTATTACTAATGTTAGGTTTATTGTTAATTATTTGCATTGGCAAGAGAAAGTTGTGTGAATGTTTCACACCAGATTTTTAATCTTATTATAATTGGGTTTACTTGTTGAGGTTTTTTCCTGTATGTAAACCTTATAACAATCTCTAACCCGATTCCTAAACGAAAACACCTCAGAAGAAACCCAGTCATTGCTCCCTTTATTTGACATTTTTTTTACTGGACAGTTTACATTTAAATAATACAAAAATGTATTTTGTAATTTGTTCACGGAATTTTAGAATGTTTAAATTTCCTTCCCTTAGATCTCTACTGAAAAACTTCCTTTCACATTCCCCTATCCAAGTTAATGTAGCAAACTGAGCATGATAATCAGCGAAACAAGTTGCTACACAGCCAAAGAATTGTGGCTGAAGTGGTTGTTTCTCTAGCTGGAACATTTAACAATATTCCCAAGCACCTACATATCTATATTAAAATCCCCCATAATCATGATTTTCTCGGATAGATTGGTGTGGATTTCATCCAATAAACCAATAAATTTTTCAAAAACAAATCCAGCTGTCCACTGGGAGATCTGTATATATGAATTACTTTAATCACCAAGTCTTTGCTTTTAACAACAACTCCTGCCACTTGAAGCACCTTCTGTAGTTTGTGTTTATCTACCTGTGTCAGTTTAATTAATTCCTTAATACCCTTTCTACTAAACAAAGCCACTCCCCCACCCCTGTAATCGGTTCTACAGCCAAATGACACAAGTTCATGAGGCCTTCAAGTAATGTTGTTTCTGTGTCAAGTAAACCAGCCCTCTCAGTCCATACTCTTTATATTTACTTTCCAATTGAACTATTCTCTCCTCCTCCTTCAAAAGTAAATTCTCAAGCATCCAGTTATATTGCTACAATTCAGCATTTTTCTTCTGAGCACCTATTAGATCATTATTCAGCAAATGCATTATTCTATTCACATTGTCAATTTCCATGATCAGTTGTCTATTTATCTCTGCTGCATTTGTATTCTCGATTTCTTCCTCGTCCAGCAACAGGGATTTTTATTATCTCTTTGTGTTATCACACAATCCTCGCTGTACCAATAAAAAACAACTCCTTATACTCCTCCTGTACATTCACCCCTACCAAGAACAACTCCTTGACAGCGTTCACTTACATTCAATTCGTGTGTTCCACAAGGAAACTTCATGCTTTTATTTTTCATTTTAGCCATTTTTAATTAAATTCTTTTATTTTATTTATTAAACAAAACAATTATTTGTAAAATCGGTATGCAAAATCTCATTAAAATCTTTGTATACAACATAGTTTCCAAAAATTACAACATCGACAATTGAAAGACATAAAATTTAAAAGCGAATCAAAACCATTAAATTATCATCAGCATTGAAATATAGATATAGACAAAAAAATTAAAAATAGATTTCCGTTATAATATTTCTACACAATTAGATCACTATAGAACAGGACTTTTAAATCAGTTCTATTAGGCAATAAAATGTTGAACAGTGATTAATGTCTATCGTAGTATTTTTTGCTATCTTGTCTTGCATTAAAATTTATACAATTACAGTTCAAAGTTCACCCGGTTATACAAATGAATTTAAATTTATCATTTAATCCTTAAATGGAATAAAATTTTTATTACAAAAATTTTATTAAGAAATACCTCGAGTTTCATCAAGTTAAAGTCCACGGAGTGAAAGCGCTTAAAAATTTGTATTCACATATTTACAAATTACAGAAAACATTTTACTTTTTACCACTGAATATTGCATTTTTGTTGGATCGTACAAATGTTAGATTTTTTTTTTTTTGCATCCAGGAGGAGTATAGAGTCAGTTATAACACCTGAAATACTTATAAGAATCACACAATGTATCACTACTATCAAGAAAGAAATTCTTGTACACTATAAAAAGTTTCACCAATCAAGGAATTTTTCAGATTTTTTTTAAAGGAATGCAAATTATCACAACATTTTAAAAATTGGGGTAATTTATTCATGAATTTTCTCCCTGTGTTAACGCTTGTACGAGCGTTGAATAAATACAATAAAGAAAAATCGAAATGAATAATTCTAACGTAATTAATAAACGATTAATTGATTTAACCAGAGGACCAGGCAGGTTTTTAAGTAGTTGCCCGCCGCAACCATAACGACTGAGAGAATAAACGAAATGATTAAGTAGACAATTAAGCAAAATGACGAAACAGATAGGAACGAATTGACAGGACATGAACATACATAGGAACGCACACAATTGATCAACAATTCATAACAAATAAAAGACGCACTTACCTTTAATCCAGGAATGACATCAAACTTGTAGAAACGCACGCGGTGTATCACTAATAAACATCACAAGTAACAAACGCAACAGTTTACAATATAAATAACATGAGCAATTGAATATAATAATTCACACAAGGCAAATAGCAACAAACGACTTAAGTTCATAACGAACGAATGACTATACGAACGAGACAGGATTGCAAACGCAGGATGCGAGGGTAGCGACACCCAAGCCACGCGCTATGCGCCGATGGTAAGCGCGCTTCCATTCATCATGAAAGCTGAAACAATAGTGTGTGTGTGAAGAAGACGGATATGCAGGAACGTGGAAGGGAGAAAAAATGACGTGATCAGTGAGGTCATACGGAAACAAGCAAATTTGAAATATTAACAACGCGGGATAATTTGAATTATTTAACCCGGGTAAGACTGGCGTTAACACCCTGCATAAGTAGGTTTTTGTTCAAACAATTTTGTGGAGTGATTTGCCACATAATAATCATTTCTATTTCTCGTGTTATGATTGTGAACATTGAAATTCTGCATAAAATTAGTTTGCCTAACATACATAACCACCTCAAAAATGTAGAGAGAGGGAACTGTAAGCAATTTAAGCTCCTTAAATAATGGCCTGCATGAGGTTAGCTGGTTAGCACCCACCATATACCTAATAGCTTTCTTTTGAATTTTAAAAACCCTATTCACATTACCCATGCTAGAATTACCCCATACTAAGATACCATAACGGATATGAGACAGAATGAGGCACTGATAAGCTGCCATTTGTAATTTTTTATCATTTAATCTAGCAATTTGTTTTAGTGCAAATACCACAGATGATATTTTACTACAAACTTGATTGGTATAGAAATCCCAAGACAAAGATCTATCTAGAGATACACCCAGGAACTTCACTGTTTCTACATGCTCTGAACTATTATTATGATTAAATACATCCACTTCTTTACTTTCTTTAACATTATGTTTGTTTTTGAAGTGCAAGTACTGACACTTTTTCCCATTAACTGTTAATAACATTTGATTCAAGAGCTGTACTACAGACCCTATGTTAACATGTGTATTTACTTCAAGAGCATCTACCAGTAAACTGTTACTGATTACTGAAGTATCATCAGCAAACAACAAAGCTCTACCATTAGGTATGACTTCTGGTAGCCTATTAATTAATTAACAGAATTGGACGTAAAACTGACCCTTGTGGAGCGCCTGCTTTGACTTCAAACTTTCCAAGTTTACTGCTAACAACTCTAGTTAACTCCATACACTGTAATCTATTAATAAGGTAAGATTGAAACCATTTCAATTCTACATCCCTAACTCCTAATGACCTTAATATTTTCAGTAAAATTTCATGATCAACACAATTGAAAGCTTTACTCAGATCCAGAAACACTGCCAATGCTTTCACCCCGGCATCCAATATATCAACTACTTGCTCCACAAGTGAAACAATTGCAGTTTTAGTTGATCTACCTTTTTGGAAACCATGCTGATCCTCTCAGATGATTAGGTTTTCAGTCAAGAAACTGATTAACCTAATAAATACTACCTTTTCAAAAATTTTACTAATTGTGTTTAAAATACTTATGGGTCTATAATTTTCAACTAACTGGCTATCTCCATTCTTAAATATAGGCAATATTTTAGCCTCCTTCAGTTTGTTTGGAAATACACCTGTTTCAAGTGAGAAGTTAATCAAATGAAGGAGAGGAGTAATTAAAAGATGTTTACATTCTTTAACAGTTATACTAGAAATCCCATCAAACCCACATGTTTTCTTATTTTTCAAACTATCAATAACTGATTCTAATTCCTCACTTGAAACTAGGCTAAATAAGAATTGATTTACTTTCTTGTTACCTTTTGGATCATAACATCCCACTCTTTCTCTAATCTGTTGTTTCAGTTTTAAAGGTACTTCCTGGTAATATTTGTTTAAATAATTACTAATTTCTACACCATTCGCAATAAGTTCATTATTTTTGTTAATAATATTAGGTATGTCAGTAAAACTTTTGTTGCTAACTAAACCTCGATTCTTATTTATTATTTCCCATATTGCTGAGTTTAAATTTGGTGATTTATGAAGGACTTCAGCAGTTTTTTTTCATTTAGCTGTCTGGACTTCTCTGGCATAATGGTTTTTAATAGTTTTGTACCTTTGTTCGTTAAAGGTAGTCCTATGTGATAGAAAATCTGAGTATACATCTCTAACTTCAGACCTCATTTTCAAAATTTCCCCTGTGACCCACCATCTGTTTCACTGACAATATTTTTACACCTTTCTTTTTATTTGGACAACTATTATTATAATGAAATTTTAATGTTTCAATAAAATTATGATATTTCTGATTAATGTCAGAAGAATTGAAAACAGTATTCCAATCCTCTTTGGATAAACTGAGAAACAAACAATTAATGTTCCCTTGGTCTTCCTGCCTAAATTCTTTAATAATTTTTTGATTTGGGACATGACTACCTAAATCCTGAATCTCTAATACTTGGTAGCCGTGATCAGAGAGCTCAGAACCCCTTAACCTAACCTGACAACTCTCCATATTTGTTAAAATATTATCTATTATGGTTTGTGAGTGACTAGTAACTCTTGTATAACCTTTAACTTTTATATCAAGATTGTTCATCTCCACAATATCCCTAAACTGTTCAGGCATTTTATTTTGAACAGCAAGATTTACATTAAAATCACCCAAAATTACCACTTTTACATATTGTTCTGTTAAAACTTCCAGTAGTTCACTGAATGATGTACAAAACTGACCCCAATCACCATTAGGGGACCTATAAACACTCACTACAGCCATCTTTCCCCTCATTTCCATCCTAACTTCTACCCCAACTACTTCAATAACCATTTCCTGAGAAAACCATTCTAAATAAGTTATGCTTATGAGTGTCAAGTTTCTCACTTGAATTAGCTACTATACAAACCCTACCACTTTGTACATTTTCCTACAATATGAACCAATAATAGAAAACCCTGAAAAGCTTATTAGTGACATTTTGTTACATTTTAACCCATGTTCGGTAAATACCACCATATCTGGGTTCTCAGAATTTAAAAATATATCTAACCTGTCTATTTTATTACTTAAATATTGAATATTTTGATGTAAAATAGAGAAGTGCGATGCATTATTTTCCTGCACTTGGTTATGCAAGTTATTTTGGTTATCTACAACTGTATTGACTCCAATTATGGAAGCTGGTCGCAGCCTATTTACTAATTTGACATCATGTAAACCTAACCTACCGTTAATGTAATTAAAAACCTGTGATCTCTTCTTCAGTTGTGTTTCTCCAATAAAACCTAACCTTATATTTCCTATCTGTTTACCCCTAGTTTTAGCCAACTCATTAAAAAAGACTCTTTAACTTTTAATTTGTCAGGGAGTTTACAAGTGACGAGGGATGCTATCCTATCACACAACACGTTTTTACCAGACTGATTCAAATGTAACCCATGATTAGTGTAATTAGTAGCCTACGATTAAGCCTTTCATTGATGAAATTAATTTTAATCCTGTTTACTGTTTTATTTTCTAGGCTATAAATTTTTTTATGAATATCACGGTTTAGTTTATTTATTACTTTGTTACTAAGTTCTGGCTTGTCATGTCAAACGGGAATTGTATGTATGATTAAATTTGTTTTATTGCTCATTGGAACCAGTTCTTCAATTGTGTTTAGGATTTAAGGGGTATTATAAAAATTTTTAGAACTGATATCATTGGTTCCTCCGATAATTATTAAGTGATCATTCTTGTTAAGGGTTTTTAAATCATCTTTAGCTGATTTTACTACTTTTTTTAAGAGGCATTCAGTTTAAAAACTACACTAACATCAAAATTGTTTAATTTTTTTCTTAACAAATCACAGCATCCAAATCCATGGCTATCCGCAAGCACCAAGACCTTGTTTTTATTATTATTGTTTATTTTAGTAGCTTCTTTAGATCCTAATGCTTCACTGTACAAAAGTTTCTTTGGATCATTTTTTACTATCGAATTAGATTCACTTTTAGGGGTATTATTTATTTTGCTATTATTATTAGTATTATTGTTATTTAACCCTAACACATTTTGTAATTTTAAATTAACTAATTTTATCTCATTTTCTAAAACGTTATTTCCTTCCATAAGTTTATTAATTTCTGCTTTGTGATCCGTGTCTTTTATCTTAATTATCTCTTTAAGTGAAGCTATCTCTTGTTCCAGTTTATTTCTTATTCCCTAGTTTAGTTTATTACTATTTATTATAGAATCCCAACAGAATGTTTTTTTGTTCGTTAGTTTACTTTCAAGGCTAATGGGGAATCTAATGTTCATTTTTGAACGCGTAACCGGTGAAGAGGATTGGTTTGTTTACCTATTGTTACAATTTTACTGGCCATTCTTTGCAATATCTATTTAATTTGACGGTTTGTTTTATATTATTATTGAAATTAAAACTAAAACTTTTAACATATAATTGGGTATCACGGAGATCACAGAAGATATTAAGGATTTGAACCTAACCTCAAAATTACACTAACTTTATTTTTAAAAAATTTTAAAAATTTGCTGGAAAAAAATGAATCTAAATTATTGTACATGAAACTAGTTTTTAAACTTATGTTAGAAGACAAAATCAATATTTATTGATACTTTATTTGTGTAAAAGTTCTTTCTTTAACGGGAGCTAATAACACTACGACGTCCTTCTCACCTCATCACGAACGCTCACTATCTCTGTCTGTGTGTATATAATTTTTTGTTTCCTTTCTTAATACAGTCTGAAAACGGAAACTTCAATAACAGCATAATTATCCCATTTCTGAAACCGGAATTTGGAGCATAAACTGGAATCTTATTGATTGAATCATAGTGTGAAATGCCATTATTAGAAAACTTGTCACTTGAAGCCAAAACTGCAAGCATATTTCTTTAAACATTGTGTTGAACGTTATCTATATAGGGAAATTGAGATTGGACTGTGAACTATCAACATTAATCTAATTGCTAGAGTCTAATCTTACTTTTGTTACTCCATTCATTAGGAATCACAATAAAATGAGTACAAAAGATTTTAATTGTTAATAATTTAATCATTAAAAAATAAAGGCAAAAAGTTAGTCAATTTCGACATAGCGTGGTACTTACATAAGAAAAAATTTTGCTTCCGTTGCTGTAAGAACATTAGCCGGGTTTGTAAAATGGTCAGTTTATTTTCATTTTTGATATTACCACTTTGCATCCTCGGCTAAAGTTCAAACAACAATGGAAGTGAAATTTTTTCTTATGTAAGTACTCTGCTAAATGATTAGTTATTAAAATCTTTTGTGGACTCATTTATTCTGTTTCCTCCTAACGTATGAAGTAATAAAAGTAAGATTACACCCTTGTAATTAGATTAATGTTGACTGTACATTGTCCGATGTTAATTTCTCTATACGTCAGATTTGTTGGGAAGGGTGGGTATATAAATGTGAATGTAGTTTTGTCCGGACAGTCTAACTAATAAGGAGTGAAAAAATTATAAGACTTTTTTGTTCACCGCCCTCTGAAACCCCCAGGTGCGACCCCCTGCGGCTCAAGAAACTTAAAAAGCTCTATAACTCCTTAACCACTGGAAATATCGAGCTCGGACCTTTTTTAATCGATTTCTCAACTCAGAAAACAGAAATGTTTGTAATCGTAAAGACTTTAATTAGCTCGAGTGAGTATCACCTACTTAAATACATTTTAGAGTATTTTCTGATGTCTCCACAGGAAGCCTAATTAATAACAAACACATTGTGTTAGAGAACCGTTATGGCACTACCACCCCTACGCCCAAGCATTGTTGCCAACAGAAGTCTTATGACACCAGCCACCGCACTCTCAGTTGGTGTTTTTCGTTGTTTGGTGCTGCTGTTTTTGTTACCGTAGCGTTCCATTCAAAATAATAAACAGTTCTTTTAAAAACTAAACCTTTTATATAGATAAGGGGCTTACTGATAACAATTGGCCAGTTTGCAACATGAGCCCCTGACTAATAATAAATTTGTAGCATCATTTACCTTTACGTTACAAACGGCTGCTCGTATGTTACCTTTATCCGAATCTGCTGTTGACGAGCTTCTGAATAACGATTATTTATCAACAGACCACATAAGCAAATTTAATGAAATTTTGTTGGCACACATGGAATTGCAACCGCAAAAAGCTCTGTTAATGTGGAATCTCATCACCAATACTGTTGATACGACATTTAAAACCACCCAAATCATGCAACGGAACTTGACTGCATTGCAACCGAACATTGTTAAAGCTTCACTTATAATTGGGCATGGGAAAGGCGAAAAGATACCGATTCTAAGAGATTATCCCTTTGAGTTCAAAAAATTTCGTAAAATTTTGCTTTGCAATAACGATGAATAAAGCACAAGCGCAGGGGCGATCACTATCATTTTCTGGGATTGATTTATGTACTTTGTGCTTTTCGCATGGGCAGTTTTATGTTTCATGTTGGAGGGTTAGCGATAAAAACATTTTATACATTTTAGTGCCAACAGGACAATTTGAAAATGTTATTTGCAGAGAGGTCTCATTAAATACTTCCACTATTAATCCTTAAACTTTTATGAACCATCGAATTCTTATATTTAATTAACATAATCTCATTCAGATTTTCCAATACTTGCAGCGAAGCGCACGGGCCCCGCTAGTCTATTTTAAATAACTATTGTAAAACCCATCGATCGAGTAAAACATGATCAAACCAGGACCGTGAGCTTCAAAACTTTAAATCAATAACGTGGCAAAAGAAATGGAACTGTAACAATTAATACTGTAAACTGTGGTATGAAAAATTATAAATGCTGATATATTGGAAAACAGGAAGGCGGCGAAAGTTGCTTTCATCTTGAGTGTTTGTGATGAGATGGAAACGCTTGAGCAGATTAGAGATAGGCCTACAACTATTCGCCTTTTTGTGCTTCTGCTCTCTAGTGATTAACGATAGAACCATAAGTGCAATTAAAAATTATGTAGACCGGTAGGAATTTGAGAAGATTCAAAAACCATCACAATTAACATTGCCATCATGTTCACTTGTTTTTTGTACCCGTGCGTATTTATACATCTGTATTGTAGTGGGAGAAAAACAAACGTCTCCACCAATTTTCTAATATAAGAGTATCTAAAAGAAAAAGTTTTATGGAGTAAAGTGATGGAGAGAAAATATTTGATGGTGATCAAATAACAGCAAGACATTTTGTTTTACAAGCTGTCTGGGCTCCGTATTGTGAAATTTACGTTGTCTTGTTATATTATAAGCATGTGTTTCACCTGAAGAAAGAACAAATCTGTAATATATAAAAACATTTCTTCTTTCATCAGTATCTTCCGATCGATGAAATTTCGATCAAGATAACAAAAGTTATAGTTACAGGTAACAACATGATGTAAAAACAATTTGGGATAGAGATCGGGCAAATAGTGGTCGATGTGTTTACAGTTGAGGGAAAAGGTGAATATGATTCATGTGTGTTATTATGCCAGCCCAAGGCATAATCGACATACGCCTACTATGAGCATGTCTGTATCCTGGTTTGGTTTCTACGATTCTCACTTGAAGTAGTTTTTTGAACGTATGATATAAACAGAAGGTAGGCGGATGGGGAGACCAGTTGCTACCGATCTGAAGCAAGTGCACAACGTACTGTGAAAGTAAAAGGAAAGTTTAGATTTGTCACATTAAAACTATGTTTACTTGATAATTTGTGAATGTTAAGATATCTAGTCGATGATTGGATAGTTTGTACAATATTTTTATCGATGTGAAAATATGAATAGTATATTTGTTATGTGTGATGTAGATTATTTGTTGTGGTGTGATGCAGGTAGCTGTGTTCCGCTATTGAAAGGAGTCAATAAAAACAACAAGTGCCTGGCAAGTGAAATAAAATTTTTATGTCCTATGTGTGTGAGATCTCGCAGGCCGAAACTGGAGACCATTGTGTCATTGCTTGTTACGCTGCAGAAATTAGCTGTTCGACTTCCAGAAGGTGATGCATTGCAGTGTCTTACTGAAAGAGCGATGAGTTGGCAGGTAATGATACACTTTTTTCACTAAATGTTTCAATAGCTACGATATGAGACTCCTTACACCATCGTTAAGAAAAAGTTAAGAGATGGTTTTTGGGGACCATTTTCACCTGAGTGAACAAATTGTCTATCCATTATCTGATAGTTGCTTGTGCTGGATAAATTGCACAAATAACTTCAAAAAACCATATTGTGTAGCAAAAGTGATGTTTTTTCTATGAAACCAAATGTTCTTGTCCGATTCTATACTCAGAGTTCATTTGATATACAGAATATGTGAAATTTTAAGAGGTTTTTCATCACTGATATAACATCATCGGTGTTGAATAATCGGTGCTTGTCACTCTGTAATAAACGGACGGTCAGCTATTATTGATCCATCACTCGAGATGGATTTTCATTGTCATATTGTGTTTCTCCTTGACCGGTTGTGGTTAATAGTTTTTCTTTTACAGGATAAAGCGAGGAAAATCTTAAGCACCGATGAAATGACAACAGCGTTAGCTAAACTGTCTGTTACATCCCAGCAGATGGCCGTTGATTCGTCATTAAGACAAAAGACTGATAAACTAACGTCGAGTGAAGCTTGGAAATCAGGTGTTAATAAAGTGGATTCAAATCATGGAATGGTGCGGCTGCTACAACCACCACCACCACAATTGGCCACAGATACGAATTCATCTTCATCTCCATCTCCATCTTGTCAGGTTTTGTCTCTTTTCTAATTTGTTATCACATCCACATGACAATCCCTCATAATTCTATCGTAAAATTATTTAATTTTTCCACTGAAATTTTTCACTGGATCCACCATTGTCAAAGAACATAAATTTAGAAAATTGAAACTAAACTTATAAAAATCTTTAGAAGTTGTCTACATTTGTTTGTGAACTGTTTAATTATTCCTTCATGTAGCAGCAGCAGCAGTCAATATTGCTTAACCTATTCATTGAAAACGCCTAGCCTCTGTTTATTAAGAAGTGCTGTATGTATATGGAACATCACCAAGCGTGTGGTTCTCTTATTTTATACGATTTGTGTGATTGGATATGGTAGGGCTATAGTATAGGCTAATCACATTACACTCATTACCACTTACCCTTTTTATTACTAGATGGTTCACTCATCCGGGCATTAAGTTAAAGAAAGGGTCTATATTGAATAGAACTCACCCCTCAAGTGAGTGTCGATATGTTGAGAGCACCAGGTGGGCTGGGTGGAACGGAAACAAGTTTCTCAGTTGAAGGTACTAAGCTGTCAAATCGCTGTATTAATTCTGGTCTACCCGGCATCTGTTTGGCGATCTCATTTTCAGAATTTGTGTTAAAAATTACTGTATGTTCTGCAATAATAAATTTGCTACAGGTGATGTTTTAAAAGCATTGAACAGCTAAAATACAATACCAAATAATTATCCGTCCATTGCAAGCCAAGCGGAGAAAATTGGAAACTATGGAAGATATAACATAAGGAAGAAAGAAAGGTAAACCAGTAAATCATAAGTTGTTTGTTGACCTTACGGTCACCTTTAAGTAAGCGCAGGGCAGTGAAAATTGACCTGAAGTAAGTGCAGCGTTATTATAATCACAGTGCTCTATAAGAAAGCTGTGGGTAGTATTTTTATTTTGACACGGCGTTCAAGAAATGAAAATTCAAAAATTGGCAAACAAAGTCGGAATTTGGTTTTTTGAGTCATATCCACCATACAGTTAATTTAGGGTACTTTAATTTACATATTCTTGATCGGGTTCACAAAACTAGCTTCTCCAAAATTTCACCTGACCCCACCCCCTCACCATTAGAATATTCTAAGATGTCAGATGTTTTCTGGGGATTTGAGCACCAGATGAATCTCATCATTTTTGCTCTCCAAGGCCTTGTTAGCCTTCTTATGGATTGGATTTTGTCAGTTAGTCAGTGACGTTAAGAGCTTTATATTATTTAGAGCCAGCTACTGCTTGCTTTTGTGTTGAGCATGCCCCACAGGGACGTGATGGGATGGATCCGACAGCAGACGTAGATTAGAACCGCTTCTATATGGGGTTACGTGGATCAGAATCAGAATATGAACTCTTCAAGGTTGTGTTTAGTTAAGGAGCAAACTTTGTGGCACTGCACGCCTTGAAGTTTGCTGGTTCAAGATGTTAAATGGTATCATGGTTGATGTTAGATAAAAAATATTGACAGGGCTTTAAGTTATTGCCCATTGTCTACACAAAAGTTTCCCTTTACTTTTTCCTTTTTGATTTTCCAAAATTTTGGATCATACCCTCCCCTGCAAAAATCAGTCTGATGTATTTCGAATGGGCTTTGTCATTTTCCAGTTACACTTTCTATGTAATAAAAGAAAACAAATTTTTCACTTTTTCCCCGGTCTTGGATGGGGTTAAATGAAAAATATTTGGAGGGCTTTATTTTATGGTCAATGGTTGACAGAAAACCTTTATTCACTTTTTCGCTCTGATGCTTCCTGAAGTTTTACAGTAAGGAAGAACGGAAGAACAGAAGTAAGAACTGGTTTATATCCATTTTTGGGAGGGGTGCAACGCAAAGTTTTTAAGTTATTGAAAATTTTTGTGATTTTGGCCGCTGAAGAACATGCCGTTGTAAGTTATTTCTAACTGTAAGTTAGGTTTAAAAAAAGAATTTGGGGACACAAGTTCCTGCAGAGGTCAATACCCAAAACTTCAGGTTTCTTCCTTGGATATGTCCATCAAAGAAACAAGAAAGATTCTCATCAATTAAGTTGTCCGAGGCCTCTTAATGGTTTAGAATTGCCATTTCAGTTTTGCAGTATATCCGGTAAATGGGTTTTCTGGATCACAGATAGGTATAAGAAATCCAGGATGTGGACTTTGGTTCGTCACAATTTAGAAGGTTCTTGAAGTAATTCACCGATATTTTAGCATTGTCCTGGTTATTGTGAACAACCTTTCCATATTTATCTTTGAGTATGAGGGTAGGTGGGTTATATTTAGAAAGATGTTCTTTGAGTTTCTTGTGTTATACTGTTTGAAGGTCTCATCTATTTGTGTTACTACTTGTTTTTGGTGGTTTCTTGCAATTCTTGTTATTTCTTTGGAAGCTTTGTGTCGCTCCTTGAGATTGTTTGGTTCTGTTAAGTTGATTATTTAGCCAAGCATAGCGTCTCTTCTTGACTTCCAACAACTGCGTTGTTGGACGTATCATTCCACCATTTGCGCTTCTTTCTTCTTTTCATTGGGGGTAACTCTTGGCCAATGTCTTTCAGTTTTTTACTAATTCTTCCAGTTTATTGCTTAATTGGGTTCCAGTTCGTCCTTGAAATTTTGCATGCTGATTAACAGTGTGGAGTCTCTTAGTTTCTTTTGTAGTTTTTATTTTGGAGATGTGAATCAACATCACTCCTCTGAGAAGTTAAACATTGTGAATCTCATTGTGATATTCTTCACTCATATTGACATGATCAATTTGAAATTCACCACCCGCTGGATTTGCATGTTTCCATCTCTTCATTTGTAGGTAGGCCTACTTGCCAACCACATCGCAATGTTTCCTTTCTTGACCAATCCGTGCATTGAAGTATCCTGCGAGAATTTATATGTGATGTGTTGGAATGTTATTCATCAACCGATCAAGTTCTTGCCAAAATGTTTTGGTCTGTTCTTCCTCCATTGATTTTTTTATATCTGTGTGTCTGTGTGGAGGTATACTACACTACTACACTTTGTCCATAAGTTATATAACTTTTTCTCCTCTTTCCAGTGGTATACGGCACTATGTTCAAATCCTAATAATAAGAGAAATAAGGCTTCTTAAAACTACACTATGCGGTATATAGTACTATATGCACATGGTGTTGTATACCTCTGAAAACGTATCCAACCATACAACACCATATCCAATTATATCTTCATTCTTCCAAAAAATAGATGTTTTAGTGCACTACGTGTGCGCAGTTCACACATGCCTCAGTGCTTAGTTTTGTTATTACAAACATGAGTGTCAATCGCCCCGCCCCACTCATTTACAGACTGATACTGCAGTAGCCAGCCAGCCATTAACAACATACCTCATTCAACTGGACAAGTCAATCGCTCTATTAAAGTAGACAATATAAAATAAGTTTGTTGCATCAAGATTTATTTTTAAGTAGTAGTGGTAGGGAGCCAGATGAAGAACCCGCTATGTACAACCCGCTGAAGTTGATTCTTCTTCAGAACTACAAATAAACGCTAATTTATGAGTAATGGCAGAAGGGAACTGAAATTATTCAAGTTGTTAATGTTGGAGACAAAGGAAAATCTCATAGGTTAGTGAACAAGGCTAACATCAAGCAAGAAGGTAGAAAACGGCCAAGAGATCCAGAAAAATTGGATGCAACCACAGAAAAAAGAAAGATCTATCAGGGCAAAGTTCCATGAGCTTTGCCCTTGCACAACGTTCCCCTGCGAGGGGAAGGTTGTGCAAGAGACATGAAACTACCTTGCCATTGCCAAATGAAATGTTTTGAAAAGCTTTTAGAAAATCACAGAACAATTATTTTTGATTTGTATCTTGATGGTTAGAAAGATTATGACGTAAACAACAGTTCATTCGATCATGCATTCGGGTGAAACTTAACAAAAGAAACAGAGCAAAGGTGAGATTAAAGAGAGAACAAATACTTAAATATACAATTTAAGAATTTGTGGAACTGAAGTAAGAGTATGTAAAGCCATGTTCTTAAACACCCTTAAAATATCTCACTCTGAAAATAGAGCCAAATTTTTGAAAGAAGAACCAAGTGAATAATTGAGTCAGACCAACGTGACGCCTAGAACCAAAACCCCATAAGAAGTTATAAATAATGTTATTCAGCAAATCTCTTTAATACCAACGTACGAGAGTCACTACCAGCTAGATAAACCTAAAAGAGCCATTTTTAGTCCTGGACCTGTCTCTTACAGGCTTGTATAAATTGCACTTGGAGTTTTGCAAAAAAACCCAAGTACTCCAAGAAATGGTGGCAAAACAATGGCGCTACAATCATATTTTTAATTTTATTTTTCCAAAATCTTATGTTACTAAGCAGCCAGTTTTATTATTCGTAGTGTTGTCTACAAGTTAGACATGAAAAAATTGGATACCTTCACAAAGTGAATGCTTTTGAGGAAAATTACTTTGTTGAAGTTATTGTCGAAGGAGCACAAGAAAGGATAACATTGAAATTCCGGAGAAAATAAAGGTAGGTAATAACAGATAATCCTGCACCTGTATCAGTTAAGAAATATATTGACATCGTAAATATCTCTTTGAGATTTCTTACCAACAGACGACTCCAATCAAAAAATAATGCACAAGATTTTCCGCAGGAGGAAAATGAAGAATTTTCATAATTGTGTAGGGGAAAATTACTAACTAAACTTTTTGAGTGAAATGAAAAACAATTATTTAAATAATTTAAAATACTTAAGATATTGTGTTAACATCACTTTTCTGGAACAGTTTCTTTTAAATTTGTTTATTGTTTTGTTTTCTATTTTGTATTGTGTTTATTGTTTTTGATTCTATTTGTGTGATGTAAGCTTAGTAATGAATGATGTATGTTTTTACGGAGTAAAATATAGTCCGCCCCGCCGCCGCCGCCGCCGCCTGCGTGGTCGTCTAGTTGTCCCGTCCCGTATAGAGTCTAGAAAATGACTGACTACATGTTCAAACCCACCATTCTTTAACCCAAAGTAGTCGCTAATATCCAAGATGTTGGTGTGACTTTAAATAAACTAAAATAAAATAGTCATTTTTTTTATTAAAACAGATAATCATTCTTCATCTTTTTTGTATTAGATTTTTTTTAAGTTTATTATTTTAGGATGAAATTATATATTTATTTTCAGTGTGTTAATAGTCTCTTTTAATTTTTATTTATTTTAATGTATGATATTTTTTAGCGTATTACACGTTACTCCTAAATGATAACGTTTAATTCCTCTGACATTAAATTATTTCACTTGGACATAGTGTAGGAAAAATAAGGTAAATTCAGAAGTAAAAAATCTGGTGTAACACTCACACAACTTTCTCTTGCCAATGCAAATAATTAACAATAAACCTAACATTAGTAATAAAACATTAGAAATAAACAAAAAACTAACCTCAATAAACATAACCTAATTTTAATCATGAGTGAAAGATGCAAAATGAAAATTAACCTCAGTTTGGCATAAAAATACGGAAAATCACTCTTTCACACTAAACTACTCTCTGTAGAGAAAAATGCTCTAAGTAAAAGTTGTAGATCTTTTAATTTTCTATAAATTTGATTATACACTTTTGTCATAAAATGCATACTAAGGCCGAAATCTTTAAAAGAAATCGATTTTTCTCACGTTTTCGTGAAAAAAAAACAGAAAATCACTAATTACCGCTAAACTAAGCATTACACAAAAAAATGTTTGAAATAAAAGATGTAGAATTTTAAATTCTCTACATTTTTTATTATAGCAATTTTTGCGCTATAATACATATTAAAGCTGTAATCTTAAAAAAACCACTTTTTTACGTGAAAACAGCCTCAATAAGAATTTCAGCAAACAAAGCGCCTACCCTATCTTGTAGAGAATAAACAATTGAGTAAACCAGGCAATTTAAAATAAAATCGTAGGACCAGTTTTTGAGAAAATCGCAAAAAAGTGTAAAATTATACGAATAAACTACTACTTCCGGTTGACCGATTTTATTGAAAATGTTTGTGTCGGGTCCGGTAGTGGTATGTAACTTACGGTTCAAGTTTCAAGTTCGTACGATGTTCCGTTCTTGAGATATTTTGTATACACACAGACCAATCGCTAAAAATTTGTTTTTTGGGTTCAGGGGGTCTGAAAACGTGTAGATCCGGTGAAAACTCAATTTTGAAAAATCGACATGAAAACAATACTTTCCTTCCTATATGTTCATATAGGCAAGAGAAAGTAAAAACACTACGTCCATTTTCTGGGTGGAAAACAACAATTTTCATTTTAATTCAATACACATTAATTAGCGTGTATTGAAATGAGTCGGTGTCATAAAAAATATTTTGGGTTAATAAAAAGCTGAAAGAAATATTAACATTATACTAAATTTTAAAACTTGAAATGGCTCTCGTGTAAAATGATGTGAATGGCAGATGGTGTACTCGTCCATACCCCTCCGACAGGCAGTTGGAGCTAGACTGACAGTGAGTGATGGCTGCTGCTCTTTGAACTTCATCCACCCCACCTCTTAATGTTTGGTTTAGCAAAAAACGGAAATTCATTCTTCTGGTTTAACTTAATTTTCTTTTTTGGTGCTTGTTGACTGATGTGTTCAAATGGAGCATTTCCAGACACTACACTCCGATATGTTAAGTGAAGACGCAGGACGCACGCACGCACCACCATAACTGAGTGCCACCGCTTTCTTTGGACCGTCCTCTAATTTGGTTTGTCGATAATGTAATTGGATAAATCCAGTGACGGTTAAATATTGTGGATATAATCCGGAAGGTGATTATGAGGCGTTAGATTTAGTTCAACGGATAGAATCTCCAATTTCCAGCTTATTGTGCACCGCATGGAGGCTTCATCTGAATTGTGTGCTTGAGGTGTTTGGTTTGGAGAAAAGTTTAAAATCCGGGTCCGAATCTGGAAATCTGGAAATTTCCTGGATATAAAAATACAAATAATAAATAATATAATAGAAACTGATATATATAGAAAACCACATGTTACAAATAACACAATAAACAGATTTTCAAATCACCCATGGATACATAAAATAAACACGTACAATAACATGATACACAGAGCATATATATACACATATAACAATAAAGAAAGATTTAATAAAGAAATAAATTATATTAAAGAAATAGCAAGAAATAATGATTACAATAATATTTTCATAAACAGATTAATAAATAAATATTTATATAAAATTAATCAGAAAAAACACATCTATTACCATTAAACAATAAAGAAAAAATAAACAAAAATGGTAATAAATACATTACACATAATTACATAAATCATAGAATACATATAATTACCAATATATACGATAAAAATAAATACAAAATAGCATATAAACCCCAGTTTCCTATAAAATTTATTTTACAAAAACATAATATTAAAGCAAATGTAAATGATTAAGAAAAAGAAAATAATCAATTTAATTCATGTGGAATTTATAAAATTAAATGTAATGAAATATATATAGGTAAAACCACCAGATCTTTTAAAAAACGGTTTACAGAACACTATTCTAACTATAAAAAAGGAAATCGGAAATTCTCCAATGTAACTGAACACATGATAAAAAATAAACATAATATGTCGTATATAAAAAATAATCTAGAAATATTAGAAATAAATAACAAACAAAATGAAATTGAAATTTTGGAAAAATATTATATTTATAAATAAAATAGCAGGGAAAAATTAATGAACACACAAATTGAATACGACAAACAACTGATTAAGTTGGCAAGACTGTTTTAAATATAAGAATCGACTATTCCTTATCTACCATGGTAGGAGCAGGAAGTTTTAAATTTTGACTTGTAATAAATTTTAATTTACTGAAGATGTGTACAAGATACACGAAAGCGCTATAAACATTGGTAAGTGTTTTATGTTACCGTATTCTGGTGGTTAGAAAATATATATTTCAATTTTAAAGTATTTATATATGTGCATTAATTGCAGTATGCATTGTAAAGACTTATTTATAAATAATAATAACAAATATAAATAAGTCATCTAACCACCCATACTCACATAAAATGGCAGCTTACCATAGTATGATTCACAGAGCATATAATTGTATAAAAGATAAAAAACTACTAGAAAATGAATTAAGAACAATAAAATTCATAGCACAAAAGAATGGGTATCATGAAAAAGAAATAAATAAAGTAATAAATAAAATTAAAAACAAACTACATTTTAAAAATAACTTGAGAACCACCCTTATATTAGATAATAAAATAAAACATAAACCATTTATTGCATTAAAAAACAATAAAACTATTAACAATAAATTATACAGAACATTAAATAAATTTTATAAAATCGCATACACATGTAATAATAAAAAACTACTGTCCACAAATATAATTAAAAATAATATAAATGAAACACTAAGCAATAAAAAGGGTGTGTATAAAATAGATTGTGGTAATGAGGATTGTAAAAAATTTTACATTGGTATGACTAGTCGTAATTTTCAAGTGAGGTATAATGAACATAAAAAAGCACTGAAATGTGACTACATTATATCTAACTATACCAATCATATAAAAGAAGAAAAACATAAATTTGGTAAAATAGATGAACATTTCAATATAATAGAACAATGTAATATAGAAAATAAAAATAAAATTGAAAAATATGAGATGTTCCACATTTATAAATATTTAAAAGAGCAAAAGCAGGACATTTTGAATGAACAGGTGAAATTTAGGAACGATGAAGTGATATTGACTGCTGCTGCTATCTACAGTAAATATGAGAAGGGATAAATTAAAATAAATTAATTTTAAATCAGTTTTATACAAGTGACAGAAGATGTATCATCTTCTATAGATTTTTAATAAATAATGTTTTTAGTTTCAATTATATGTTATTTACTCTGATGATGGTGGATCCACCGAAACACGTGTAAGTGAAAATTAAAATAAAGGTGACGCAGTTTAAAAAGAAGGTTAGTGAAATTATTGTATTAATTCATTATATGAAATAGACTTATTTATACTTTTAAATTCCTGTAAAAAATATGGAAAAGGGAAAATTTTTATAATGCATAATTCTCTTCAACTTTTTTATCAATGTACCGGTAAAAATTAGCATCATTTTATTTTATTAAATTGCTGTTTCGATCAGAAATTTTTGTAGCTCATTTCTTGACCGATGACATTTTTCTGAAAAATCAGTACATCCGTGAGGCTTACAGGCTTAGAGGCTTAGATATTTGGACCCATTTCCCTTTATTTTTTAAATCTCTAGTGCAGTTTTAATCGATTAGCTTGCTCCTCTTTAGCTGAGAAATAAACAAATAAATAAACGTTATCCAAAACGTACACGTTTCTTGTGCCGATAGGATCTGGTCAGTGTATGGTGTATGGTGTATGGCGCAGGCTTGCCCCCTTGGCTGTTCTTCCAATTTCATCACTCCGTTCAGCTTCAAAACCAAAGTCATAGCTAGAGATGATGAGAAATTTGTTTTATATTGTTAGCCATCAGTGAAACAAATGATAGTTTTTACATCTTGAAAAGTATGAACCGGTACAGCAGTATTGTTGTGATCTGTCACTAATAATACAGGTACTGATCCACTAATGAAACGAATGCACGATTTTGTACGTAGGGCAATACGTACCTGTACATGTCAAGTTCTTTTAGTTGTTGTGATTGAGGTTTTGCCATCAAGTGTTGTTTTTTCTTTGTTAAAAGTTTTCAACTAAAGCCTCTACGGTCTAAAAATTCATCATTTGACATGATCACTTGAATGAGTTGAGCTCTGTTGGTTATAACCCACTGTTTGAACAGAACATCATATCTTGCGGCGTGTTATTCGTTTCATTTTCTAACTTGTTAATTATAAAATCTTTTCCTGGACACAGTATTTTCATGGTCACAGCCAAACGAATTATTCTTTTATATTTTTATTACTCAGCATTGTCATTTATAATCCTAAAATAAAGAAGGAGGTGCAACTTAAATTTGTACAAGTGTACCTTATTTTAATGATTAAAAAAGTTTGAAAATGAATGTACTTTAAAAACATTAATTTCCATCTCGGCTAGTAATATTTATTTATAGGTTCATTTTTTAACAAAAGAACTCGTTGAACACTGGTTTTCTATCACATATACTTCATTTTAAATGACATTTACATTGGAAAATATTAGTTTGATTCTACCTTGTGCCAATTACTTGTGATTCATCAAATGTCCAACTCAGGCTTATCAAGGTCTCAGCGATCAGATTCAAGCAAGTCTAAGGGGTGGAGGGGTGCGTTTTTGTATGGACTCCTCCTAACGTACTGAGAGGAAGAAAAAAGGTCCCAATGACTTTTGTGCTCTAATGCACGGTTGAAAAGCCCCCCCCCCCCAAAGGGTGGTACCCGAAAAATCATGATTTTCTGGACAGTTTCAGCTGACTAAGAAAAAAATGTCCTGATCAGTTTTGTTCTCCAAGGCTTCCTTATAGGTTGTCAGTGACTGCCTTTAGCCTGTTGCTAGCTTAGGTTGAGCGTGCCGTCTACACGTCTACAGAGCTACAGAGTTCACCTTCTCTGGAGGCGGCATTATCTTTTTTTCTTTCGTTTTGCGTTGTTGTGCTCATCTAGACTCCAATGTTGTTGGTCTCATGTTTAACTTTGTTTTTCTTTAAAAGTTAAAAGTTTTTAAAATGTAATTCTTGTATTTTTGTGGCGTATTCACCTTAATTTTTTTGGATATTATTTGTTTTTTCGTCTTGTGTATCCCGTTGAAGGTTCCAGATACGAGTGTATAAAAATATTAATTGAGTTTGCAATACGGACAAATTTAACATTTTCTGAATGTTCTGAAATACCATTAAAGGACAAATATTAATCAAAGATATTCCAGTCATAGATGTGTTCAAAACAGTTTTTGAAATCTTGTAAAAATCAGTCTCTCTACTCAGGAAAAATACAAACACCGCAGCTAACTCAAAAAAAAATAAAACTAATTAATTTTTCTTACTATATTATTTTATTATAAATTTTTTCATTTTACCAGCCGGTAGGAATTCTAATTCTTAAATTTGAATTTAAAATTTATTGAGTAAAATTCATGTAATTTTCACTATTTTAAATTGGAATTGTATCTATTCATATTAATAAATTATATTTGGTTTTTTTTGGGGTGAGCGACTCGTGTGACGTTGCTAACACATCGTGGTGACAATAAGTGCCTACAAATAGGGTTGCAGGATGTAATTTGTTTATCTTTAAGGTACCCTACGCATAATTTAGATTACGGTGTGCATTCCCATCGTTGTTTATGGGATGTGTCTGTGGCAGCCAATTTCAGCGCCAACACAAAAAAATGAACGATATGAAAACCAGAATAAACTTGTAAGCCCCACGCCATCTTCAATTTTTAAAGTGTCTAAAAGATTATGCCTGCTATGAAATAATTTGCCAACCCACAATATTTCTGTCATTTTTAATCGTGGTTATTGCTATTATTAATTGTACGTAAAAGAGCTAGAGCTAGCGAAATTGTAGATGAAGTAATTGTTTGCAAATGACCGAATCACAATCTATATAATGTTGATTGTTCATTATTTTTATTATTATTGATGACAGTGTATTGCATTTTAATTGAATATGGATCTGAATAAAAAGTGAATATTTAGTTCCAGTTGAACTGTAGGGGCCTACACCCTACATTGTACACAAAGGTATAAAATTACTAAAAAATTATTGTCACCAGATGCAGCGGACCACGTCGTACAATAGACTGGGCCGTGGGCCCTGCCTCACTGGCCCTCACACTTTCACTTAGCTGTTGCTCGGAGTTAAACATTGTCCCACCACCATTGTCAATGCCTTGTTCTCTCTAGCTAGAGTTTATAATGAATAGGAAAGCCGTAAATTGCCAGAGCTGTTTTTTAACTGTTTCAACCGTGAATGCGGGAGGTTGGTTGTGGTAAACTTTCTCTTTAATTTATTTTCTACAATGAGGGATTCCATTTCTGAAACATAATTTTGCAATCGTTCTGAATTTGACCCTTTTTTGGAGAAGTTTCCACCGGGCTGCATCATATTAGTCAGACCGTATTTTCAGTTGTGTAATTGTGCATCGACATTGCTCCAATTATTCATTTACCGATCTCATCTCTCATCTGTGCATTCATCGTAATCATATACAGTTTGCTTAGTGAATACGGAAGCTGGTAGATGGTTGGTTTTAAATGTGATGACTTTGTGATTTTTGTTGTAGAAGTCCGGCTCTCCAGTTATATGTTTGAGGATGGAAGAACCGCATTCAAGTTCCTCCAGCTACAGTTCTCCTCAAGGCGAAATCCAAGGCTCGTACAGCAATTCAGAACATGCATATTCTTCCGGTAATTATTTTAAGCTGAATACTTGATAATTTTTTATCGTGTTTCAGTACAGCATGTTGTTGTTGTTGTTGTTGTTGTTTAGATCAGCCGAAAGGAAAGGCTGGTTTAAACCGAAATGAGGAGGAGTCGGAGTCAGGTGGTTTACCACTGCCACAACTCACTGATAGGAAAAGTGACCGAGTTAACCCTTTCAGTCCAGTGCAGTGCAGTGCAGTGCAGTGCAGTGCAGTGGCTGGATCCTGTTGCATAGATGGCTGGCTATAACTTCCACCACGTATACTCGTTCAATTTTCGCTTGAGTAATAGTCTAAAGTATGAACTTTCATTTTATGTCGATAGATTTCACTGTTATTTAGTTTTAAATCTATTTTACAGTTTAGTTTGTTTATTTCATTGTTAACACATGCATCAAATGGTGGCTTCTAGAGATAAATACACATGCTTAACTATCATGTATAATTTCATGTATTCTTTCTTTCTCTATTCCCCCTCTCTCTCTCTCTCTCTCCCTCCCTCCATCTGTCTATCTCTTTTCCTTTCTGTGCCAGTTGAGTTGTGATATTATATATGCTCGATTTTCTCATGAGATGTTTCTGTTGTAGTGTCAAAAACAAGCAGCAGCACATCCAAGAAGCACTTGAGGAAATCGCCCTTAGTCCCTAGAGTACTTGAGGAACCTCAGTTCACTCTTTCACAACAAGGGCGAATAAGGCTGATGGAGATTATGTTTGAAGGTGACCTGATGGAAGTTTCCCTTGAGGAAACTCAGCAAATATGGAGGATACTTGAGGCAACCAAACGACACGGCCCGGTCAACAATAAATGCCAAGATATTGAGGTATTATATGGTTTATCGTATTGATATTTATCATGATCATTTGTTGTCAGCTGTCTTGTGATCACTCGACATTTTTCATAACATCCTGTCTTGTACCTCACCAGCTCTTCATCTTACCACTTTTATAGCATAGCCTTCCTTCTTTCACTGGTCCAATAAAATTTGCTCATTGTTGGCCATAATCGCTCTATGAACAGTCAGACCGTGATGAGATTCTATCAGCGATTTCTTATCATTTAATGTGGCTATTTGTGCGGTTTTTGTGCAGACATGATAGATATGCCACATGATATTTGACTAGAGGTCTGATCGGTGACACTGATAGAAATGTCACCACTGTTTGTTTGTACATGTTGTATGATATTTACACATTCTATCCTGGTTCTCATTAATTATAAATAACATTTTTTACAAATATTCATTATTGGCATAATTTATCTCGGTTATAAAAACTAGAAAATTAATAGAATACTGGACAGGTGTATGTAGACCACTGAAGATGCAACATCTTCTGTAGGTTTTTAAAAAGAACCACTTTTAAGTTTTGTATGATATTTTGTCCTCTCTGATGATGTTGAATCTACCGAAACAAGTGTTAGTAAATTCATAAAGAAATAAAAATCAAGCCACCTTTAATACAGAAGAAACCGCCAAATACACAATGGATGACTCTCACCTGATTAACTATTCACTATTGACTTTATTAATCAGGTGAGACTCATCCATTGTGTAATTGGCGGTTTCTTATCTATTATATGATTGTAAACAATACATGGGAAAATAATTTTATAAATTATATATATATTATTATTACTATTTGCGTATATTCCCCTTAAGGAGAGCGCTAAAAACACAAAAATCTAACTCTTGGTGGTGGCTCTTTTCCTCCTTTTAGCTTCCCAAAAACCTTTCATCCTCTCACTTTGCGCCTTCTTCTCTTCGTCTGTCCATTTTCGCCCACTTCTTTTGGCTTGTGATCTGAACTGAATTTCCTGGTTTCTGATTTTTTTCTCTACAAATTTTGCGATCGTGAATGTCTTCCATTTTGATGCATAATTTTGCAGGTCTTCCATAATTTCGTTGTACTAAGAGGTGCCCAACTTTGAAGTGGAAATTATGTTTAATATTCTTTTTGTCAGTCTGGTGTTATTCATTCTGGCTATATGTGTAAAAAACCTCACTCTGCGTTTTCTGATGAAGGTCGTGATGGTTTCAGTGTGCCTGTATAGTTCTTCTGTGGGTCTTTTTTGCCAGACAATTTCTCTGAAAACTGCACTGTGTATTTTCCTCAGAATTTTCCTTTCTTGCTTTTCAATGTCTTTTAATTTTTGCCATTCCCCTGGTACTTGTGGTTTCTGATGCATATAAGGCTTCTGGTAGGACCACTGTATTGGTAGTGTCGTAACTTTGCAGCTGTGGAGATGCATTTCTTATTGTAGTGAGACCAGGTGAGTTAGTACGCTTTCTGTAATTTTGAGACTCTTTCCTCATTTGATTTTGTGTTGAGACCAGATTTTTGCATAATTTCTCCTAGATATTTGAACTCATTGACTTGTACAATTTCACCGTTTTTTGTTTTTAGTGGTAGGTTGTCTGAGGACTTTGTACCAAAAAACTGTGTTTTTTCATAGGAAATTTGGAGTCCGGTTTTCATGGCAATCTCGTGGAGTTTTTCTAGGGCATGTTGTGCTTCTGCCCGGGTATTGGAGAGTATGGCGATGTCATCAATTTCTATCTTGTAGACCATTAAAAATGTAGTAAATGATGCAATTTTTTGAAAAGTTGTAAGCCATTTTTGAGAAAACTATGAAAGTTAAAAGCCACTTGAATAAACTACTACTTCTGGTTGACCAATTTTGATAAAAATGTTTGTGTCTGGTGCTTTTATAGTACCTAACTTAAGTTTTCGGTTTCAACTTTGTATGATGATTTGTTCTTGAGATATTTTGTTCACACTCCCACACACACAGACAGACCAATCGGTAAAAACATATTTTTTGGTTTCAGGAAGGTTGAAAACATGAATATCTTGTGAAAAATCAAATAAAATTAATACTTTTCTTCACTGTGTATTGATATAGGGCAAGAGAAAGTAAAAAGCCAAGGAATTATTATTTTAAATATGTAAAAAATGGAGATGGCATGATCGGACGGACAAAATACTCCAATCACCAGTGTTAAAATAGAGATCTGTCTAGAAGGTGAACGAACATGGTGAATGAACATGTAGGGTAGTCTGTTGTGGAGCTAATGACTTGTTTGTTTATGCAGAATGCTCCTCCTATTCTTGGTCCAGGTTGTTCTCCTCCTTTCAGTATCCTCTATAGTTTCCAGATTCAAAAGTGTTTCCATCTCTTGTAATGGGATTATTATTAGAATATGTTCTTTCTCTTGCTCATCCAATTTTAGTTTTATTTTACCTGTATGTTGATTAGCCCAAAATAATGCAATTTTTGGGTTCATGAGTTGTTTATATTCATTCTTTGCCATCATGTTGTTCGTAGGGCTTTCAGAAAGCATGTTGGTACAGTCACCCAGAATCCCTGAATCATGTGTGTTTATCATAAATGAAGGGAAAGTGGTAACTACCCCACCTGGGGTAGTTCTATTTACGAGACATTCCATTATGTGGAGGGTGCACCTTACCAACCCTCCTTGACTTAAGCATTTGCTAGTTTTAATTGTTGGAAACTGTTTTTGGTGCAGCAGAATTCATTTTGGAGCCCCTTTTGCGGGGTTATTATTATTTTTGGCTGTTGCATGACAAATGTCTACTAATTACTTTGATTACTTGTGATTGCATAATTATTTACCCTTGTGTGACTGATAGCTTTTACAATATTAATTCTTTGAACATTAATTCCGAGATCACGCCGATAGACTGGGATTTTTTTACCCATCTTTTATCCAGAAAATTTGAAATTTTTATGAGACATCAAGAAAACTTTGAGAGATGTTTTAAAAAAACAAACATGAAACTCCGTTGTTTTTATGCCAGTTACAGCAAATTTACAAAAAATTAGTTGTAATTTATTTGAAGTCGCAAGTCAAAATTTGGCAATAAATTTTTTTTAGTCTGGTATTATAGAAAAATGTCTAGTGAAAAATTTGATGTATCAAACACCCTCTCTTACCGCACTATATGGCTGCTATTTTAGCGTATGTAAGACTCAAGTGAATCTCCCTCTTTGAGCTGATGTCATTCACCCATCCTACAGTTATTGAAAGCATGGAATTTTGTGAACACGTGCTGCATATAGAAAACAGTTATTAAAGATAATATTAGAACACTTAAGTTCCGTTGTGAAGAATGTCTGAAAATAGGCTATTGTACAAATTTTGGAGCGTTTATTCCCTTTTACAGGTCAAAGGTTCATTTTGACCAATTTTGCTATAAAAGCAAGATCGAACAATATACGTACGTTTACCATTCAAGCTTTCAAATGCGGTTATAACTGTATTTTTAAATGAGATAATATGGCCTTTACATGGTTTTCTTCTAAAAAACAGAATTGAGTGGGGTATCCTAACTCACCAATCAATAGAAAATTTCCCACTAACCTGATTGTGTTTCTAAGTAGCTTACTTTCACCGACAATTTAACTATAATGTTTACTGGTGTGTGCGTACATTGACCTTCACTATTACACAAACTGTTGAGTACTTAAACGCACACACACACACGCAGTGCATAGCATATTTGAGATGAGATCCAATAGACATATTATCTCATGAGAGGTGTACAGTTATACTCGTTAATTTTTTACAATATATGTTCCGATTTGATTTTTCAGGATCTGTTAGACTTCCCTAGTCCAGTTATAAGGAGAGTCGAGTCATTGGATTCTGATCAGTTGAATGTCAGACGTAGAGGAAATAATAATGCAGCCGAACAGAGTCAAGTAAAACGAACTAAACTGGCGAAAGATATATCAAACACTAAACCATCAATTGCTCCAGTGACAGATTCATTTCAGAGTAGCAATCACAAAGTAAGTTTTACTGAAAAATAAAAGTTTTACTTTTTCTTCGATACATGGTGTATAAAAGTTGCGGTGAGGTAAGATGATGAAGAAGAAGAAGGGAAGAGTGTGTGTCAGATCCTGTTGATTGTGGGTGATGGCCAGCCGACAATAGATTTCGCTTTTTGAGTTGCTGTAGGGAAAGGCAACATCATAATTCCACTCCACACGATGACCTACATTTTATCAGGTTGTAACATCTGTAAACATCGTTTTCATTTTGATAATTTCACTGCTTATTTTTTGTGTGTTCTGGTTGCTGGATTTTTGGTATGGTTTGCCGCATTAGGTTGTTTGATTTGATTTTCTCCGTAAGCAGCTGCCATCTGCTTTTTCATTGGAGTTGCCGTTGGCTTTGGCATCTGTCGTACTTTAACTGTTGCACAATTTATGTTGTCTTCACTTGTTTTAATAGGGTCCCAGAGTATAGCTTGGTGCAGAACCATCATGAAATCCGTTATTACCTCTAACATGGTATGGTGGCTGCTTAATATTCCAGATAGTAAAACATGAATTTTTTTAGAGCCAATGGAAATTCTACACATTTTTCATATCGTTTGATGTATATTTAAAAGAATATCAACGTCAACTATGTATGGTACATGCCAAGTTATTCATCCTTAAAATGTGTTATGGATTTGACCAAAATTGGACGTTGCTGTGTTATTGATTAAGTTATGTTCTGTTGTAGCACGATTCGTTTGTTTGTTTGTTTGTTTTGTTTTCAAGTAGGCTATTATGGTGAGCGAGCATTGCACATCTCTTCAATGCATAAGCCTTTTTTTGTATTGAACAATAATAATTATTATTTTTTTATAAATTTATAATCGTTAATTATTTAAATTTGCTAACTCGGCTATTTCTTTCAAAATTATATCTATTAATTTATATATTTATTTTCAAGACTTTTTTACTTTGAATAATTTCATTGAGGTTTATTGTTTAAAACTGGCTAACTTGATTATTACTTATTAATTATATAGATTCATCTTTTTAAACGTGTAATGTCTAACCTAACTAAAATTTGAAGGTTGCAACGTTTGAATTATTCGATATTTAAACTTTGTCCGGCTATTTTTTTACTATATAATTTTTTTTAACGTCTTGTGTACAATTTTGAAAATAAGTAAAGTTGCAAATATTTTCTTTACAACTCACTTGACAAATTATATTTTGGTTGCAATTATTTGTGCTAATGTTTCTTTTATTTTGGAACAACAGTTACACCCTACCCTTATGTTGTGTTTTTACCTGACCCGGTTCCAGCAAAGCTATTTATTATTATTATTATAACAGGGTTCAATGTAGTTTGACTATGTCTATATCTATGTCTGACCGGTTATCAGAATGAAATGCTGTTATGCAGTGAAGCTAATTAATCAGTTTGTTCAGTTGAGCAGCATATCTTATCGTGCATATTCAGTGAACTTTTTGTCAAATGTGTTTTATTTTTAGGGCCGAAAACAAAAACTGATTTGCATGCGAGAAGATTTTGATGAGAGTGTTGGTGAGAATAATAGCAAGAGGAAAATGAATAACAATGAGGGTGAAGAAGAAGAAGAGCGACAGCAGGAGACCAGTGAAGGTGAAGATGATGATGATGAAGTGGATAACGAGACAAGTGAAGATGACTGTGCGGCTGGACTCTGTCTCCATCCTTCAGGTCAGAATTCATTCACTGCGAGTGAAAACATATTTCATGATCGTCGGTGTACAAATGCATTAATTATTATTATTACAACACATTGACCTAGTGAATGTTACATTTAATACAGTTTTCTTTTAACAGTTTGACGTGTGTGCAATTGAAATTCCATGAGGGACGTTCAATATTTAATGAGACAAATTTATGTAGAGAAAAAGTGATTTCATCAATGGCAGTGAAATTTACACTACTTTTCAACATTCCACCATATATTGTGGAGTGGGAATATTGTCCCACCATTCTGTCAGCTGACTGCTTCGTTGTCAGCAATCTTCTTTCCAAGTGAAAAGTCTTTGAGCAAGGTCTAGGCTGTACTGAGGATGTGGCAAATCCCTGAGAGTGGTGTGGGGGCACCACTCTCAGGTTGTTATCCAACAGCATCACATTTGGTGTGGGGGGCACCACTCTCAGGTTGTTATCCAACGGAATCACATTTGGTGTGGGGGCACCACTCTCAGGTTATTTTCCAACGGAATCACATTTGGTGTGGCGGCACCACTCTTAGGTTGTTATTCAATGGAATCACATTTGGTAGGGGGGCACCACTCTCAGGTTGTTTTCCAACGGACTCACATTTGGTGTGCGGGCACCACTCTCAGGTTGTTATCCAACGTAATCACATTTGGTGTGGGGGCACCACTCTCAGGTTGTTATCCAACGGAATCACATTTGGTGTGGGGGGCACCACTCTTAGGTTGTTTTCCAACGGAATCACATTTGGTGTGTTGGGCACCACTCTCAAGTTGTTATCCAACGTAGTCACATTTGGTGTGGGGGCACCACTCTCAGGTTGTTATCCTACGGAATCACATTTGGTGTGGGGGGACTACTCTTAGGTTGTTATCCAACGGAATCACATTTGGTGTGGGGGCACCACTCTCAGGTTGTTATCCAACAGAATCACATTTGGTGTGGGGGCACCACTCTCAAGTTGTTTTCCAATGGAATCACATTTGGTGTGGGGGGCACCACTCTCAGGTTGTTTTCCAACGGAATCACATTTGGTGTGGGGGGCACCACTCTCAGCTTGTTATCCAACGGAATCACATTTGGTGTGGCGGCACCACTCTCAGGTTGTTATCCAACGTAATCACATTTGGTGTGGGGGCACCACACTCAGGTTGTTTTCCAACAGAATCACATTTGGTGTGGGGGGCACCACTCTCAGGTTGTTATCCAATGGAATCACATTTGGTGTGGGGGCACCACTCAGGTTGTTTTCCAACGGAATCACATTTGGTGTGGGGGGCACCACTCTCAGGTTGTTATCCAACGTAATCACATTTGGTGTGGGGGCACCACTCTCAGGTTGTTATCCTACGGAATCACATTTGGTGTGGGTGGCACCACTCTCAGGCTGTTATCCAACGGAATCACATTTGGTGTGGGGGCACCACTCTCAGGTTGTTATCCAACGGAATCACATATTTTAAGAGAGCACTCTTATGTTGTTGCCTTAACATAGATCTCACTTTCTGTTGTAACATGTCATACTCACTGTTCACGGTACATTGTTTTTGTAAATTGTCACAAAACATTGTGGCTTGCAAGTCCCAGAAGACTCTTAAAATTGCTTATAACCAGCTGTTGCTTAAGTTTTGAAATTTTTTTGTGGGTGAATCCATAGGTTTCGTTTCAAGACGTTTTTGCTTTTGAATTCACGCTGAAAATGGCAGATCCATTTTTAATGACAGGTTGTTGTACAATCTAGAAAGTGATTACGTTCCGTCTGGAAATTCTAACCCATATGGAGGCCTCAGAGCAAAAAAGTACAGGAGACCTTTTCGGTTCCTCAGGCTCTGAAACATCCAGAAAAAATACAAAATACGAGGTACGGCCCCTGAGAGCCCTGGGGGCTCAAAAATCTAAAAATAAGTCGTAATGTCTCAACGGCTGAAGATATTGAGCTCAGACCTTTTGTAATCAATTACTAACATAATACCGATTACGTTAACTTTGTCGCAGACTTTTCTTAAAAGAGAATTTTTGGGCAATGGCAGAATCCTACTCATTGCATGCATTGTTTGTTTGTACTGGTAGGCCAATTTGGCCCACTCTCAGACAGTGCGCATGCGCACGCTGGTCACAAGACAGTTACAGATTAGTGGACGGTGCGTAAGTGTTGTTTTTTGTTGTTCCGATTTTAAATTTTTATATAAGCATACTATTCAAAATAGCAATCGGTTGTTTTAAGAACTAATGGATTATTATTAAAAGAATAGTTCTATTTAAATAAGTATCAGCTTTTTATGATAAACCAGGTAGTTTGCAGTTTGTTAAACCAGTATTTATTGTTTGTTAATTTTTGGCTCTTTCGTACGTTATGAAAGTTATTCTTCGTTTGATTAGGTATCTTATTCGTTTCTGTATCGTATTAAAAAATAGTTACTTTAAAATTCTTTAATCTTTGTGTTTCTCTTGGTACTCACATTTTCTTACCGAATTATTCTTAATTAAGTTACATTTATTATTCGCGGCATAGTGAATAAACTTAAAACAGCTTCCACAGCACAGATATTAGCCTTATCTGAAACCGGAGTTAATTATAACTGAATAAATATCAAGTATGTATAGACATGCAGGCAAATTTAATGAAATTTTGTCTCTGTAAACTAAGTTTCAACCGCAAGAAGCTCTGTTAATGTGCAATCTTATCGCGGGCGGGTATTAATCCAATTCTCAGAAATTATAAACATATCCAACTACTGGCTTCCAATGCCACAGAACATGTTACACACCGGATCTGTACCTACTACAATGAATCAATTATTCAATTATTATGACAGCTTAAACCCAGACAAAAATTTGACAACCAATGAACAACTCCATTTTCTTTTTGGTTTATTTTACTTGCCCACGAGAACTGCTAGTTAATAAATGAATATAATATAAGTATAGTTTTTCATAAATAACGTACAGCCTGATGGAGCAATACTTTAGTACTTGAGTGGTGAACTGGCTCAAAGCTTTTTTGCGTCCTCACTCAGATAGGCCTATAGGCCTATAGAGTAGAGCACAACGCTCACGGTCCATCATAGCCTTCCTTTTATTCTCTTTCATTTACTTTTTCATGTCTATTACGTTATTTGTACTTATTAAATTAACTATTTGGGAATTCAATTTCCCTTTCATTGCATTTCTGGAAGAATATATTTTTAAGGGGAATTGAAATATATTTCATCAGCAAGTTGCGAAAACAACAAACAAATTTCTAGCGCCGATGAAATCTAGAAAATATAAAATGAAAGAGTGAGTATTTTGTAGGGTACTCTTAGCGGAATAACTGTGGTTTTTGAAAAGTTGAAAGTAGGTCTATCACGGTACTTTATGATGAATGGATTTTACACTTGGCTTCAACACCGTTTTATTGTCCTTTCAGTTGCCACAGCAGAAAGTCATTCTATATACTGGTAAAAATGCTATTTCAAATACGAGTCACCTAATAAAAGAGTTGAATACGCTTACTATAATAGCCTACTATTAGTGATTATAAGTGAGTGAAAGTGAAAGTGAAAGTGACCCCTCAGTATGACTGCGCACGCTTCTCGCTTCTGGCTTCTGGCTTCTGTAGGCTCTCACAATTATAAGTGCCACGAAATATGATAAAATGTTCCTATAACCTATTTTTAAATGAAGGTAACATCTTTTATAAAATGAAAACTTACCTGTTTTTTTAAAAAAAGTAAATTAGGTCTGTCTGTATGAAGAAAAATATGCCTACCTTAATTTAATTTGAACCAAAGTATACAATTTTCCTGGCTTCTTGCAACCATTTTCTATTTGAATAGGCCTACCTTATGTACAGGAGGAGAAGTGTTGGGTGTTGGAAGATGATCGAGATGCAATATTGGCTCTTGAGAAAAGGATAAAGAAAAATAAAGCTACTTATATGGCATTTGAAGATTTAGAAAAAGCATTTAACAATCTGGTATGGAGTAAAATGTTTAAAGCCTTAAAAAGGCTGAGGGAGTTAAATACAAAGAAAGGAAAATTATGTACAGTCTGTATCGGAATAAAATAGTTGTTTTAAGAATTAAGTGGTACGAAAAATAAGCTGGTTTATTGCCACCCACCCGACTACTCTTTAACTTATTTAAACAAGAGGCGGCTATAAATGAAGTAAAGGAAACATTTGACACAGGAATAACAAATTCAAGGAGAAACAATAAAAATGCTGAGATTCACCGATGGTATCGGATAGTTTTACCGGAGACAAAGAATGAACTAGAGGATGTTTAAATGGAATGGATGAGATCATGAGAAAGGATTATTTCATGAAAATGAATAACAACAAAACGAAAGTGTTGTGCATCAACAAGAGTGGTTTAGAAGAGATGGGAAATGTAAAAGTAGGCAACAAAAACATACAGGAAGTTGGGGAATTCTGCTGTCTAGGGAGTAAAATAACAAAGGATAGTAAAAGCACGAGTGATATCAAAAGCAAAATCGCTCAAGCAAGAAGGGCCGTTGAATTGAAAAACTGCTTACTGACAACAAACATTGATTTACAGATTAGGAAAAATTTCTTAAAAAACTATGTTTGGAGTATAGCATTATACAGGAGTGAAATGCGGGTGATAGGGGCTGTAGAAAGGAAGAGGATAGAAGCTTTTGAAACGTGGTGTTATAGGAAAATGTTGAAGATTAGGTGGGGGGACAAAATAAATAATTTAGATGTTCTTAGATGAGTGGATGAAAGAAGAAAGAAGTATATGGAAACATCTTGCCGGAAGAAGGGGTACGGTAATGGGTCATATCTTAAGACATCCAAATATTGGTGTATCAATAATGGAGGAGGGTAATATTGAGGGAGTGAATTGTAGGGCGAGGCAGAGGAATACATATTTAAAGCAAATTACAAAAGATGTGCGGTGTTACAGGTATGTAGATAGACAAGATAAGACTTGCGCGAGGTAGTTTTGCCTCGCATCAAACCACTCAACGTACATAAGCTTGTTTGTAGGTAATATTGTTCATCGCTTGTTCACGTACAGTCATGAAGTCATGAATAGGTAATGTACGTATAACTAAACATGCCTTTACTTAACACCGCAGATAGAATTCTCATGATATTATTTATGAAATAATTAAATGAATTATACAAAAACATATACGAGTAGTACGTCTAATACATCACACTTTTGTTCTTTCCGTGAAATTAAATAAATTGGTAAACTACAAGAAGTTTTCATATTATGAAATATTTAATGCATTTATTTACTTACCTAAATATTTTTGCCGCACTTAATACTTACTACGATTAATTTTGGATACTTGAGTAATTGTAATGCAAGTAATGTTATAAAATAAATTTTTATAATATTATTATGACTAAAAAATATAGAAAAATGGTGTAAATGCTTAAGTTTTCTTACCTGATTATAAGAATGTAGATGAAATTATCAATAATGTATAAAAATATTTCATTTAAAACCAATAAATTATTAAATAACAAATAAAATTGCAAGGCAAACTTCAAACGGAGTTGTAAATATATTGGTTTTTAAAATTCCGCCAAAAAAACGTGTGATGTCTGTTGATTGCACAATGGCATAGAATGAACCTTTTTCTAGGGTTGGACTGGACTGGCTAATAGAAATACAATAGGCTACTATTCACCCTGTCTGAATGCACGTAGAAAGAAGAGTAATAAAACCTATAATACACTGGTCACATTGAACTTGTTAATCAATTTGTTAAATTTTTTACCTTTTCTTGCCTGTATGAATATATAGGAAGGAAAGTTTTGTTTTCATGTCGATCACAACAAATACACTCTTCACCCGACCCCCTCAACCCAACAAAACATGTTTTTAGCGATTGGTCTGTGTGTAAATAGAATATCTCAAGAACGGAACATCGTACAAAGTTAAACATTTGAAACTTGAAACTTAAGTTAGATACCACTATCGGACCCGACACGAACATTTTTATCAAAATCGGTCAACTGGAATGGTAGTTCAATTTTGGAGGTCAATTTTCTCAAAAACGGTTCCTACGATTTTTTAAAAATCGCCTCCTTTACTACATTTTTATGCTCTACAAGATAAGGTAGGCGCCATGTCTGCTGAAATTCTTGGGGAGGCTGTGCTCTCATAGAAAAAAATTGTTTTTTTACAATTGCTGCTTTAATAAGCATTTTAGCGCATAAGTGTATATAATAAAAGTTGTAAACAATTTTAAAATCTACAACTTTTATTTCTAACATTTCTTTGTATAATGCTTAATTTAGCGGTAATTAGTGATTTTCTGTTTTTTTTTTCATGAAAATCTGTAAAAAAAAAAAGATTTTTTAAGATTTTTGGCCTTCCTATGTATTTTACAACATAAGTGTACATAATAAAATGTATAGAAAATTAAAATATCTACAACTTTTATTTTAAGCATTTTTCTCTACAGAGCCTAGTTTAGCATGAAAGAGTGATTTTTGTGTTATCAAGCCAAACTGAGGTCAATTTTCATTTTGCATCATTCACTTGTGAAATGAGGTTATGTTTATTGAGATAATTTTTTTGTTTATTTCTAATGTTTTATCACTAATATTAGGTTATATTGTTCATTTTTTGCATTGGCAAGAGAAAGTTCTGTGAGTGTTTCACACGAGATTTTTTTGAGTTGCACTCACTCAAATGTGAATCCAAGTGTCTTTGTAGGCTTGAGTAAACCGTCTTGAAAACCATATCGAACAAGTTTTGCAAAAATTCAGCATGAGATGAACGATTGAATGCACGGTTCACAAACTAGCAATTTCAATATTGTGACTCTTCTTTTTTCACGAATAAGTTAATGTATGAGATTTTGCAGTGCAATACTCAAAACGTGAAACGGTCTTCCAGAGCATTGGAGATCAGTGACATTTGCGTGAATTAATCTGTTGCTACATTCTTTAGTAAATTTCCACTGGTTTTACTCCTTTGGGTAGCAACCAAAACTCTTATCACTGAATGTTGCTTTTCCAGCGTACACGTTTCAAGTGGAGCTAAAATTTATAAATGAACAAAACAGGTTATGTTAATATTAAAATTATGATCGAACAGCTGATTAACAGTGTTGCCAAATTCCCGACTTGACCGTGAAAAAGTTTTCATTGTCATTGAATGAAGTGTTTTTTGTGATGTGGGGTGTTTTGTTGAATGTTTAGGTAGTGAGGTTGACTGGGTGCAGTGTGATGGTGGCTGTGAGCAGTGGTTTCATTTGCTCTGTGTCAATCTGAAAAAGACTGACATCAATGAAGATGACGACTATATCTGTATCCAGTGTAAACACGAATGCCAACCAAACACCTTTTTAGTTGAGTTGACATCCTCCGGGAATTCTATGGAAATTGAGACCATTAAAGACGTTATGGTGAGTTATTAATCGAGTCAATCTTTTCATCTTTTTTGTGTCTGCCGTTCTGGATTTTAGTGACAACCAGCCGTGGTTTAGAAATTAGTAATTATTTTAACAAGTATTATGAAGAAGTAGCTTCAAATGGTAAAAAACAGCGGATCAGGGAAACGGTAGCATGTTGCCGGACAAAAGATAACAAAGTTTTAAATTGATTTGTTTTTAGTGCGGTTTTATACAAGGAATTAGGAGCCATTATTGACAGTTGGAAAACCAATGAAACTGTTTGGTTAGAGCCAACACATTGTCGGTTAGGGATCTTTTGTGTTCCCTAATAACCCCTCTCCATCATTAATTTAATTAACTTATCTCTGGAAGTAGGTGCATTTCCAAAGAAATTGAACGGTAAAATATGAACTATTTCTAAGAATGGTGACGACAGCCATTGGAGGGTAGGGTTGAAAATTGTAACCCGTAATTATTTTAAACACAATCGGCTACATTTTTGAAAAGATAATGTTCATTAGGTTAATCAGTTTTTGTCTTTAAACGTTGTCATTTCATAGAATCTGCATCATTTCTAGTTAATCTTTTAAAGCTGCAGTGGTCACTTTTTGAGCAGGTAGTTGATATATTGGATCCAGGAGAGAAAACCTTATCCGTGTTTTCAGAACTAAGTTGAGCTTTTTATTGTGTTGTTTTTATTTCGCAATATATATATATAGATTTGGTTTGCTATCACTGTTGCGTCAGACTGTTGTCGATTTACATACATTTTGATGTCCACTGCACTCTGACGTCTGAATATTGGACACCACCGCAATCCAATCTTCACAAAAATGGTTTTCGGTGCGAGGTATTGCGGTCGTTTCTCTACATTCTCTATTTGTAATACTCTTTCAGGTCACCAGATGAGAGCATCAATAACCTTGCATCTCTAAAAGTAACTTTTTTCAAATTTTATTAGAAAATTGTGACGGACGTCTTTGAGATATCAAGAGTGAATAGAATTAGTGTATCATTTCCCCCGTAGAATGCGGTAGTGTAAGTTGTATATATTTTACATGTATATTTAAACTGAACTATCGGATCTCTGACATCCACTAATTTGGCAACATTGCACCACACATGGTACAAGGTGGTTTGGTAAGCTTCTTTCCTTAGTCTAAGGCCTAGTGTCCATTTGAGAGAAACTCTCGACAGTGCTCTCAGGGTGCTTTCCATTTGAGAGTAGTTGCGCTGTCGAGAGAGCTCTCCGACAGTCGACAGTGACTGAACTGTCGACAGTACGAGAATTCCGTGTCCACTTGATAGTCTTGAGACCCAAGAGTCAACACAACGAGCAGTCTGCTGAGTGTCATCAAACGTGCGTGTTTTTAATTTGATAAAAATGGATTCACGTCAGGCCCTAGCTTTTCTAATAGCGTACAAAATCATTCAAAAACGAAAGGTAAAAAGAACAAAGTGTTGGATAAAAAACTGGATAAATCGACGAAATTCCTTGGGAGCTTGTTCAGCTTTCGTAAATGAGTTGCGGCTGGAGGATGCACAGCAATTTAAAAATTTTATTCGAATGTCTGCAGTGCAATTTGAACTGATTTTAAATTTAGTTAAACACCAGATGTACATTTAATTTGATACATTTAATTCAATACATTTAAATTAAGATAATAATACATACCTGATTACGTAAGTTGTGTATCTTTCCCTGTATTTCATTGGAATCGCAATTGTCAAATTTAGTCGCAAATTCTTCATAGGCACTCATCCTTTTGTCATGATTCCGGTACAAATTGTGTTTTATGTTCCACAAAAATTCATTTTCTTCATATAAGTTTATATAAGTTGAAGAATTTCATTGTCTTTCCACTCTCGTGAGTTCATTTTGAAGAGATTAAAAAGAGATTATAAAAGATATGAAATATTGAAATTTAAAAAAAGATTAAAATTATTAAAAAGATTAAAATTTAAAAGAAAGATTTAAAAAAGAAATTAAAATATTAAAAAAAGACTGTAAAAAGTAATAAAAGTATTTTAAAATAGAGAAATAAATGTAATGAACTGTCGACACAAGCTCTCAGCTTTTCCAACACTGCAAGAAAGAGTGGAGAGTAACTCTCGGGACTAGAAACGAGCATTTACACTTGCGAGAAATGAACTGTCGACAGCTGCACCTGCTTCTCTCGGCAGTATTTTCTCTCAAGTGGACAAGTCGGCCATAAATATCCATCCACTACTATTTGGCTCTCTTTTATTATCTAATACAGTAGAATCTCAGTTGTCGTCTGGCCTGTTCGGGCGGCACTGACATCATGATCGGCTGCTGCTGCTTTGCACTTCTGTAGTCATTAGTCATTGTACTAAACATAATTATCGGCTATTGATAACGCCTAGTGTGGTGTGGGGGTGGGGGTGGGGGTGCTCAGCATGAAGTATAGATTATGACCCGGTTATGGATTTTGGATAAGAGCCCAAAACTTATTCCAGGTCTGCTTATTCATTTCTTTAATCAAATCTAAAAGATAGGCCTACCGCCGTAATTATGTCCCGTTGATTTCCCAAATAGTGTCCTGGGTGAGGAAGGGCCGCACTACCGACATTCTACTCTAATAGCAATATACGTATTAAATATGTGTAATTTGTAAGATTAAATGAACACAACTCATTACTATAAAAAATAATAACATAAAAATAATTAATTTAACAGTATTTCCAGAATAGTACCCAAAGTAGTTTGCTACTAAAGCCATCAGGAAAATGATAAAGCAAATGAAGCGTACTCAACGTAGGGTCATTTTTTGTTTTTATTTTTTTTGGTATTTTTGGGTTACAAACTTCAATGTTATAGGTATATTTTGTTGAGTTCGCCTTTTAAATTATATGAAAAGAGAAATAGAAAAAATCAGGGAGTTTACTTTGACCGATAGTTGCGCGGACCAGAAGGGCGAACTCAACAGCAAGGCGTCAGTCTTGACACCTCTGCGCTACTGATCCCACCCCACTTCTACCCTTTCCCCTTACTATCGCAATGCATCATACACTCCATCTTATATCTGTCCTTAAAAAATATTTAAAATAATGTGGAATAAAATGGTTTATTTGTTTTTAGGTAACGTGGCCCAAAAGCACAGATTAATTGATCTTGTTTTGCTATTAACAAATAATGCTATTAGGAAGGAAAGTATTGTTTTCGTGTCGATTTTTTGAAATTGAGTTTTCACCGGATCTACACGTTTTCAGACCCCCTGAACCCAACAAAACATGTTTTTAGCAATTGTTCTGTGTGTGTGTGTGTGAACAGAATATCTCAAGAGCGGAACATCGTAGGAGCTTGAAACTTAACTTAGGTACTACTAGAGGACCCGACACAAAGATTTTCATCAAAATCGGTCAACTGGAAGTAGCAGTTTATTAGTGGCATTTTTCACTTTTTGCAAATTTCTCAAAAACGGCTCCTATGATTTTTTTAAAATCACCTCATTTACTAAATTTTTTATTCTCTACAAGATAAGGTTGGCGCCATGTCTGCTGAAATTCTTGGAGAGGCTGTTTTCACGTAAAAAAATGGTTTTTAAGATTGCAACTTTAAAATGCATTTTAGCGCCAAAATGTATATAATAAAAGTTGTAGAGAATTTGAATTCCTACAACTTTTATTTCAAACATTTTTTTGTATCACACTTAGTTTAGTGGTAATTAGCGATTTTCTGTTTTTTCTCATGAAAATGTGTAAAAAATAAATTTTTTAAGATTTCGGCCTTAGTATGCATTTTACGACAAAAGAGTATATAAACAAATTTATAGAAAATTAAAAGATCTACAATTTTTATTTAGAGCATTTTTCTCTACAGAGCTTCTAGTTTAGCATGAAAGAGTGATTTTCCGTATATTTAAGCCAAACTGAGGTCAATTTTCATTTTGCATCTTTCACTCATGATTAAAATTAGGTTATGTTTATTGAGGTTAGGTTTTTGTTTATATCTAAGGTTTTATTACTAATGTTAGATTATATTGTTCATTATTTGCATTGGCAAGAGAAAGTTGTGTGAGTGTTTCACACCAGATGGTTTTTCTAATTGTACATGGTTTATCAAGTGTTTGAGCATAAAATATTGGGCGTCCTTTTGTGACAAGGTTTTAAGAATTTCACTGCATTTTTTTCTTTGCCACCACAACTGATTTTTAACAAAGAACCCTTGACAGTACTAAAGTGAAATTTTAATTTTATGAAACCTGTACTATAAAAATAATAATATGGACATTTTATATAAGCATTATGTATTTTTGCAATAAGGCCTAGATCAGTAGATCTCTACTCCATTTTTGCGCGCAACTTCTTGAGTTTCGTCTTGATATTTGCTGTATTGAGGGATTGATGCGGTTTGTTAATTTTCTCCTAAATTTCAAGTGTTTGATTTTAGCAGTTTTTGTTACAAAAGGGATTTTCAAGTCAAAATGCAATGTTACATTTGTTACACTATACGGGGCATTCGTTATCATGCAAAGTATTTTTGACTGATAGGCTTGAATTTTTTGAATGTGAATTTTCTTGGCGCTCCAAAAAATGTCTACACTGAATATTATGAATCGGTCGTAGAATTATAAAGATCAGTAAATTTTACCAATAACAGGAAACCTACAAGTTAAATAATATAATTTAAACTAGCGTCACTAACTAATAATTTCTTTAATATTAGTTATTAATTCAGATCATTGTAAAATCACGCCTTGTTTTAAGGTGGTTTGAGTTGGGTTGCACTCAGCTCTTTAGGTCATGTAGCAAATCACTTAAATAGAACTACCTCAGGTGGAAACCCACCTTCACTTCGCTTCATGCGGCTTACATAATCGTTGGGTGCACTCACAATGCACGAAGGAGTAATAGGCGTACCTACAAACGATGTGACGAGAAAGAAGAAATACAGCTTGCGAGACTTAAGAGCTGCATTATTTTGGAACTATCAACAAACGGACATGTCTGTAGGTGGACACAGATGAGATGGAGAAACTAAATATTTTAATACCTGCTTTACAAGGCGCATTTTATTGACACAAACACTTGATTCCAGGAACTTGAGGATATTGAAAGGACAACCTGGATTATGAATAGAAGCTCACCTACAGCAACTTACATAGACTCCATAAAAGAGTTCCTCTCTCCTTCTAAAAGGATCTGTATACTTTAACAATGAAATTCAGAAATAAAGATGCACAGTTTTCAATGCACATGCCGCTTATCAACGCAAACAGCTGGAGATATTCAGAAAAGGTGTTTGCATTCTGGGACTAGCTATTGAATGAAATACAGAAACCACCAGACAAGAACATCTGAATTTTGTTTGGTGATTTTATTGCACTAATCGGAAAAGAAACATAGTTCCGGAAGATTGTCTGCTACATCCAGCCCACAAGAGAACAAATAGGAACAGTAAAAGATTAATTGAATTGTGTGAAACATTTAATCTTTAACTGATGTCCACTAATTTCAAGAAACTCCTTAGGAAACAGAAAACATGGGGATCTTCAGAAGGAAAACATGGTGAATTCCAAATAAATCATGTTACAATCTCGGAACAAAATACTGAGGAAATTATAAACGTACAAATGCAGAAAGGTACCAATCTCAACTCGGACCATATTTATTTATGCCTCCTCCACTAAACAAAAATATACTGTCTCGGAAGAAAATATTCAGGATCTATCCCGAAAAGTTGAAGCATGAAGAGTCAAAATTTCAAAAAATATTTCAAGAGAGGAAAATAGAAACCTGGGAAGGAATATGAATATGAAAGAAGCATGATTGACATTACCAAAAAATTGCCACCGCGGCGAAGAAAACCTACCACCAATGGTGGACTGAAGACTGTGAGCAGGCAATCGTCAAGAAGGCAATGGCCTTTAAAGCTTGGTACTCAGATAACATGGAAGGAAAATACCATACAAGGAAGTTCAAAAACAGACAGCAAAAGACTCCTACGAGCCAAGATAAATCAGATATCGGCAGAAATCTGAGGGATTGAGTCGCACCTGAAGAAAGATAATAGTAGGAACTTCCGCTGGACGTTCAAACAACACTTTATAAGCTATCAATCTTTTAACTTATGAACTTAGAGAGAATGGTACAATAGCAGTGAACAATAAGGAAAATTTAAATATTGTAGCTGAATACTTTTAGAAGTTGGTAAATTGTGAAAAAACCGAAGATAAGCGGCCTAGAAAAGATTCAAGGCAAAGAAACAAAAATTCATGTCCACCAAATTCAAGAGAACTTTGGAGAACTGAACTGAGAAATAGAACTAAAAATCTAGACACAACAAACGGACATGCCTGTAGGCGGGTAAATTATGGCGAATACAGATGAGATGGAGAAACTAAATATTTTAATAATTGCTTTACAAGAGACACGTTTTAAGACCTATGTCTAAACCCTTGCGCTTTCATAGCTTTCGTAGCATGGTGTCTTTATCACAGAACTGAAAAACAACAAAGCTGCTGGAGAAGACTTAATCACTGCAGAAATGTTGAAAAATGGTGGAGAAGTAACCGTCTGAGTTAGAAAAGAAACGGAAAATATTTGAGAAACTGAGAAGACTCCCTGTAAATGAAAACACGGCACTGAATACATTCACAACATGAAAAATGTGACAGAACGGATGTAAATAATTACCGCGGAATTTATCTTTTACCAGTAACATACAAAGTACTCTCCAAAGCACTTATGACTACACTAAAAGAACACGTTGTTCACAAACTGGGTGAATATCGGGCTCAGAAAAGGAATGGAAGGAAAGGAAAGAAAGGTTCATGGAACCTGAAACGAGTTTTGGAAAGTTATATTTCTAGAAATAAAGTGATAGTGTTTGTTGATTTTTACCAGCTTATGATTCAATCGACTGAGAAAAGCTACTTTATATTTTAGGAGAATTTGAAGTGGAAATCAGAACAATGGCAATCATGGAAAAATTAACACAGACACGATCAAAAGTGAATTTTTAGGAGAATTCTACAAAGAGTTTGAAATTACAACAGGTGATGGACTGTCACCGGTTCTTTTAACTATGTGCTGGAGAAAGTTATTCAGGAATGGAAAAAAGAACTAGGCAATAAAGAATTGTTAAACCCTTAGTACGCATTGAAGGATCAACAAACAGCATAAAGATAAACTGTAGCTCTAGCTTTTGCAGACAACCTACCAATTGTTTCTAGGAACACGGAACAGCAATAGAACAAGCAGTAAAAGCAGGACTGTAGATTTCCTTCGAGACAACTAAATACATAACAAACATCAAAACAGCTCCACATCACGTAAAGACGTAATACGGAAAATTGGGAAAGGTCAAAGAACTGGTGGAAATAGTAGAACTGGTTGGGGAAGTTGTTTCAAGTACCTCAGGGAGATAATACAACCAAAGGTCAGTGAAAATGAAGCGTACAGCAGCAGACGATGAAAGATGGCAGGTGCGCTTCGAGGAACTCACCACTTGTGAAAATCACTCAAGACAAGCCAAGGTTAGACATTTGTGATAAAACCTGTGTGTTTGTACGTGATAGGGTGCCTTAGAATGATAGGGACTGATAGGGGCTGGTCTAAGAGATGCAGAGAAATTCGACAAAAAGATTCTCTGCAAGATATAGGGCTCGCAGATCATAGATGGGCAATATAGTTTACAAGGTCGAGAAGAACTGTACAAGGAAAATGAACGATTAGAAAAAGAAGACTACAATTTTTCAGATGCCTGTATAGAATAGATGACAACCGGTTCATAAAAAGACACTAAATCTAGACTTAAGGTGTCAAATAAATATTTTAAAGAAGTCAGAAAGGAAGGATATTGAGAAAACTGGAGTAAACAGCGAAACATAATTAACCGAACCCAATTCAGACAAATAATTACAAATTTTAAGGGCTTCCATGAATAACAAAAACACCGCGTGTACAGAAGAAAGGAGAAACACATCCTGAGGATGTGGGCTGCAAAAAGAGCTGCCAGATTCAGAGACATCTGAAGTGACTTCATGTGGTCTACACCAGGGAAATATACTGGATAGAAATTTCCATTGAAAAACAAAGGGTCTTAATTTGTTAAGCACTTTGATCAAGTAGAAGTATATTAGTACACTATGCCAAAACCAACAACCACCCGAACAAAATGTTTGTCTACGCCTCTGCTTTCTCCTTCAGTTTTGAAATTATCGGGTTGTGATCCATCGACTAATGCAACTCACGAATGACTTCGCAGAATAGTTTATCTTCAGAAATCTGTGGTAGCGTGAAAGTCAGCATTATTTTCTCAAATATTTAACACATTTTCTGTTATCGTCACTAGTAGAATTTAAAAAAGTAAATAGTAACACTTTTGAGTTTTCAAACAACACTTGAAATTGTCTTTGACTAACTGTTTTAAAATATTGCACAGCGGTAATTTATATTTGACTTAAGAAAATCTGTTGATTGTTCGACTAACTTCTTGTCTGAGTTGCCGGTAGAATAATATTTAGAAACTACGGAATACACCGGGTGATTCAGAACTACACAGCAATCTCTCTGTAGCTTATTCTATAGTTAAAAATAAGAAAAACGTTTTTACAAACATAAGCCCGAAAATGCTTGGTTAGCGAGTTATACAGGGTCAAAGATTTCGCCGAGAACTCAGTACCCTCGGTGAAATGAGACCATATAGACAGTTTTAAGGTTGTGATAAAGAGACAAATCTGATGGTTTCTAATGTATTTTCACCTGATAAATTGAATAAAATTGGTCAGTAATGTACCTTCATGAATTTCAAAGATCTCACGTAAAGTACTAGAATTGGGACTAAAATAACACACTTTTGTCTTAACATGAAATTACTTTTGTAAATGGTAAATTAAGAAAAAATTTTATTAATTAGATTTGTAAAAAAAATTTTTTTAAAAGATTCATGTAAATTACTTAAGAAAAAATTAAATACTAGATATTGAAATTCAACTTTAAAAATGAAACATATGTAATTGCAAAAAAAATTTAACTGCATTAAATAATTGTATTTCAATATCTCAGCAACTAAGCTGTTATTAATGTAAAAATAGACAATTATTGTAAAATAATGCGTTGATGTTTTATGTATTTAAATATAGGCCTACTTTTTTTTTGTTTCAATGTCGTATCTAATTTATAAAAATAGCTAATTGTTTTTGTTTGAATCTTACCAGAAGGTAACATCACTCCCCTCTTGGAATAAGACCACTGGATCGAATCGTCAACCCTAGTACCATATTTGCATCCTCTCTTCTCTCATGACCTCGCACTTTTCTCTCCAATGCTGTGTCCAACTCTATATTTTAATCCTCTTCTTTCTTTTTGCTTGTCGATTGTGTCTTCTGTCTAACTTCATCCTCCTGGAAATGTTACAGAGTTGAATTGATGCATGCAATTTTTGTAGTCCATCTTCTTGGACTTGCATTGGATGGCCGGATGAAAGTCTGTCGCTGGACTAGGTTGAACCAATCCAATCCAATCCCTGTACATATCTACTGTCTATATGTACAGAGTTGAACCCTAAAACCAGGCTAGAGGATGATATCACCCTCGTAATAAGATTATGTTTAAGAATTAGATGTCAGATAAATTTTGTTAGTAAATTGTGAAATATTATTGCAAAATTTCATAAAATTACAAAATATTGGGATAACATTTTAACCCTGTTCACACTGGTAATCTAATTTTAGATGATGCCGAATGGATTGTGGTTGGGGCGATAAAACATGCTTCTGCAAGGTCAGTATAAATCGGAGATCGGTAAATGTTGCACTTTTCTTGTAGGGAATTCTTTAACGCATCTGGTAGTGTTTTCAGAAATAGAATATCATAACAGGGAAACTTTTTATTCCCTCTATAGTGTGTAGGTAGCATTGATGGTTTGGGAATTGTTTGTTTTGAATGGAAATCCGTGTATCTCGTGTGTAAGTTAACGTACATGCATGTTCTTTAGTTTGTGTTGAAGCTATCACAATTCTGTTACTGTGTGTGCCCTTGAAAAGGAAAGACGAGTCCATTTTACTTTTCAGGAGGGGGTTTAACATCACAGAGACAAAAAATTTGACACTGCCGAGTTGCAAAGAACGTGCAACGGCTTCCTTCTTACCGCACCTACAGAATTTTTCAAAACATGTGGTTGTAGGGAAAAGAATTTTCTACATTGCTTTGCTTACAGCTGTAACCTAAATATAATAGTGGCTCTGTGACATCACCGTAAAGAATGTAAAATACCATTCCCTCATGCTTCCCTGTGATGTGAAAATGGACTCATGTTGAACATTTTGTAGCTTCGTCAAATATTTACGGAAATATTAAAAATAAATAACTAATAACGGAAATAAAAAATAACATTTATTCCAGTAAACTCTTATCTACAAAACATGTTTTATAAATTTTTTTGCTAAACTGAAATATAAGCCCGTTATAGTAAAAAATATAAAGTAAACACAAAAATTTTCGCGGTTGAATATTTTGCTCGCCTAAACGCAAAGAATTATGAAGCAATTTTCTTGTAAGTACAGTATAATACCGATTATCCGTGGTAATTGGGGGGATAACTATACCGGATAACCGGAAAACACGAATAATACAACCCAATTCGGTCGAGACCATCTACGTCATAAACAAAACCACCAGTTACGCGTATGTTTTATTCTACTGATTAATACATGTTAATAGAGGGTGATTCAAAAAGAGCGCCGGTTTTGATATATCAAATTAAGAGATTTATTTTATTGAAAAACTGAAAATAAATACATCAACAAGTTCATCTTACCTTCCGATTTCATGTATGAAAAATGATGTTATGCATGTGTCCTCCTCTACTGCGCTGGCACGCATCAACTCTGTCCATGAAATTGGATATTACTGCACGACAAGTTTCGACTTCCATTTGCCCGATAACCCGTCGAATTTCCTCCTTCAAGTCATTGATGTTTCGGGGTTTATTGGCATACACCAATGACTTCAGATGACCCCAAAGATGAAAGTCACAAGGCGTCAAGTCACACGACCTTGGTGGCCATTGATGGTCGGAATTACGAGAAATGATGCGATCCTGGAACCGTTCACGGAGCAACAACATTGTTTCTCGTGCAGCAACTGAATTTTATACGGGTGATATTGTAGATCGTACCGAAGAATTCTCCGTACAGAAGAACATCGTAAACCCAATTGTTGAGAACGGCGACGTATTGATTTTTCTGGGCTTACAGCCACACTGTCACAAACCAACGCAACGTTCTGCTCAGTTCGGCCAGAACGACGACGTCCAGAACTTTTAAGGTCGACTGCTGAACCCATCTCAAAAAACTTTTTCATGAGCCTGCGAACTGTTGATTCATTCGGTGCTTCATTACGTCCTAGAGTACCGCGAAGTCGCCTGACAGTAGCCACATAACTCTCTCCACTCTGGTAAAATGTTTTGACGATTAACACTCGTGCAATAGTAAACTTCTCCATGGTTGGACACAGACTGCGAGAGTACTACACTGCGAACAAGAGAAACTACAACTGAATCGTCAATCGGAATGTTCTCCGAAATAGAAATGAGGTCTAACAATGTTGCCAACCGATAAACAAAAATTTACCAGCCATTTAAAAACCGGCGCTCTTTTTGAATCACCCGTTACTATCGGATATCGGAAATAAATAAACAAATTGTATTGAAATAAAAATATTTACTACATAAATTTATATAAATCTTAACTTAAACTACGTAACAAAAAAAAACACAAAAAATCTGTTATTTTACTTTTGGGTTGAAAAGTTTTAATTTGTAAAAGTTATACAGTACATACATAATTAATTTTTCTAGTGATTTTAATTTTTCTAGCCGGCCGCGTTGGCGATGTTGGTAACGTGCTCGCCTCTCATCACGCGGTCTTGGGTTCGAATCCCACTCGGGCGTGGCATTTTTTCATACGTTACAAAAAATTCATTTCATCCTTCACCGTCTGCATTAGCAACAATTTGCTAAACAGTCGGACGTTAAACCAAAAAAAAAAAAAATTTCTAGTCATCGCACGGTTAATCCAAACCCCGGTTAAATGATCCACGGAAAATCGGTACTCTACTGTATATTCAAAAGGTGCATACGTATTACATGAATCAACTGTAATTTTTTCAGAATTTTTCTTCGTTAAGACGTTAGATAAAACAATTGTTTTCAGAGCGCGTTTTGATTTTTGCAATTCTTCTCTTTAACAAGTAACAGTCCGTTTGCAAAGGGTTAAGTTCTTCTCCTATTAAGATACAAAATTTAAATGAAATAATTTTTGTTACCTTAGAAACTACACTAATTATTTTTAAACCCTATTGTTATTTAGATGTAATTAGAATTTACACTTTTAAAAGAACTGCGAGTGTTTTTTCTCTCGTATAGGTCTAATTTTAGACTACGTAAGGTGACTCAAATATTTCTAAAAACGTTTCTAAAAGCTCTTTTTGCATCCCTCATTCTCAACATTCACTCATTGTAGGTTTCTCTCCTTTAGTCTGTCCACCTGGCGTTTGTTTTTGCTATTCATGGAGCCCTTAAAGTAACGTCTCTAATTAGTTACCTGGTAAATTAAGGTGTATTTTTTCTTAATTAATTCTTGAAAGATTCATGAAAATTACTTAAGAAAAAATTGAATACTAGGTATTGAAATTTAACTTTATTTAAAATCAAAACAAACATTATTATGAAAAAAATTTGAACTGCATGAAATACTGACTAATTTTGTCCATAGTTTGGATTAACAGCTGACTGTTCATTCAATACTGTAGATTTACATGAAATTAGTGAATTTCAGTTAAAAACCTAAAAAACTAGTTATTAGTTACGTAGAAAAGGTGGTCAAAGTGGTGGTCCCTGTTTTGTTCAATACATGATTTCGGCTTAAAATGGCCACCACCCACAGTCTCCCTCCCGACCTGACGCCATCAGCATCAGACTTCTTTCTATAGGGTTGGAAAAAGTCAATTGTTTATTCGAAACGAAATAACACACAAGAAGAGTAAAGGTAATACAAGGCGTAATACAAGTGGCAGAAAGTATAAAGAATACTGCTAACGTTATGAGATGCCCTAGAAAAGAATGGATTGTGTATTGAACAAAACGGTGGCCACTTTGAGAATCTTTTTCTGGGAACTAATAACTAGTTTTTATGTTGTTTTTAACTGAAATTCATTAATTTTATGTAAATCTACGTTATTCAATGAACAATCAGTTGTTATTTCCAACCTGTGGACAAAATTAGTTAGTATTTCATGCAGTTAAAAATGTTCTTCACAACTATGTTTGTTTTGCTTTTAAATAAAGTTAAATTTCAATACCTAGTATTCAATTTTTTCTTAAGTAATTTACATGAATCTTTTCAGTTTATATTTTCTACAAATCTAATTAATGAAAAAATACATGTTAATTTACCATTTACAAACGTAGTTTCACGTTAAAGACAAAAGTGTGTTATTTTTAGCCCCAATTCTGGTGTTTTATGTGAGATATCATTAAAATTGCTGAAGGTACATTACTGGTACCAATTTTATTCAATTTATCAGGTGAAAACACATAAGAAACTATCAGATTTGTCTCTTTATAACAGCCTTAAAAATGTTTATTTGGTTTCATTTCACCAGGGTACTGAGTTCTTGGAGAAATCTTTGACCCTGTACAACTCGCTAACCAAGCATTTTCAAGCCTATGTTTGTATAAACTTTTTTTTCTTATTTTTAGCTGTAGAATAAGCTGTCGAGAGATTGCTGTACGAGGGGTTACCCAAAAGTATCCGGAATAGCTCTGCTGTGGGCGGAGCTTGTGCAGTACAAATTCCCGCCACTAGGCTGCTTGTAGCGCTACTCATTGCCAGTTCAATGCCATTTTGTTCGTTGATCTAGCTTGTTCTGTTCTCGTGCAGTGATTGTTCTCGTTAGTGCTGTTTTGTGCTCGTGTCGTTTTTCATGATGGCAAGTTTTAATGAACAACGTGCGGCTGTGAAATTTTGCTTTTTGCTCGGTAAAAACGCTGCGGAAACAGTTGTAATGTTGAACACAGCTTACAAAGACGACGCTATTGGAAAAACCCAAGTGTACGAGTGGTTTTTGCGCTTTAAAAATGGCGACATGTCGATTGAGAACAAACCTCGTTCTGGACGACCGTCGACTTCCCGAACAGACAAAAATGTTGTGAAAGTGAAAGAAATTGTACGAACAGACCGACGACAGACCATTGACCAAATATCACAGGTTAGTGGGTTATCTTGGAGCTCAGTCCAACGCATTTTAACAGAAGACTTGACAATGAAAAGAGTCGCTGCCAAGTTTGTGCCTTGGGTTCTGACAGACACTGAAAAGGAACGTCGAATTGAAACGTGTAGTGATTTGAAACAACAGCTTGAAACTGATCCAGATTTCATGTCAAAGATTATTACGGGTGACGAGTCTTGGTGCTATGGGTACGACCCAGAAACCAAACAACAATCCAGTCAATGGAAGACTTCATTATCACCCCGACCAAAAAAAAGTCGTCAAGTCAGATCGAACATCAAAACAATGCTGATTTGTTTTTTTGATGTGAGGGGAATTGTCCATTCAGAGTTCGTTCCACCAGGCGAGACGGTAAATCAAGCTTTTTATCTTGAAGTGTTAAGAAGACTACGAAACAGCATTCGTCGTAAAAGACCTAATTTGTGGCAGACAGGGGACTGGTTTTTCCACCACGACAACGCGCCTGCACACACGGCAATCTCGGTTACCCAGTTTTTGGCGAAAAACGGCATGGATTTGCTACCACACGCACCGTACTCACCCGATCTGGCTCCGTGTGATTTTTTCTTGTTCCCACGCATGAAAAGGGGCATGAAAGGTCTCCGATTTAACAACGTTGATGATGTCAAGAAAAAAACTATGGATGAGCTGGCAGCCATCACTGAAGAGGAGTACAAAAAATGTTTTGAACAGTGGAAGCACCGGTGGGACAAATGTATTAGTTGTAATGGAGAGTATTTTGAAGGGGATAAGGTTCTTTTGTAAAAAAATTAAAAATAAATAGTTTTAAAAAGTAATTCCGGTTTCTTTTGGGTACCCCCTCGTATAGTTATGAATCACCCTGTAAATTGCTAACAGGAATTTTGTTTTTATACAAAATTCAATTTTTTAGCTGAGAATCGTTTGGGTGTACTTTTTTAGCCCTTTAGCGAGAGAAAATGGTTAGTTTTATGTTTGTGTACTATTTGTCTCCATTTCATGTAATCTGAAATATTTCTGTTATTGGTTGTACACGGCTCGGAACTAACGTAGGCCTACACTGTTACTCGATTGCATAGCAGCAACCTTACTTAAAAAAAACACAATTATGTTAAAGTAAACTAATTTTGATGGACACAATGAAACTCAATACCAGAAGACGTTATTTTTAAGAAAATCGTAAAAATAGAATGTTTGGGATAAGGAACTGGAAGGTTATACTATTGCACCCAAAGAAGACTGACGAGGCATTCACTTGGAGAGGCCAAGGAAAACTATGTGAAAACCTTGACCAGGACAGCCAAACATTACGCTAAGACTAATTGACTACAAATGAATTCTTATGAGCACAGTGCACTGTGTTCATAACCCAACAAGTTCTCCGTTAAATATTTAGCATTTTAATTGACAAAAAAACAGATAAAAAATAATTATACGATGGAATAATTTGATGTACTTAAACACATACGTGAACAAGTTTAACTGTAACTAAATTAAAAACAAATCCCAATAGTAGACAAAATAACTAACATAAACTAAACATTGTGCATGAAATAACAAAGAACTATACAAAAAACTAATCAATAGAAACAAACAACAAAAAAAAGAAAAAAAATTAATTACAAATAATTATTTTAAAAATCACTTTATCGTACGTACAGAAATTCCATGGTGTTAAAAATTACCAAAAACTTACTATAAACATGTACACTCGGACGAGACAGTTGAACCCTGTTTTTCATAAATTGATTTCTGGGGATTTTAAAAAAATTCTTGAATATTATAAAATTGTTTTTCTAAAAGAAACTGTTTGAGTTTAATTTTTAAACTGTGTAACGAAACATCTTTCAGATACTTTTTTGTATCTGATAGTTCTGTGTTGGATAATTCTAAAATAATTTATGTGTCTGATCAGGTACCAATGGATATCTTCATTTTTCAACAATAAATGGTCATTCTTCTTCAGAAATAATCCACTCGCATGAAAAATGTACACTTTGTTGTAGATCAAAGATTTCCAGTACTTTATTGAAGGAGCAAGAATAAAAATACAAACTATGGTTGGCCAACACTGCATTCCAAAGGATGTAGAAATTTTACTGGCCATTGTACTTTTTTAACACTATAAAATTATTTTTATTCGGTCACTGAAACATGGAAATATAAACGTAGAGGCAAGCGAGGCTTGGGAAGACCTAAAAAGAGATGGATGCGGAACAGGCCATTCAGCCTAATCTTTAACAGATGATGATATCATTTTGAACACCAAATACATAAGGGGTGAATGGAACTCCGTGTGAATACTGAACAAATTATGTCGCTTCACAATTCCTTAATTTTGTCAGCCTTAATAAATATTTTAATTGCAATGTCTAATAATTGATCATATTATAGTAATTACAGTCTAACTTCTCTAATTGGAATCTGAAGGGACCAACAGGTTTTGATTTACAGAGGTAAAATATTGAAACTCAAAAATCTACTTCAAATTTGCACATTTTAACAAACATTCATATTATTCCATAAAATATTAAATTTGAAAGATCAAAAACATTAATAGACCACCGATTTGATTGAAAAATGTTTTCTACAAATATTTGTTACTCAATACTTTGATTAAGAGTTTAAGGAATCTGTTGGTATTACAAGTGTATTAGTAGACAACACAAACAAATAGGCTACAAAGTATTAAAAGATGACATAAAATACAGTGTCAAATCAAATCAGGATAAAAGTAAGCAGTAGAGGCCTATGTATGTATACCTACAAACGAAAAGTTAGGTCGGCCCTTAATCAGTTTGTACGAAAATAATGCACCAAAGAAAGAAAGACTGCATTACTAATTTAGCTTAACTCATTTTTACTTTCTCTTGCCTATATGAATATATGAATATATAGGAAGGAAAGTATTGTTTTCATGTCGATTTTTCAAAATCGAGTTTTCACAGGATCTACACGTTTTCAGACTCTCTAAACCCAAAAAACATGTTTTTAGCGATTGGTCTGTGTGTGTGTGTACAAAATATCTCAAGAACGGAACATCGTACGAACCGGAAGTAGTAGTTTATTCGTGTAATTTTTCACTTTTTTGCGATTTTCTCAAAAACTGGTTCTACAATTTTTTTTAAAATCGCCTGGTGTACAAAATTTTTTATGCTCTACAAGATAGGATAAGTGCCATGTTTGCTGAAATTCTTGGTGAGGCGTTTTTCACGTAAAGAAATTGATTTTTTTTACGATTGCGGCATTAATATGCATTTTAGCGCAAAAAAGTATATAATTACAGTTGTAGGAAATTTAAAAATCTACAACTTTTATTTCAAACATTTTTTTGTATAACGCTTAGTTTAGCGGTAATTAGCAATTTTCTGTTTTTTTTCTCACGAAAACGTGTAAAAAATCAATTTATTAAGTTTTCGGCCTTAGTATGCATTTTACGACAAAAGTGTATATAATAAAATTTATAGAAAATTAAACGATCTACTACTTTTATTAAAAGCGTTTTTCTCTACAGAGCCTAGTTTAGCATGAAAGGGTGATTTTCCGTATTTTTAAGCCAAACTGAGGTTGATTTTCATTTTGCGTCTTTCACTCATGATTAAAATTAATTTATGTTTATTGAGGTTAGTTTTTTGTTTATTTCTAATGCTTTATTACTAATGTTAGGTTATATTGTGTAAATTATTTGCATTGGCAAGAGAAAGTTGTGTGAGTGTTTCACACCAAATTTTTTGTGTTTTCTTTTCTGGTTTTTTTCTGATATAAAAATTAACTGCATTTTCAATTTTTTCTGATTGGTATTGTTGTTTTGTACTGTGCTTGCTTCATTAGAAATCGTGTCGTGTACAATGCAATGTGTAAATTCTTTATTATTAACATTGGTTATGATCAGATCATCCAGATTAGGTAGGCACTTATTTATTGTTATTGATGGATTTCGTAATGAACGTTAAAGACAACAGACCTTGTGCAATAGAAACATCTATTCGTGAAGTAGCTAGTCATTTTGATGTGCATAAAAATTAAGTTCATCGTGTGCTTACTTCGAACCATTTCAAGCCTTTTAAAATGCAGATTAAGCCGGAACTATCTGAGGATGATTTTGATAGCAGAATTGAATTTAGTGAAATCATGATGAACTGAGCAATTTTGGACGATCATACCTATGGTAAGAAGCAAAAGATGCGGGCGAAAAGGAATGAAGCAATAAAAAAAGTTACACACTTTGGGAATAAGGAGAACCGATTACGGAATGGACTGACCCACAAATTAGACTGAAGTGATCGTATGAGTTCGTAAAAGCTTAAAATAAAAACCATCGTAATAGTAAATATTGGTCGGATGAAAAAAAATCTGGTGTGAAACACTCGTACAACTTTCTCTTGCCAATCCAAATAATTAACAATAAACCTAACATTAGTAATAAAACATTACAAATAAACAAAAAACTAACCTCAATAAACATAACCTAATTAATCATATGTGAAAGACGCAAAATGAAAATCAACCTCAGTTTGGCTTAAAAATACGGAAAATCACTCTTTCACGCTAAACTAGGCTCTGTAGAGAAAAATGCTCTAAATAAAAGTTGTAGATCTCTTAGTTTTCTATAAATTTTATTATATACACTTTTGTCATAAAATGTGTTCTAAGGCCGAAATATTTAAAAAATTGATTTTTCACACGTTTTCGTGAGAAAAAAACAGAAAATTGCTAATTACCGCTGAACTAAGTGTTATACAAAAAATGATTAAAGTAAAAGTTGTAGAATTTAAATTTTCTACAACTTTCATTATATACATTGTTGTGATGAAATGCATATTAAAGCCGCAATCTTAAAAAAACAATTTTTTACGCGGAAACAGCCTCACCAAGAATTTCAGCACAAATGGCACCTACCCCTATCTTGTAGAGCATAAAAAATTTAGTAAACCAGGCGATTTAAAAAAAAATCGTAGGACCGGTTTTTGAGAAAATTTCAAAAAAGTGAAAAATTACATGAATAAAGTACTACTTCCAGTTGACCGATTTTGATGTAAATGTTTGTGTCGGGTCCGGTAGTGGTATGTAACTTAAGTTTTAAGTTTCAAGTTTGTACAATGTTCCGTTCTTGAGATATTCTGTTCTCACACACACACAGACCAATCGCTGAAAACATATTTTTGGGTTCAGGGGGTCTGAAAACGTGTAGAACCGGTGAAAACTCGATTTTGAAAAATCGACATGAAAACAATACTTTCCTTCCTATATATTCATATAGGCAAGAGAAAGTAAAAAGTTAATATATGGGAGGGATTGATAGATTGTCAGATAATTGATCCGTTTTTAATAGAAGATAATTTAACAGGTGGAAAGTAGATAGAAGTGCTGCAAAATCAGATATTCCAGCAATTAGAGATGCTGTTGGAAATGATTTTACTGACATTTGGTTTCAACATGACGGCACACCTCCCCATTATGGCCGAGAAGAATGCGCATTTTTAAAAATCACGTTTCCTGGTCGGTGGATCGGAAGAAGGGGGCAAGTTGAATGGCTGGCTAGATCTCCTGATCCTTCACCTCTGGATTATTTCTTCTCGGGGTACATAAAAAGCTGCATTTAAGCCACTAAACTTGCTGACAAAAATGAGGTATGCCAGCAAATTGTTGAGACTTGTGCAGTCTTCAGTTGGAGGAGACGTGTTGACTAATGCAACTATGAATGACTTCTATCATCGTCTTGCATATTGTCAAGTTCTTAAAGTTTTGTGTTTTAAATTTTTTACAACTTGTTTTAGTTACTTATGGTAAAGTTGTTAGTTTAATGTTTCTTTTGGGCAAAATCTTTAGTTTAAATCCAGTAGTTTCCAATTGATTAAAAAGAAATTTTAATTGAAAGCAAGGACTAATAAGTATTTTCACTGACTTGTTCAAATTAAAATCAAATTAATGAGTAAACTAAATTCTAGAGGCATTTAAGGAAGATGATACTAACATCCAAGACAGGCAATTTTCACTGTGTTCCTGAGTTTAGCTGTAACTTCAAAACGGAAAGAGATATTTATAAATGGTTTTCACCTATGGATTTTTCGCAAAATGCTACATGCAAATGATGTGTCACATGACCACCTTCGTATTTAAAAAAAAGTTGCATTCATAAGATTATATTGTGTTTTGAAGAATAACATCACTTGTTTGCGAAATATTTTGCCGACACCCATGATCCGTAAATTGAAATGGAAAATGAATTCTGAGGAAAAACTTGAAAACTACCATTTCATCACAAAGTATACTTACACAAGTCTAAGCAGAATAAGTGAAGAAGACCAAAGACCTACAGGACGGTCGATGCGACGGTGTGTAAAGAGCTGCTTGTGAACAAACAGTGCGTTAGACTCTCTGCTGCTGATACTTCAAGTGAGACTGTTCAATCACACGTTGCAAATATAACGTGTAAGTAGTGGATTCAATAGTAAATTTAATAACCTACAACTTTTATTTTGCTTATTTTTTTTAAAAATATTTAGCCATTTTGGTGTTATTTGAGATTTAAACAAGTTCTAGAAGAATTTTTCGCAAAAATTTTAAATTTGTTCATACTTTTCTCCAAGGTTTTGCAATTTAAGAACTGTTTTTCATGTTTAAAATGTGTGGCAACTCTTTATCTTTAATTTCATGTGTATAAAAAGACTGTACGGTAATAAGAACAGAAGATATAATCAAATAAATGAATTAATGCAGGAATGCTTGGCGGCCATCTTTTATCACCATTTTGGTCGTTTTCACTGGAGTTTTTTTTTTGAAAACATTGGATATTCTTGATGAGGAGATTGAAACGAACACGTCGATGAATGACAAGTTGGGATGTGGGGGGGGGCACGGGCACGGTAACCCTATCTGGCCCACGGACTATAAGATAAGACCGAAACCATTTATGTTCTACATGCCTAACATCTAAAGACTCCAATATTTTCAACTTGACTCCATGATCAACACAGTCATCAGCCTTACTCAGATCTAAAAACGCAGCTAAGGCTTTCTCCCCTCCATCCAAAAATATAAACTACCTGCTCAACAAGTGAGACAATAGCGGTTTTAGATGACTTTCCCTTTTGGAAACCGTGCTGATCTTTTGAGATGATAACGTTTTCAGTCAAAAAACTGATTAACCTAATGAACTCTAAATTTTCAACAATTTTGCTGGTAGTGTTTAGAATATGTATGGTCCTATGATTTCCAACCGATTGGGTATCACCATTCGTAAAAGTAGGCAATATTTTACCCTCGACCAATAATGCTTTGGAAATACACCTACATCCAGAGAGAAATTAATTAGATGAAGGAGAGGTCTGAATAAAAATTGTTTACATTCTGTGGCAATAATACTAGAGATCCATCCCGTCTAACCTTACTGTTTTGTTACTTTTTAAACTATCAATAACTGTTTCTAGTTCCTTGTATGAACCTGGGCTAAATCCAAACTGATGTACAATTGTCTCTGTCACCCCTTACTTTGTAATATCCTTCTTATTCTTAAATCTGCTGTTTCAGCTTTGAAGCGACTTCCTGATAATACTTGTTAATAAAATAGTTACTAATTTCTGAACCGTTCTCTATAACAACTTCATTATTTCTATTAACAATTTTTGGTATATCCGTTAATCCTTTGTTACTAACTATTATAGCCTGATTCTTATTTATTGTTTCCTAAATCGCTAAGTTTAAATTTGTTGATTTATGAAGGATATGTTATGCGTACCGTAGTCAATTTTTTACTCGTATTTGTTTTCAGGAAACGTGTGAACCTTCAGCTTCGACATGCGCTGCAAATCTATGTCCATCAATATGGAATGAGAGGAACGTTTTAGACTCACCCATGGAACTAGAAGACAGTGCTAAAGAAAGAGTGCAGATTTTGTCTCGATCCGATGAAGAGCGTAACCCGGATTTATCCGCTGTTGACCGAGGAGTAGAGAAAGCACAAACCGCAGGTACTCAAGGTACTCAAGTGATGGAAGGCTTCTCAAAGTGTTATGTTGAGCAACAAGTGACCGACAAATCTTGTGCTGTTCTTTCAACCGATGTAGATCTGTGAACAAATTACAGTGTTGTGTCCATCTTACCATATAGTGACTGTTCTTTTGCTGTTCATCCCTCAACTACCGCTTTGACTGACAACTCGTCCACGATAATCGACTATAATAATAATAATAATAATTGGGACCGTGTCTTACTGGATTCATTGTTCAACTTATTATCGTCCTTCAGTATATCAGTATATCACGTACAGTGAAAATAAAATAAACTGCATCTGTATGTTACCATTTTCAAACATCCATGACTCGATGACTAAAATTTATAAGATATTTTTCTACAATTTATTTAAATTTAGCACCAGAAAGTACTTTGAATAGAAAAAATTTTCTTGTTTTAAATTTGATCAAGCACCTGTGTGAAAGTCGATGATGATACAATGTTTGAATGAATCTCCCTTACCGTAGCTCTAATTTAGTTCTAGCATCGCTTTATTTGGATGGAATTTAGTTTACTTTCTGCTGACTTTTTTATTAAGAAAAACGAGTATTATTGCGAGTCAAGTATTGATGAAAGCTGTCGGTAAATGAAAAAGAATTATCTTTAATTTTTCAAGGATGAATCGGAACAAACTGACAGTTGACCTGATCGATAATTAGTATTAATTTTGGCACTGACATTGACATTGTACTATTGTACCGCATCTAGTATCTGCTTTTTATTTGATCTCTTTTGATTGTTAACTAATTTGTCAGCGCAATGAACTGATGATTGTCATTGCCAAAAGCTTACGACCGGTTCAACTGTTAAACTCCATCGGTACTGTACACTACACACATCATCATAGATCCATCTGACTTGTCGAGTCTCTTCCTTTGCTCTAGCATCTCATGTTGCATCTCAAATTGAGATTGGTAAATGGCTGGAGGAGGAAGGAGGCTATACCATAAAGTAAGACATGTTGTCAGGTGCCTGGAGTAGCCTCAGTTCACAACCAGACGAAGAAACATTGCATTTATCATGTTATGATTTCATTCATTATGGATTTGCTAGTTAGTATTTCTCTAGATACTAGGTTCAATTTAAAACCTCCATCACAGTATAAAGAAAATCTGTGTTCTTTGAAATATCATTTGTTCGCATCTAAGAGTATCTCATCTGTCACCGATAACCACCAACTACAATTGTCATTTTTTCACTGATCATGTCAATAATAATAATTACGTGAATGTATTTTACAAATAAATATAAAAATAAAACAAAACAATACCGATAATTCACTCTAGGTGTGACATGTGGGCTGGGCGTGTACCCCGTGCAACACCCACCGATCTATGCATACGCACACGCACACTCAATCATATGAACAGGCAGAACAACTGAATTTAATTGTTGTATTTACAATTTACATACAACTCGTACCTGTATGTTTCTAACGCATAACCTGGCAAGCAATCTTTTCCATTCTAAACTTTGTGAGACTAGCCTATCATTATTTGATACGGTGGTCACACCAAGCGCACTTTTCAAATGAAAATGAACAATGTCTTCATATAAAATGACCGACCCCCTTTCTCCATTCTCCATTACTATAGCTTTCATTAATATAGCTTTCACTTTTACTTTCGCTATCGGTTTTTAATAAAACATAAATATGCAGAATGATATTGAGACCACCGCGCTCTAATCTATCCAACTACTTTTTTTAACATCCGACAAAATTTAGAGATATCTTATACGCAAACAGTAGTCCAAAAATTGCAATATTTTTATTACATACTCAAAATGGAGTCTTAATGTATGTACCCACATTAACTCCACACCGAAATCTAAAGATGAAATTTAATTTACGGTATTTTGGCCACCCGAATGAATAATTTGTTTACAATTCATATTACACCACTAAACACTGCCCGTTTTGTAGATACTGCTGGTATATAAACATAAACAAAGAATACAAACATATAAAATGGATAAAGAATTTATTCCTCCTCATAGGACTCAGCGCAAATTTTGCTACCGTTACTCTACTCTTGAAGTGTGTGTGTGTGGCATCGTTGAAAATGTTACCTCTAAATATTTGTATTAATTTATGGCTTTGATTGGACCATCTCTCACTGTTTACTGTCCTAAAAGCCACTAAACTAAATGCCACCTTTCACAATACTGCTTTAAACTATTATTGTTATTGTGTGTGAAGCGCATGTGGACTGTACCAGCCACATGTTGGCCATTAAAACCGCATCATCCTTGATAGCCAACCCATCTGCAAAAGGCAACCCTACAACTATTAAACTTATAAAGTGACTCCCGAATCATACAGTTTAGAAAACAGCACCTTATAATCAACCCCTACAATAAACTTTCCTCTTCGGCTCTTACGCTCCGATCTTTGTGCCCTTTCTGTTGTTCAACATTTCCTGTTGTCGGTTTCCTTCTTTTAACTGTCAAGCCGATAATTTTGTCCTGGATCTTATTGTTCAATTGTTTTTTGTCTGTGGTGTTAGACCGAGAGACCTTCAGATCCTTTCTTTTTTTTCCTGATCCATCTGGATCCTGTTGTGTTTTATGAGTTGAGATTGTAGTGGGCCGGTCGTGATGATGTGACCAAAGAAGCGCCCGGTCTCGTCTTATGCATACCAAATGAGTAATGGGTTCAAGCTCCCTGTACACTGGTTCATTTGATATAATCTTATAATATTTGTAACACCAAAATATTGTCACTTGTAGAATAACCTTTTTGAAAGCCTCCCTGATTTTCCCTTAATAATCCCTCACTGTTCTCCCATTTATAAGTTCTCCCTAAAAAAGAAATCCCCTTATAAGTTGGTACATCCTGATAGTCTCTTTTTTTGTGCAATGGAAAAATTATTGAATTCTTAAATGCTTTGGTACATTACCCCCATCAAATATATTATTATAGTACTCTACTGGTGCGTTTTTGTAAAATTCTGCAGGGATCCTATTTAGACCACATAGGTCCACTAAGGTTTTTCGAGTTCCCACATCTCTAAGTTGTGATCTAATTTGTTCTCTCGTCTGTTAGGCATTTAGGCATTGCATTGCGTAGTGTTGAAATACTCGTATTATCCCCCTGCAAAAACTCGACTAAAATTATCAACCCATTCTGGTTTAATGCTTTCTGACATTTTAAATTCCTTATTTTTTAATTTCCTTATTAGTTCCCACAATCCCTTACGATCACTAACTTTACTCAATTTGTCTCTTAATCCCTTTTAATACTCTGATTTTTTACTTTTACATAGCTGTTTGTACTCCTTTAGACACTGTGTGTAAATACTCCTCGTTAATGTGAAGAAAAATTAATTGCGTAAATAATTATTATAACGCAAACACATGCTATCTCATTTTTCTACAATCTCGCCCTTTTCTACCGCTACGTTAACACTGGCTGACCTGTATATAAGATCATTCATTGAATTTAAAGCTTCCTCACTATTTTCAGGCAGATGAGTGACACACCCGGAAATATCTGTCAATTTTCTTGAAAACTTCTTTGTCTATTCTACTCCACTCCAGGTCATCTTTGGCAGGAGCGGCAAGACTACGCCACTACTACTGCCACTGAACACCTACCATCAATCTGACTCGTACAAATGATGTGATCAAAATTCCAGCACCACATTGAATTTTTTGACTATATTATTTGTGAAACCGTTTCATAGAAAACTCAAGATAAGTCGATTACTGAGGATCTCATCACAGCTACTTACGAGTGTATTCTCCCTCCTTCCTCCTCCCTCCCATTCAATATGATCAAAGTAAACGGCTTCACACAGCTCTAAAATCTTTCTTCCCCTATTATTAACACACAATATCTTTGAGTTTCGCCTTTCAGCATTCCACTCACACTGGTTTGTATTGCCTGCATGAACTTGCATTATATTTCTACCATCTAAATCTCAATTCCGATCACTTATCCCATTTCGCCCTACCAAAACATCAAATTCTCAGAATAAGTAATTGGTACCTCCTAAAATAAGTAAAATATTTCTAGTTTTCTCCCCTACGTAGAAATGTTTCTGTTAATACAAAAATATCATATTTCAAACGACTTGCGCCTGATGCCACACTCACTTATCTCCTGTTGTTTGACACCCCCTCAATCGTTTCTGCCATGTTTTCCAATGCCAGATCATCCATCACCATCGACACCTGTAACCCACTCATCTTCCACGGTAAAGACAGCTAGCTGTGTGTGTGTGTGTGTGTGTGTGTGTGTGTGTGTGTGTGTGCTTTTCTACCGAACAGTAGGCCTATAATAAGCTGCATTTGTATTTATTACCACCTGATGTAGGCCTGTGTGCAATTATTGGCCTACCGTTTGTTTAGTTTGTTTCCATTCCCGGTTAATAATTATGTCGTCTCATGCGCACAAAAGTATTTCACCACATTTGTAAAATCACTATTATAGTTTTTATAACTCAGGCAACTAAATTATTCCAGCTGGAACGGTTTTCCAACTCTACAACATGCTGTAGTTACGTCCCATCATTTTTTATTTTCAACTCCCTTAACTCATGCTTTATTGTTTTATCTTCCAATAAAGTCTTAACTGCACTTATTAGTCCTGGCAGATCGGTTTTAGATGGTAACAATGACAATTACATCACAGATTTGAGATTCAAACCTGGCTAAAAGTATTTTTTAAGCGTTTGGAATAACTCCTTGTTCAGGTATACTATCGCGGCAATCAAGTTTTTTTCCTTTTTCCAAGTCTAACGGTTCCGGAGAGCTTTTCACCCTTTTCTCATTTTTTTAATTGATTAGGCAAAAAGAAATTGTCAATATTTTTCTTATTCATTCAATTAAAATACGACAAACAACTATCGATAAAACATGTTACTACACGTATCGGTCTGTTATCAGCCCACTATTGTCAGTTAATAATAATAAGAGGACCAATAATGCATTGAATTACGGTTATTCTATCTGTGCGTTCAAATGCGCAACATTATATGGTTTTATCTTGTTACTGAAACAACATAAAAAAGTTTTACCGATACTGAAATAATCCATGTGAAAAACAACAAATCAGTACAAAATGTGTAAAAACATAAATGAAAGATGTCCTAATGTCCTGTTAAAATTAGCAAACAACCAGAGAGCACAGTGAGATTCATGAGATTATCGCAAGATGAGTGTAGAGATTAAAATAATGGGTTGTTTTAGTGAACGATGGCGGCACCACACCCACTCTCACATCATATATATCATTCGATAATTAACGTGTGAGGGAGATCCACTTTTATGTTTTCATCGGTATCGGTCACATGTATACATGGCTATTTTAATACATTTCAGTCTCTTACATGCGCATGAATTTCTGATTTTGGTACATTGTATGTGAAATGAAAGGCTTAATATTAAGTCATTTTAATTATTGTTCGGTTCAGACACTCTGCATGCACTCAAACTGAAAATTCATAAACAGATTTTCTACAGTAGAACTTATAAATTCTTGTTAAAAATTTATTTCTGCCAATAACTTTCTCGTGTTGTTTGTGTTCACCTTTTACCTGATTTTCTAGTAAAAACATATCAAAAAAATGAAAACTAAATAAATATATATTTTTTAAATTGCAATACACCTGAGGGAGGGAGGGTAATGGTGGGGTGGCATGTAGGCCTACCTGTTCAAAGTGCATGTCGCATGTCCTGCACGTGTTTATAATAGAAACACAAATGAACGCTTAAAATCCATTGTGAATGTTAGTAATCACAAGCAAAACCAGTTAACGATATAAGTCCAACACATATATTTACAGACACATCGCAAGTAAAACAACGAAATAAAATCTATATAAATGACATTGTGATTTTGTCTGTACAATTTTTAAAAATGCCCCAAATTTTGTTTCTACTCCAGATCTACTAAGTAAACACCGAAAATAAGTTCAGCTGAATTTTTGTTTGTTTGTATGTTATGGCATCACTGCACCAAATTCAATAAATTTCGGTATTTAGAAATTACGATTTACAAATATCAAAATTACGAAATGTTTAAAGACAAATAAGTTTATGTAAAGTTTTTCATTTTCATGCGTAATAACGGAGATATTACCAATTTTATGAAAATAAACATAGCAATATTTTAGGAAACAAAAGAAACAGAACAATAAACATAGGCCTACACACGGCCGATATTCATTCCGAAACTTTTTTTAGTTGCCTACTCTACCCCTACCACCACTACCCTCCCAACCTTACACGACACACCCTTTCTCGGTCACATTGTCAAAAACGAATGACAGTCACCTTAGTAGTTAACCATCGTGGAGTGTTCCTATTGTGATTTACCTTTCATTTAACGTTATCATAATAGCAATTTTTATTGCTCTGTAGCAAATGATTAAATTACCGACAGTTAGATTACACACACAGATTTGTGTGATTAAATCTTCAAAACATAAATTTTCATTGCTCTATATAAATAGTAAATTTATTCATTTATGTAAAACAATACAAATTTATTTTTGTGGAATCTGTTTGGGTTTCGCCCACACGCATACCCCAGACCACCAGTAAACAAAACTGGCTCTCTAGAGGCCCAGCCTCGATTAACAATTGCATTACTTTTCCACACATTGTTTTGATTTTTCCAATTTCATCTTCATCTTATTTTAATCCTTTTATTGTTAAAAGATTTAAAAGTTTTTCCAAGTACTGGTATTCTTGTTTAGTTTGTTTTTTTTACTCCTAGATATCTCTTAACTCTATACGTTATGTTTTTTCTTATTTCGAAGATAATTATGCCTTCGCGGAAGCGGTCAAGCTTCACCAAAGTTACAAGACATGCCAAAATTAAAAAATTAAACAGGGCTAACAAGATCCAGGAAGCTACTACATCAGAGCAAAAAACAAATCGAGAGAGGCTTATTCATACCCGCCAAATTGAACCCGTAGAACAATGCGAACAATTACTGGTATCTCAACGAGTCCACCAGGCTTCTTTCCATAGAAGTGAGTGCTCTGAAGCTCGTTCCAGTCGCCTGAAGGTTGACAGGGAGTGACACTCGCAGCTATGTGAGGCTGATTCTGTTGAAGAACATGACCTAAGATTAGCATCTCTACAGGTCCGTCAAGCTTCTATTCGCAGAAGTCAGTACTCGGAAGCCTGTTCTAATCGTCTTGAGGCTGACAGGGAAAGACGTTCACAATTTCACGAGGCTGAGTCAGTTCATGAACATAAGCTACGGTTAGCGTCTCAACAGGTCATTGAGTCAATATGAATATATTGAGATGTATTATGATATCTCAATATTGGCTAATTTGCATTCACTAAAGTAATCATTTTTTGTTGGACATTAAAAAATAACTACGCTTCTGAAAATAATAAAGCGCTGTATATCTGAATTTACACCAAGATCTCGGTTTTATTTTACGTCCAACTATTTTTTTTTGTCATTAATAATAATGCTGACGTTGAAAGGAGATACGAATGGATAACAATGAATGATTAAAGAATGTCAGACCTGACTGGGATCGAAGTCGTTACACCAACAGACTGTCCATACCACCAAGAAAACTGTTTGAAAAACAGCCATTTCAGCCAGTCATTTTTTATGCCTCTTTTGTAGCAAAGTGGTAGTGCACTAGCTTACAACACAGAGGTCTTAGGTTCAATTCCTGGCCAGTGTCTGGAAAACATCATAAGTTAAAACTCACCGTAGTCGCTAATAACTGAGCTATTGATGCGACCTAAAAAACCTAAAAGAAAAAAATATATTTTGTAGACAACTGAATAAACTAAGCTCATTGTTTTCTGCTTCTTTGCTTTTCCTTCTTTCTTCTTAAAATTTAAGATCGGACTCAACAGACTGTCGATGCGTACACGATATATACACACACACACGACACGAGAAACAGTGTCAGTACTACTGTACTACTAAGCTAAAGGGGTTGCAATTTATAAAACATCGTAGCACATAATTTTAGAAAAGAATGTGAAATAGGGGTTGATAACCTTGTAAAATAGACTATGGTCTTCAGTCATCAGCCTAATTGCCACTTCTGACCAACCCTCTTATTTTTTCACCTTCACAAATGAGCAATGCAGCATTGCATATCTGACGTGCGCTCTTCAATTTTTAAACTTTTTTCGTTTGGCAAAATATTGCCCATTACATCTAAGAGGCTGAATGCATTTCTTGTTATTTTTAATTACAAATTTGAAATAGAATAAATTTCCGTAAAAGTGAACTTCCTTAGTCATTTTTACTGGTTTTGTCAAATAAATCTTTTTTAATTTATTTTTTCCACTACCCTGGATAATCAAGGTACTACTGTGTGTATTCTTAAACCACCAGGTAAACGGTAAATAGGGTAAACGGTAAGCATTTACCAATTATAGTGCTTTTGTCCATAAAATATTATTTACCTTCAGTAATTTTCTTCAATTTAAAATTTAAAAACATCCTACTTCCACCATGGCAGATAAGGAATAGTAAAATTAGTAGTCTTAGTCTTATATCTATATTTAGATCAGTCTAGCCAACTTTATTTATTTTATTTTTCATTCATTTCCAATATTTCTAAATTATTCATTATATTTGTTCCGTTACATCGGTGCCATAGACCAAGTAGGATCTTTTTAAACGTTAAATTGAAGAAAATTACTGAAGATGTGCGTTTGTTTTATGTATGAAAGTGCTATAATTGGTAAATGTTTACTGTTTACCAAATTACTACCGGTACTTTTAAAGAATATATATATATATATATATTTCAATTATCAATATAATACGGCTGTTGAAAATACTTGTATATATATTTATTTATCGAGTCTTAATGAATAAATAAAGTTTGAAAGATGTTTTATTGTGTGGAGTGTCGAGTGTTGTACTTAAGTGTTAAGGCTTGTGGAGGGTGGCATAGGTTATGTGTAAATAGTGTATAATGTATCTATTTCTATTTTTATATTTTGTGGTTCTTCTGATGAGATCATGTCTGTTTTATACATAAGGCACTTACATATTACATATACGTGTCCGATGTACCGATCGATGTATAAAACACTTGTACTGCTTGCCGTGGTTTAATTTATTTCCACTGCTTTATAATATATAAGTTGAAGTAGTCGACATGTAATTATGTGAATGTATATGTTAAATGTTAAATAGCAAATACAGTTACACTTATAGTTATACATCCTCAAATTGTATTATTAGTATTAAGCGAAATCTATATTTTTCTGTTTACAACGATATCTAATTGTGTCTGTATAATATTATCGCTGAATATTTCACTAGTTGCTAGTTGGTGTTTGTGTGAATGCAGTACGGCTTGCGGTCATTGCAAGTCCAGTTAATGACTCATCATGAATTGCCGTGTATATTTTTGTGTGAAAAGAGTACAAGTTTATAATAAAATAATGTGTTGTAGATTGTAGTGTTTTAGTCTCGTAGGCGAGAGCAGTGTGTTGCGAATGTAGTTTTCTCTCTCTCACCGACATGTCTATGAACAAAGAGAATATTTCGGTTACTTTATAAGTGTATAAGTGATAAGTGGTTCACTTGTCAAACGGTAATAAAAGGATTTGTTTATACACATTACTGTTCAAACAGAACAACCGTTTGTTAATTGTTGTAATATTTCACTTCTTTTTGGTCGCATCAGTAGGCAACTGCTTTTCTGCTTTTCCTCCTGTTATAATATTATAATGCTTTTTCTAAATGTTAGTCTGCTGATCCTTATTTCCTTATTTGATGTGCGAATGGTTGATATGTTGTATAATTTCTGTAGCAAATTAATAAAAATTTTTCATTTTGTAAATTGTGTGCAAATTTTTTAATGCGCTTATCTCTCTGTCCGTCCCGGTCGGTTCATGAACAAAGTGTTCTTGTTTGTTAATAAAGAGGTCGGTTAACAAACAAAAAGTAACTTTCTGGTCACAATTTGTACACGATTCAGGTAAGGTTTGCCCCTAACTGAATATTATCGTCTGATACTTTCTTCACAATCTTTTACAGAAACATATTATGGAAACGTGATGTAAGAAACAAAAGATGTAGTGTATATTTTGATTTACATCCACTATTTACTGTTACAAAAAATTTTTTTCATTGTGCTGACAATTCAGTACGTTGATGTGTGCAATTGATCTTCATGTTTCATGGTGAAAGCTACCGAAATGTTAAAACTGAACAACTTCTCATTGCTGTGAGTGTGTATGACTTACACTAGAAGTGTGATAAATGTTTACGTTGCTGTTTTTTGTTCTCCTTATTTTGCATCGCTATAAATTCAATTTTGTGTTTCCCGGTTAAAACTGATAAATGGCAAAAGTCACAAATGATTTAATAGTCATCCAAGTTTGTAAACGTAAAGTTTTTTTTAATTATTTTGAAATTTTGTAACAACATATGATTTATAGTAATTAGGAATTAGGTGGTCAAGAATTGAGTAACATTGATTCTGTTTATGAATGAGCGTGGACCTTCTGGTCACAACACTCGTGTTCAAAGACAGAAAGCCCTGGCGTATTATAGAAGCAGAGCAACGGGAAACATTTTAGTCTGTACAATTCTTTAGTTAGAAAAATGTTTACATTCGTTAACAACTAACGAGTGAAGCTTTTAGTTATAGATGTACAGCTATCCACAAATTTGTGCTGAAGTAAAATCAATCTGTACTTTTTCGCCAAAAATGAATTTACTGCCGCTAAACTTTCCAATTTTGATTCCGATTTGACACGTCGTATTCAAATGAGATTTTATGATGTAGAAGGTTGAATTTGTTGGTAGTAATTGGTTAATTCGGTTTATCAGATGGTGGGCGATGTCGGTTTGACGACAAGCAAATATCATTATTTGAAACAATATGCCTGATGGATTCTAATAATTTTTACATTGTTACAAAGAGAATGTTTTCAGGATTCAACAGAAAATTTGCCAAACCATGAGTTTCTGAGAAGTAAATAAGTTAACGTATTTACTCGCGTAAGACATGCACCCTAAAAATCAAGTGCAGTTTTGGCAAAAAAAGTAAACTTGAAATTTTGAATTGATATTTTTATTACTTGTACAATAAAACGGAAATATAAGAATAAGTTACTTTAAAATTGAATTGTCACTGAATTTTACTACACTAAATACAAAAATTACAGATTGATTAAACTCTACGGAAATATACGTCGAGTCGGATAGTAAGAGTAGCACGTTTGGAACAAAAAAGAAACACCAGAGCCTACTCAATGTCCTATGATAATTTACAAAAAAAAACAACCAACTTGAAATGGAAGTACGATAAATCTGAAAAGCTATTCTTACATGTTTTTTAATCTTCATCACCGCTTGACTCCCCATCATCCCATGTGGTCTGCCACATTTCTGTCTTCATTTGAAATAAGACCATGCCGCTAAGATCCACTTGCAGAGCAGATTAATGTCAGACTCGGCTTTTTGAGTTTTCCTGTTGTTGTTTCATGGACTGCAGTTGACATCCATTTGGAATGAAAATGTTTCAAATGGGCTTTGATTGGTTGATTTATGCAAACACCAAGTGGCTGGAGTAGGCCTAATGATGTCATTACAACAGGAATACAAACTTGCACCGATTTACCTTCTTGAACCCTTTTTTTCACATTCTGTGTTACATGTCCATCACTGACATAGAGCACCACCGCTCCCATACACATGTTATCCATCCATTCTTTTTCCTGGCACCTAACAACACCAGCAGGCAGTGTTTTTCTTTTAAAGACAATAAATGGTGGAAGTTTCTTGTCATCTGCAAGTATTGCCTACGTGACTGTACACGTCTGTTTTTCATAACCACAATTACGCACTCAAACAGTTTTATTTCCGACAGCATTAATTGTTGAATCTTGTGGCATGTCAAAGTAAACCGGCATCTGATCGGCATTTCCTATCTGGCCCATTAAAAAGTTATTTTCTTGTCATAACCAAATAACGTATCGTTGGAAGGCCAATCATTTTTTCTCATAGTTATCCAGTAAACGTTGACAAATGGATGTACATTTTCTTATTGAAAATTCATGCTTATTCATAACACGATTTACCCTTCCTCTACTTGCTTTAAAATTGGGAGGATTTCATCCCCAATAGTTCCCTTGCTATTTGTGCGGATTTTAATTGCGCCATTTCTATTGAAACTGCAAATGCGTGCTGACGTCTATCCTGAATGTAACAAAACAACTGCTCTTCTACTTTTAATTGTATTAACATCCATAAGCTTTTCTTTTTTCTTTCTCCAACCCCTTATACACTATTCTTGAATATCATATTTACGGCCTGCTGCACGATTACCGATTTCCTCAGCTAGACGAATAACTTTTAACTTTTCCCTGATCGTAAACAAGCACAAACATTTTACAGAACTCATTTCTGCAGTTAAGAAAATGCTGCGATCAACTTCGGTTGACAAACATAAAATGAATACCGTTGTATTTTAATACAGAATGTTGAATCGCAACAAAACTTAACCCGTACTAACGGTATCGGGTGTAACTAAATAACCGGAAATGTGTAGCTAAACAAACGTATGACCAGGCAATACTTAAACACAATCAATTACGGCATAATGTGACTCACGAGATTTGGAAATGCCTGCATACCTACCTAATAACAGTGACTTTCTTTTATTATCGCTACGGACTACATATAGAAGGTATGTATCTGTAGCATTGCATGTAGGCCTAGATACGACGCTAATGACCACGCCAGCTCATCCCCAACTAACAGAACGTTGAAAATCAGATCCACCGAATAGTGGCCAACGACCGACTCATTTGTTTCATTCATTTCTGTAATAACAAGGCGATCGATCACATCCATTTATTTCCAGTTGTTCGTTAATATTGTCCGAACATTGACCTTGTTTGTTCCTTGTTGTGTACGGTAATCTATTGTAAATTTTTTGTGAAGTACAAATGCGTGTGCGTGTGTGCTTTTATTTTACTTGGTCTTATAAAATCTTTTTTTTGTGGAATGACATATCAGAATCTTCTGTTACCAACCACCGAAAAAGAAAGTATTTAAGAAGTGGCGAAAAGGCGATCATGTTAAATGTGTCGTGTAGTGGAAGTGATTAGTGGGACCAAAGTAACGCCCATTAAAAGCGTTTCGATAAGTCATCATTGTGACTTTGTGACGTTTTCATTAGAAGTGTCACCCACTGTTCTGTTCGTTTACTCGACATACTCGTATCTTATGGACACCAGTCAGAGTGAGAAAGCTATGGCAAGGTGATTATTAACCATGCAACGTACAATAGCTACTTGTACATGTGTGTATGTTTTTCTTGTGTACAGAGGGACCGACCGAGTGCATTCTAAAGGGATTATTAGTGTAATTTGGAAATCCCCGCGTTGTACAGGTACATGAGTAAATACGGTAATTATAATTGTATTGATACAACTGGTGTATGTAGCTCATTCAAGTAGCTAAGTGATTTGAACATGATCATATTTGTGGTCGGTCGATTACTATTCACCCACCGTCAGTGATTTTTTACGTGAGCTGGGGTTGTGGTGTCCGTCAAAGTAACATTCAAATGACAAGTTATTGGAAAAGTTCGCTTAATTAGATATATGTAATTCATTGGAAAAGATTATCAAAGGCTTTCTTAGTGGTAGACATAAACATGATCACTCTTTATTACACTCGGGGGGAATGAAATGCGTTCTTTATTTGTTAAACTCTGTCTGAAAACACCCTTGCTACACGTACGCTACGCACACTCGGGTAAATTTATTGAATGGGGTCAAGCTGAGGTGTGTATGACTGCTGCGTATTTTGGCTGGTTCAAAACAAGGTGAATCTATTGTGTGGTTGTATCTACAGTTTTTTTTGTTTAATGTTTCTGTTACACTAATGCACTAATACAGCTGATGAGAAGGGTGATAAAATGAAAATAAGCGACAAAAAATGCCAAACCTGATCAGGAATCGAACCCCTGGCCTCGTGGGTGTGGGTGAGGTGTGTTGATCTAGGGAAGAGTTTATTGAAGTTTTCCTTAACACATGCTAAACTACAGAGTGACTCTCGAAGAAACAGAAATAATTCGGGAGATAGATCTTTAGTGGAAAATAAGAAGAAAAGGTCATATAAACATAAGGATGGAAATGCTTTGTTAGCATGTTACGGCTAGCGAAAGATTTTGGCTCATCCACGAAATAAGTTCTTTGTATATCTGTTCCTAGAATTTCTAAACTTTGGAATTCTCCTTCTTCCCTACTTTTACATAGATTGGGTACCCAGTACCTTTGTACCTTTACTTTTTCCGCTTTTCCTCTTCAATAACTGAAAACGCTCCGTATCTGATAACCACTTTTCCATCATTCTGTCCATTTTATTGAATGACGAGAAAGCTATGAAAAAGAAAAATGCAAAAGACTGTGGCAGCACTGTATAAATGCCATTTTAGGGCATTAATTAAATAGTCTAAAATAGTGATTTCTCATGGTTTTTGGCCTGAGAAAGCTAATATAATAGGTCCCTGAACCATATCTGTAGTCATTTTTGAGAAATTGGGGTAAAAAACACCTTTTTCTAGGTTTATTGTACAATAATTTCATTCTTAACATCAAAATATCCAAAACTTGGCTTGAAAACCACATTTTTTAAATACATGTAATGTTCAAGAATATCTTCAAATAAAACCACTTAAAAAAATAAAGTACATAAAAATAATTAAAATATTAATTTTTTAACAACTGTTTAAAATGTCCTCCATCACTATTAACACACACATTCTCATTTTAAAATTCTTGCCTTCAATTTGTCTTTTGTATTTACTTTTTGAGCGTATAGTAACGATTTTTGTTGGCCCCGCACGCACGTAACAGTCGACGACTGGCGTCAGATCAGATGAGGTGATTAGGAGGGTTGGTTGGCAAAGTATGGCTATCAGCCGGGTGGGTGCGCTCAGTCTGCTGGCATCACCTCTATAATAATGACATTGAGATGACTGCGACTAGTCTGCTACACGTGACAACTTACCACCGCCACTTCACTTTAATACTCCGTTAGTCTCCCTCCACAACTATTCAAATTCTTCTCCCCCAAAAGATTGTGATTGTTGGTCACCTGTAATACTGCCTACTTGTAACATTAACAAACCCACTTACTATATTTTTCCAGTAATAAACTTTCTTTTTTTTTAAATTGCTAAAACTATTGACTGGTTTTATAGCCAACTTTTCTTGCATTTACAAGAGGTTTCCAATTATGTACTTATTTTCTTCATTTTTGAAGTTGATTTTTTGAAGATTTGTTGTACTATAGAAGACGAATTATTCTTCCTGTAAAACAATTAACACGTTTTTTCAGCCAAGTTTCGAATATTTTGATGATAAATTAATTAGTTGATTTTATTTACATCGGTTTTCTCGGAACAAAATTTCTACAAGTTCTGTCTTAAACCATTATATGTTCATTGTCCATTAAAAAAGTTATTTTACGACAAACATAAAAAGAATTTGATGTGAAACACTCAAACAAATTTCTCTTACCAAGGCAAACAATGAACAATATAACCTTAGTTTAATAAATAAATCTTTATTTGTCAGCGACAAAAAAAGGAATAGACATTGTCAAATATAATAATATAGGTACATTAAAATCTATTTTAACAAATAATTTATACAATTTTACTTTTGTTTACTATCTAATGTAGTATTCACTAAAAAAATATCTTGAACATTAAATTACTGTGTAAATTTTACTAAAACTACCAACATTTCAATTCCAGGTTTGTCATTTACGATATACAATTTTAGTCCTAAGTCTAAATTCTACATGGATACATTTAAAGAGCATTCTATGCAAGATAATTTAACAACTGTTTGAAAAACCTTTTACTTCCTGATCAAAGTTTTTTTAATTAGGTTCTTTTTCTAGATGGTAACAGAATTGTAGTGAGAAGAACTTTACATTTGTACATTTGTCATCATTGTGGTTGTGGCGAGTTTTATAATTATAACTGTACTTATGTTTTGTAAATAACACTTTTTTGTTTCTTTTCTTGAATTTTAAAATTTAATATACTTAAGAGTTTAGTACACTATATTTAAGAGTGATTGTAAATTAGGGTAAAACAATTTAATACATGATTGTACTGCTAAAATAAAGAAAAAAATTTAATATAAACATATGTCTGCTAACGCTCATTAGCGAGTTACAACTAGCAAAACTTTTCGCTCTGATTTCAGTTCCCTGGTATTTTTTTGGGAGCTACTTTTTGCGACAAATATGGTGGATATACTTGAAAAATCACCTACAAAATCGAATAAAACCAGTCTGGAAGCTGTAGTGTTAGCAGTTTTTGAGAAAAAGGATGAACAATGCAAAAACTCTTAGTAGAAAAACACAGTCTTCTACGTTTGATGCCCAATAACTTCGCTGAATGACCAATTAACAAATAATTTTTCCCAATGAAAATTGTAGAGAATTTAATTCTGAAAGCAATTATGTAAGCAAGTAAACTAAATGTAATAAAAGTTTAATAAAATGGACTCTTATGTAACACTACATAGCAATACTTTGCCTTTTTACGAGAAGGGAATGAATAACTCATCAGGTATGTCCACACTCATGCACTTTCATTTTCAACTTGCGTTTTGACATGCATTAAGCCATGCTTCCCTACCGCAGAGCTATGCGCTATGGCATGCCTCATTCAATTTGTAGTGTTTTACAGTGCACACCATACAACAAGTCCATTCTGTTTGAAGAGCTAACCTAACGGAAAATTTTGAACGCTACTCCAAATTAAAGCCTGTTTTTTTCTGCATTGATTGGTTCGATGTAGATTATTTTATTTAGAAATTGGTCGAGATACCTACAGCAATTTATGCAAAAGAGTACTCAGTTTTTAGCAAGTGTTCTGTTAATGTGGTTTTTAAACGTCCATTACTCCGTCCAGGCTTTTCATAAAAATCGGTGTTTAAGTGAGTTGAAATTTTTCTGTAATATGAATAATTTATAAGTTAAATCTGATGTTCCGTTTTAATATTCCGGCCATTTTTTTAAAAAAGTGGCTCCAGTAAAGGTAGGGAAATGACTTTTAGACTGAATCAAGCATTTTCACAATTGGATTATGTCAAGCAAAGGGTTTATTTTTTATAATAAAAACATTGTTAAGTAATTCAAAATGAGTTGCAGCAGGAAAAACAAGTACATTTTCTAAGCGACTGTACTCGGAGCGGATACCGCTGTAGAGCTCGGTTTCCTCTCAACAAGTATTTTTTTTTTTTTTGGTTTAACGTTATAAAAAGTAGAATGGGGCTAATAGAATTTTCTATTGACACCACATAGGCCTACCTATTTCTGTTTTATTTCTAATTACAAACGTAAAATACGATACATGGCACAATACTGCTGTAAAAATTCATGGTTCAGTCCAAAAATCATTTCCCTATCTTTACGTGAAGCCAAAATAGCACTTAAACAAAGGCCAGCATAGAAATGGAAAATCAGACTTCACTTTTAAAATATTCATGTAGAGAAAACTCTGATCTTAAACGTAGTTCAAAGCCGGCCGCATTGGTGTAGTTGGTAATGTGCTCACCTCTCATCATGCGGTCTTCGGTTCGAATCCCATTCAGGCACGGCATATTTTCATATGTTACAAAAAATTCATTTCATCCTTCATCGACTGCATTAGCAGTAATTGCATCGGACGTTAAACCAAAAAGAAAAAAAATTCAATGTAGTTTAACGCTGATTTTTTATGAAAAGCCTGGTTGGTGTAACAGACGTTAAAAACCCACATTAATGGAAAACCAGCTAAAATCTGAGTATTCTTTATGTGTAAATTGCTGCATCTCCTAATAGTTTCAAAATAAAATAATCAACGCAGGAAAGAACAGGCTTTAATTTAGCGTAGTGTTCAAAAATCTTCATGAGGTTTTTTTAAGATAAACCTCTTGAAACAAGTGCGGACAGGTGAATGGCATGCGTTGTTGCATGTTGAGAGTGCACGAGTGTGGACATAGCTATTAAGAAAAACATACTATTTTTGTATGAAATAGATATATCTAAATGAAATTAAAATCATACCAAAAGACTAAAGATGATGTTCAAAATTACCCCATCTCTCTTGAGTCGCACCAAAACATGTAGTTTATGGAAGATGGGGCACCTGCACACTTTTACTGTTGCTGTTGGTGAACACCTGAATTGTTATTTTGCTTTCCAAATCAATGGATGCCTATCCATTGATTTGATTGGAAATACAGCTGAGGTGGCCCAGTTAGATGGCCACCTAGGTCACCAGACTTAAATCCTTTGATTTTTACTGTTGGGGCATTTTAAAACCTTAGTACTCATACTCTTCTCCAATTAAAAAAGTTGAACTCCGGTTAAGGATTTTCAACACAACAGAAACGATCGATGGTAAGACACGTGAATGCGTGCGTGCATTGTGAACAACAGAGGGAGGTCATTTTCAATATCACCTTAGTCTTTTGGTATGATTTTAATGTCATTTAGATGTGTCTATTTCTTACAAAAATATTATGTTTTTCTAAATGAGTTATTCGTTCCCTTCTCATAAAAAGGCAAAGTTTTGCTGCTGTGTAGTGTACTACAGTCTCCTAGGTTTATGAATGAAGAGATTTTATGCTGGCTTTTATAGACATTTCTCCCCTCCCTTGACTATCAGAATATAAGTAGATTTTGACCGACGCACCAGTGTTCTTTTCCTTTTTAGATCGGCTGTCTGTTGGTCTTGGTCTACGACCAGTTGCTGGTGTCCCATTGAGTACCGTCTCAGGACTTGGGTTACTTCCCACCGAGCTAGAAAGTCGGCCCAACAACTCACTGTCGTTGGTTTCAATGCTCCAAGTAGCCCTCTAACATGACAAAACAAATTTCTTGTTGGGACGGTGACCGCCGAGCGGATGCTGCTGTCATCTTTGTCGCAACCAAATGCATTCAATTCGTACGTTGAAACATTTTCATGTTGTGGTTTTCAATTTTAACTCCATTTTTTTTTTCTTTCAACTTTACATTGCAACAGGAAACCTGTGTCAACATGTCATTGATGCTGTTGCTTTTTATTTTTAGTAGAGCGTTTTCCTCCCTTAAGGTTGCCACTTCTCTATTAGTTTCTTTTAAAATTGAATTTACTGTATCTAACTCTTCACGCACAAACTGCAATTGCACCTCCAAGTCACAGTGCAAAGATAAATAAAATTGTTGCTCTCCTCCTCAAATAGGCCTACTCTACTTTCATTATTGTGACAGTTGTGACAACAACTCCAGCCTCAATTTTTGTTATTCATAGAAATTCAGAAACTTTGGCACAAGTAACATAACATGAAACCATTCATTATAATTAATACATTTAATAGCACCTTTAGTTTTTGTAATTCATTTCTTGCAAGTAGGACACTCATAACTTTTTTTCACCATTTTAAAAAAACTAAACTTGTTTAAACTTTAGTACCATTTGAAATAAATTAATAAAATTATTAGTAATCAGTGCAAAAGGTAATCTATTTATCTATTAAAAGTAAGCTACTGTACTTGAGTACCTTTTTTTTAAATAAACAATCCGAGGGTGATCAAAGGCCAGTTGATAATTTCCAATTTCTATTGATACATGTCAATAAATTTTATTCTTACCGGTAATATTGTAGTCAATAGATAAAGCATCAATAAAGATATCTTATAAATTTAAAATATCCTTTTGTTATTAATAATTGTGTTTAAATTTCCTTATCACAAGCTTATTAAATTTAACTAAACAAAAATTAAAATTTTTACAAGAAAATAGTCAGAATGAAACACTTTTTTAACGATTTTGTTCTCGCAGTAACAGAAAAAGCTGTGAATCACAGTGAAAATTGTAAACAACATCATGAATACAATGAGACCACTCGACAGCTGAAAAGTTAACGTTCCCATCAGAAAACACAAACTCAACCGGCGCACACTAAACCACAGATATGTTGTGTTATCGTGTTGTACCGAGTCGAAATCTTTTTTAAGAGTGATAATAGGGTGGCACTGAGAAAAAGCTCTTCTCAAAAACCTTAATGGGGGATTGATTTGATCCGAAACCAAAGTGAGCACTGCTTAAGAGGTCATTGGTTTCAGAGTATGAATATTGGTTTCAATTATTAATAACAAAAGGATATTTTAAATTTATAAGATATCTTTATTGATGCTTTATCTATTGACTACAATATTACCGGTAAGAATAAAATTTATTGGTGGTAGATCCAACTATTTATGATCATTGGAACAGGTGTAAATATCTTAAAGCACCTTTGAAAATTACCCACAGCCCATAATGATTTTCATTTATAAAGACAGTAATGGAACCTATAGGCTAATTCCAGATCATACACTTTCAATTGTAAAATTGGAAATACGGTTATTGTGGCCCGTACAAGATTGTATTAGTGCAGTAAATTCTTTAACAACAGAGTTAATAAAATACTTATATAAGATCATCAAGAGATCTCTCTTGTTATTTGTTTAATAATTTGCCAGGCTGCTTTACTGATAAAATGATCATCGGCTCTGGATCTTGCTAACTTAATCTCTAACTTAGACGTTTTGTTTGGTCATTCAAGTGATCAGTTAGCATCATAGCACCAGAATACATCTAAATATAACAAGTTTTAAAAGAGTCTCACTTTAAACTTTGACAAAGGAAGATCCATTCTTCGCAATACTTCTAGAAGCCTTTTTTTATATCAGCTGATGAAGCAGTGCGTACAACAAAAGTGGTTGCAAGTTGAAGAAAAAGGAAAACGAAAGCAGCCTGGCAAAAGGTGAATGTTGAAAGGTTTTTTAGAACTCGTTAAATTAATATTTTGTTTAGTCTTTTGTATTTGTAAATTTCCTTATCACAATACTGCCAGATTTATCACAATAAATCAAAAGTAATATCGTCTAGTAGGGGTGAGTACCAGTTTTTTAAATTTTGTGGGCTATGGTTTTCGTTTGAAAATGTGTCTTTTTAATCAATTTGGAGCAACAAACATCATAGTTCACTAAAAGTCTGTCCAAGAATATCCGAAACAATTTATCTGTACTTAGAGCTCCATAAAAGAAGCCTATTTCGCAAATTAAAAACGGTTATCTTCATCAATAATTCAAACTGTTTTAAATGAATTAGATGTGGGGCGTAGGCGTATGTGGTCAGACCGCATTCTTATCAACATCACTTACAATGTTATCATCTAGTAGCTAGGGCTGTACCAGTTAACAGATCTTAACTGCTATAACGGCTGTACGTATCTAAAAAGTAATTTTGCTTTCCATTCTTTATGTGTAAATTAATAACTCCAAATACAAATATTGTGTAATTTTTAAAATTAAATAACTTAATCAATAACAGTTTACTGGTAAATTCATATATTAACATAGAACCATAGTACACTTACTGAATCAAATCTTATTAACAGACAATGGTAAAAAGTGTCGATACTAACTGACCAAAAACAAAAATAATGGTAAAGAAAGCACACGTCGTATTTATTCACAATAATGGTTGGCTACATATTATTTAACATGGAGATTAGTCGAGTATAAAAATAAATTATATTAGCCTGCAGCCACAGCTGAAAAAATAATATTTCACTTAAAATAGAGCATGAAATATAGTCATGAGATTAAACCTGGATTTTCATACGGTCATAATGGTAAATGGTTATAACCATTTCTTTTTATCAAAGTTTTAGCCAAATAATTAGAGTAAGAAATTAACAACATAACAGTTTTAAGTGAACAAAACATATTTCTTTGGATTTAACAAAAATGACAAAGAAGGAGTGATAACATTCCTCCATTCCTTCAATACATTAAAAGAAGTAAAGCTGTTAAAGAAGGGGATTTTTGAAACTTTAAAAAGTATCACTGTCAATTTAACTGACAGTCAAAAATTACTGTGCGACTAAACATTGTTATTTGTTTGCTGTGACTGAAGCAGAAAGTGACTGAGCCAGCCTGCTGATTGGCTGGCTGGCTGGATGGCATCGCAGAACTCCAGTCCATGCGAGGTGAAAAACAAAAACAAAATGGTTTGTTCTGCCGGATGATAAGCGAGTATGCTATGTGCGATCTGGTTCCCTGTCCACACTCCAACCTGTTACTATTGTTTTGTTTTTACATTACTTACACACTATGTGAGTTTGCTATGCTAATAAGCCTCGCTGTGCACGCACCCTAAGGCTGTTTTTTGTGTCAAATGTCAAATATATATATATATTTTTTTTTTGCACCCTGGAGACTCCAGGAGGAGTACAGGACATGTCAGCTATAACATCTGAAATATATATAAGAATCACACAATGTATCACTACTATCAAAAAAGAAATTCTTGTACGCTATAAAATGTTTCACCGATCAAGTAATTTTTCAGATTCCTTTTAAAGGAATTCAAATCCTCACAACGTTTTAAAAATTAGGGTAATTTATTCATGAATTTTTTCCCTGCATAAGTAGGTTTTTGTTCAAACAATTTTGTGGAGTGATTTGCCACATAATAATCATTCCTGTTTCTCGTGTTATGATTGTGAACATTGAAATTCTGCATAAAATTAGTTTGCCTAACATACATAACCACCTCAAAAATGTAGAGACAGGGAACTGTAAGCAATTTAAGCTCCTTAAATAATGGCCTGCATGAGGTTAGCTGGTTAGCACCCACCATATACCTAATAGCTTTCTTTTGAATTTTAAAAACCCTATTCACATTACCCATGCTAGAATTACCCCATACTAAGATACCATAACGGATATGAGACAGAATGAGGCACTGATAAGCTGCCATTAGTAATTTTTTATCATTTAATCTGGCAATTTGTTTTAGTGCAAATACCCCAGATGATATTTTACTACAAACTTGATTGGTATAGAAATCCCAAGACAAAGATCTATCTAGAGATACACCCAGGAACTTCACTGTTTCTACATGCTCTGAACTATTATTATGATTAAATACATCCACTTCTTTACTTTCTTTAACATTATGTTTGTTTTTGAAGTGCAAGTACTGACACTTTTTCCCATTAACTGTTAATAACATTTGATTCAAGAGCTGTACTACAGACCCTATGTTAACATGTGTATTTACTTCAAGAGCATCTACCAGTAAACTGTTACTGATTACTGAAGTATCATCAGCAAACAACAAAGCTCTACCATTAGGTATGGCTTCTGGTAGCCTATTAATTAATTAACAGAATTGGACGTAAAACTGACCCTTGTGGAGCGCCTGCTTTGACTTCAAACTTTCCAAGTTTACTGCTAACAACTCTAGTTAACTCCATACACTGTAATCTATTAATAAGGTAAGATTGAAACCATTTCAATTCTACATCCCTAACTCCTAATGACCTTAATATTTTCAGTAAAATTTCATGATCAACACAATTGAAAGCTTTACTCAGATCCAGAAACACTGCCAATGCTTTCACCCCGGCATCCAATATATCAACTACTTGCTCCACAAGTGAAACAATTGCAGTTTTAGTTGATCTACCTTTTTGGAAACCATGCTGATCCTCTCAGATGATTAGGTTTTCAGTCAAGAAACTGATTAACCTAATAAATACTACCTTTTCAAAAATTTTACTAATTGTGTTTAAAATACTTATGGGTCTATAATTTTCAACTAACTGGCTATCTCCATTCTTAAATATAGGCAATATTTTAGCCTCCTTCAGTTTGTTTGGAAATACACCTGTTTCAAGTGAGAAGTTAATCAAATGAAGGAGAGGAGTAATTAAAAGATGTTTACATTCTTTAACAGTTATACTAGAAATCCCATCAAACCCACATGTTTTCTTATTTTTCAAACTATCAATAACTGATTCTAATTCCTCACTTGAAACTAGGCTAAATAAGAATTGATTTACTTTCTTGTTACCTTTTGGATCATAACATCCCACTCTTTCTCTAATCTGTTGTTTCAGTTTTAAAGGTACTTCCTGGTAATATTTGTTTAAATAATTACTAATTTCTACACCATTCGCAATAAGTTCATTATTTTTGTTAATAATATTAGGTATGTCAGTAAAACTTTTGTTGCTAACTAAACCTCGATTCTTATTTATTATTTCCCATATTGCTGAGTTTAAATTTGGTGATTTATGAAGGACTTCAGCAGTTTTTTTTCATTTAGCTGTCTGGACTTCTCTGGCATAATGGTTTTTAATAGTTTTGTACCTTTGTTCGTTAAAGGTAGTCCTATGTGATAGAAAATCTGAGTATACATCTCTAACTTCAGACCTCATTTTCAAAATTTCCCCTGTGACCCACCATCTGTTTCACTGACAATATTTTTACACCTTTCTTTTTATTTGGACAACTATTATTATAATGAAATTTTAATGTTTCAATAAAATTATGATATTTCTGATTAATGTCAGAAGAATTGAAAACAGTATTCCAATCCTCTTTGGATAAACTGAGAAACAAACAATTAATGTTCCCTTGGTCTTCCTGCCTAAATTCTTTAATAATTTTTTGATTTGGGACATGACTACCTAAATCCTGAATCTCTAATACTTGGTAGCCGTGATCAGAGAGCTCAGAACCCCTTAACCTAACCTGACAACTCTCCATATTTGTTAAAATATTATCTATTATGGTTTGTGAGTGACTAGTAACTCTTGTATAACCTTTAACTTTTATATCAAGATTGTTCATCTCCACAATATCCCTAAACTGTTCAGGCATTTTATTTTGAACAGCAAGATTTACATTAAAATCACCCAAAATTACCACTTTTACATATTGTTCTGTTAAAACTTCCAGTAGTTCACTGAATGATGTACAAAACTGACCCCAATCACCATTAGGGGACCTATAAACACTCACTACAGCCATCTTTCCCCTCATTTCCATCCTAACTTCTACCCCAACTACTTCAATAACCATTTCCTGAGAAAACCATTCTAAATAAGTTATGCTTATGAGTGTCAAGTTTCTCACTTGAATTAGCTACTATACAAACCCTACCACTTTGTACATTTTCCTACAATATGAACCAATAATAGAAAACCCTGAAAAGCTTATTAGTGACATTTTGTTACATTTTAACCCATGTTCGGTAAATACCACCATATCTGGGTTCTCAGAATTTAAAAATATATCTAACCTGTCTATTTTATTACTTAAATATTGAATATTTTGATGTAAAATAGAGAAGTGCGATGCATTATTTTCCTGCACTTGGTTATGCAAGTTATTTTGGTTATCTACAACTGTATTGACTCCAATTATGGAAGCTGGTCGCAGCCTATTTACTAATTTGACATCATGTAAACCTAACCTACCGTTAATGTAATTAAAAACCTGTGATCTCTTCTTCAGTTGTGTTTCTCCAATAAAACCTAACCTTATATTTCCTATCTGTTTACCCCTAGTTTTAGCCAACTCATTAAAAAAGACTCTTTAACTTTTAATTTGTCAGGGAGTTTACAAGTGACGAGGGATGCTATCCTATCACACAACACGTTTTTACCAGACTGATTCAAATGTAACCCATGATTAGTGTAATTAGTAGCCTACGATTAAGCCTTTCATTGATGAAATTAATTTTAATCCTGTTTACTGTTTTATTTTCTAGGCTATAAATTTTTTTATGAATATCACGGTTTAGTTTATTTATTACTTTGTTACTAAGTTCTGGCTTGTCATGTCAAACGGGAATTGTATGTATGATTAAATTTGTTTTATTGCTCATTGGAACCAGTTCTTCAATTGTGTTTAGGATTTAAGGGGTATTATAAAAATTTTTAGAACTGATATCATTGGTTCCTCCGATAATTATTAAGTGATCATTCTTGTTAAGGGTTTTTAAATCATCTTTAGCTGATTTTACTACTTTTTTTAAGAGGCATTCAGTTTAAAAACTACACTAACATCAAAATTGTTTAATTTTTTTCTTAACAAATCACAGCATCCAAATCCATGGCTATCCGCAAGCACCAAGACCTTGTTTTTATTATTATTGTTTATTTTAGTAGCTTCTTTAGATCCTAATGCTTCACTGTACAAAAGTTTCTTTGGATCATTTTTTACTATCGAATTAGATTCACTTTTAGGGGTATTATTTATTTTGCTATTATTATTAGTATTATTGTTATTTAACCCTAACACATTTTGTAATTTTAAATTAACTAATTTTATCTCATTTTCTAAAACGTTATTTCCTTCCATAAGTTTATTAATTTCTGCTTTGTGATCCGTGTCTTTTATCTTAATTATCTCTTTAAGTGAAGCTATCTCTTGTTCCAGTTTATTTCTTATTCCCTAGTTTAGTTTATTACTATTTATTATAGATTCCCTAATGTTTTTCTGTTCTTCAACTAATTTCGCTACTTTACAACTTAGGTATAGATATAGGAGCTAAATATGTTGACAAAGTCGTGGACAGAGATCTTTTTTTGCTTTTACCAATATCTGACACATATAGGCCAATTCAAGGTTATAGAACACAAGTTTCCTGAAGTAGGGCGTAGGGACTTTGACATCAAAATATCTTCTCTCCTGAAGAGCACCCAGAGATTATTGCTAAGACATGAAGAAAATAAGGCCATTGCATGACAACATTTCAGAGAAACTGAAACCTTACAAAACAAAATAAAACTTTATAATAGAAAAAGATGTCAATAACCAAGTAGGCCTACATTCAGAGATAATGTCAAGTGGTTGGGTATGGAGGAGCATGGCTCTTACTTCTTGTTATGATGATTACAATTACACCACATTCTAAAAAGTAAATATTTACAAAAATACACACCAAAACTTAATGAACCAATCAATCTCTACTGAAATATTAGACAAATATTATGACAGGATCACATAAGCAAGCAAAAGTTGAAAATCTGAGGGACCAGTTAACTTTTGTAGGTACCAGAACACCACCGATGGTGGCACCAGCAAATTCTGAAGGCATCCATGGTGAGAAAAAGAAAAATCAAAACTGTAAAAGATCTCAACTATTATGAAAAATAAACTAGTTTTTGTCAACAATATTTTACTTTAATTGAACATACCTCTACCATCCATTAAAATAAGAAAACCAATTTAGCCAATTATTTGTGCAAGAATGTGATACCTATGTACAAAAAATGATAAATACCTACAGCAACATCCATAATAGAATTTACAGAAAACATTTCTACGAAAAAAGTACAAAAGTAAAAACTTTAGGAGTTTTTATCTCAGAAGTTAGTTAATGTCACATATCCCCTTCTTCCACTTAGCCACCATTCAGCTGTTTTAACCAATTCATCAAAAATATCACTTCATCTTATCATAGGATCTCTTACAGCAGAGTATTTGTTTATCAATAAATGCTTGTTTATGATATGTGTTAATAGTCTCTCACGCTATTTATGAAAGACTAAAGTACTATTTGAATTCTAATTGAAAAAGAATCTAAACGAAAAATAAACTGTTCATGCTAAATAATATACATATTTATGAAATGTCAAATTTAAGCCTGCTCTTCATTGGATTTATTCTGCGGTTTAAACGTTACAAGTTGTAGCAATTATACTGCATTTAGTACAATAAATATACATGCATGTATTTTACTCTGTAAATGGATTCCAATCTAGCTCGCGTAGTAGCCACTAGGAGTGCTGCTTTCATATGGTTTCATTCGTTGCTTCGCGCCAGTCTGTAGCCGACTTGATTATTGCAATGGCGTGTTTGTGTCGCTGATGGTTGTTTACGCTTCAAAGTTTGTCTATTTTTAGTGCTATGTTTAAGTATTCTCAAAAATATTAAATATGCTTATGTGAAATTAAATGTAGTGATAAGGGCTTACTTTGTGATATTTTCTTTTGTAAAAATATTTACAACAATGGCTGCAGGTTCTACAGAAACGGCCTATAGTTCTTCTACTCCGGCTTTAGGTTGTTTTAATGGTAATATACTGAAAAATGATTCAAATAAATATTGGAATGGTGCTCATATTATGGCCATTGCATCAACCGACAGCTTTTGGGAGGATGACCCGGAAGAGAAAATTAAGAAAAAAGTTTTGCTCTCGAAAAGCAAATTTCACATGGGACGCCAACTTCAGATAAAGCATTTACCTAGGGATGTTACCGAGGATGTGAGTACATTTTCATTTTTCTCATTATGTTTATGTTGAAATATTAATTGTAATTAATTGGTTCGGATAAATAAAATTTATTTCCGATTTCGTGGTAAAATATATTTATAGTTGATTAGACTTTAAATTTGACAGCGCGATTTGAGGTTACATAGTTTTAACTTATTGTGTGCAATAGTTGAAGTCAGAAGTGTAATGTGAACGATAACAAACTTTTCGGAACCGGTTACAAATTCTTAGTCGGTAAACTTGTAGCCATTTTATTTGTTTTTTAATGTGCGTGGAATAGTTGAAATCAGAAATGTAATGTAAACAATAACAAACTTTTCTGAACCGGTTACAAATTCGCAGAGGTACTGGTGTGGAATAAAAATGTCGGTTTAAAAATAGGCGTAGTCGTTATATATTTTGTTATTTGGACGTTAATTGTAGGGTAGCCATGTTAGGTGCAGTTCTAGCCTACTAGAGATATTACGGGAGAACAAAGGAGTCGGTTGTTCCATCCATCCTCCTGGTTCGGCCATATGCGACGGTTATTGCACCGCCTTCTCAGTTGTCCTTGAAGTGGGTTAGCTTTTTTCAATCTTCATTATGTATACGTGATTTTTCTGCTACGGTCTGTAGATCTGTAATTTTACCACTCGTGTGAAAATGTGTATATTTTGTCTTTGAAATAACGCTCAATTCTTATATAGTCTCGAATAATTTTTCATTTAAACATGTCAGCTTAAATACAACCGAAATTTAAATGCGATTTCATTAATATAGTTATAGTTTGCGTTTTGTCGTACGTTTTAATTTTTTTGGAACACTACTTGTTGATATACATGGTATCGGTATTCCTGGCTGTATTTGTAATTTTTAAACACGTTCGAATGAAAACCGATATTTATTTGATCGGATTAATTACGGGTGTTTTCAGTCGATCGATTTTAATGTTGTTCTGTTAACTAGGAGGAGGGTGGCAAATGTTTTTTACTAGGGTAGTGCAGGGACGGAGGGATGAAGGGGATGGGCTGATCATTTCCTCTACCCTCTTTCTTTGTTAAAGCTGGAAAGACCCGTCCGTCAGTTTCATTTCAGGTAGTTTCTTTCGCATTCGTATCAGCTGACAGTCCACTATTATTATTATTATTATTATTGTTATTATGTGCAATAAATAGAAGAACTGCTTTTACTATCCTGCCCTGCCAGCCACACACATTTTAACATTTCAACCTTTGTGTTTTTCTGCTAACCGATAGCTTTAATTTACGTCGAGTGGCGGCGGCGGCGAATGTAACTTGCTTATATTTTACTAGTATGTCCACCTGTAAATAATCATTGTTGTAATAGACGGAGGGTAAGGTAGAGAGACGGGTGGGTGATCCGGCCTCCCATTATAATTAAGTTGCGACTTGTTACGATGTTCTTTTTGCTCTTGAGATATTGTGTTGAAACACACGCAGCCCAGTCGGCAAAAACACGTTTTATTGGGTCGAAGGGGCCTGACAACGTGTATTTCCGGTGAAAAGTCTGTAAAATTGAACATGATTTGCCTGTTATATTGGGCGAGATAAAGTGGAACTATACTATAGACGGCCGACGTTGAAGCCACTAGCCGTATGCAAACAATGTTTTGTGGATGGTGTCCATCCACAATGGCAAAGGGTTATTTGTAGAGGTAGTGGCGTGGCCTCCAGTCACTCCACTTTATCAATGAGTCTGATGGCCATTTTAGAAATGAGCCTTACCTACTTGGACTATGTTGCGTTGTCAGCGAGTAGTTAGCATTGTGAATCAAATCGTTCCTTTGGTGCCGTTTCCCAAATGGGTAAAAGAAGATGTTGGTGACATGTTCTGTCCTGTCAATACTGTAGGGCTATACATACGACCGATCCCTCTTCAAATCTATTTATACGCCCATAAGCTCTCTGACATTTTCATACCGGCGAATTCTGTTATTTCACTGACGAGTACGGCACTTTAAATTTGGAATTTTATTTAAGCGGTTTTACGACAGCTTCAAAGTTGATATGATGGTGGAACGGTTTATCGGTCGAGTGTAAAAGTTGTACGGATCTTGTGTGATGAGATTGGCATCGGTTGCCGGTGAGAGGGAAATAGTTGCACACCAATACTTGTGTGTTGAAACCAGCCGCCGGCGTTGGACAATTAATTGGCTGTGGTCGTAACGAAACCGAACTCATCTACCATTATTAGTTTTCGTAATGAATTTACGTTTAAATTAATTTATTCCAACAGCAACCCGATTTCGTCGTTTGGTTGTTCTTTTGTTATTTATTGAACGATAGGAAGGCGGAATTTTAATGTGTATGGGGCCGGCCATACCGATTGTGGACGGCGCAATGGTTATGGTTGAGGGTTAGTGCGTGTTGTCTGTGAATTGGTGTAATAGGTGAATAGGCAGGCCTACGTGTATTCTGTTAGCCAAGTGTGCCGCCGCGGCAACGGAACCAGGGGTTGAGTAGGGGTGGAGGTGGGGTTGGGGGTGGGTGTCCAGATTGTGGCATACTGCCGTAATGTAGCATAGTCCGACTGAAACATTGCTATAAATAAAGTGCAGTTTTTATTGTGACCGTGTCTGATGAAAGGTAATCTATTAGGTGTGTGAGAGGTGAGGTGCGTCAACACTTGTTATCGATCCATTATATTGAATAATGTGAGTACCGGCTGCTGTCTCCTTCTCCTGCATCACTCACAATTACGAGACGAGCGTAGCCAGCTGCGTATTTACTGTTGCCAAATTGGACCCTCCCGTGAAACTTATGGCGGTAATTATTATAATCGTCATCGGTTATTATTGTTATCACTTGTAAACTTATTTCATAATCGACGCGTAGTTGCCAAATCGTGTTCAAATATCTCGACTGACCGAGCCGTTTTACCTTTTTCATTTGATTGCGAACCAATTTTCGGTTTCATTTTCGTGGCTGGGTATGGTAAAGGAAGGAAGGAAGGAAGGTATCGATTACGGTCGCCTCCGGATGATGAAAATGATAGACTGGCTTTATCGAGTGAGTGAGTTGTGTGGCTGTTGCTGCTGTCCACATTCTCACCGCTTCCCTATTTCACTCTTTTGTTAGACCGATAGTCAGCCGCTGTCTGTTGTGTCTGATTTTATTTTACCTGCAAATCACATTAAAATTGATTCGTACTGAAATTTCAGCATATTGAAACGGAAATGGACGCTGAAAATTGGTAAAGAGAATTAGAAATTGTTTAGATTAGTCGGCAATTGGCTGTGAAAACTGGGTTAAAATTAATGGGTAATCGTTGCACGTACCAAAGACGTATGTCTCTTTTCGACCGGCTAGATAAAGAGGCGTAGGCGTACGTTGTTGTGGAATAGAGTAGAAATAGTGTAGTGGCTGGCACGGCTCAAGTCAGGGGAGCATCAGAATGGAGAGGCTCTACGCTGTGATCGAGTACGGGAAGATTCTGTTGCAGCCCTCGTAACCGGTTTCGTTGACAGTTGCTGCCGAACGTGCATGTTGAGCGGCTGCCGGTCAGGTCTCAATTAATAATAAATATCAAGGTTACCATCATGCTCCGCAATTTACACCAAACATATTCGTCTTATATTGACTTTCATCAATATTCCAGGCATCAGGTACCGGTCATAATATCATGCGGTTAACCTATTTAAATAAATTTGTCATTTTGTGTTAAATTTTTTTAAATGCACCAATTTTTGTTATTGTACGTCGGACCTACCAAGTGGCATCACGAAAAAACCTAAAAACCTATCAACCTAATTAGGTTCGGTACATGATCGGAATGAACATAGACTAATGAATGTATAGGGAAGGAAAGTAGGCCTATTGTTTTCATGTCGATTTTTGCAAATCGAGTTTTCACCGGATATACACGTTTTCAGGCTCCCTCAACCCAAAAGACGTGTTTGTATCAATTGGCCTGTGTGTGTGCGTGCGCGTGAACTAAATATCTCAAGAACGGTATGTATACCGTTCTATATAGTATGAAGTTCAAACTTGCAACTTTAAGTACTACACTCAACTTTAGCACTACGGGATCCGGCACGGTCATTTTCATCAAAATCGGTCAACAGGAAGTAGTAGTTAATTCCTGCAATGCGATTTTCTCTAAAACGGCTCCTGCGATTTTTTAAAAATCTCCCCATGTACTACATTTTTTATTTTCTACAAGATGGGGGTAAGCGCCATTTCAGCTGAAATTCTTGGGGAGGCTGTGCTCTCGTAGAAATTTTTTAAAGATTTCGGCCTTCAGATGCATTTTAGGGCAAAAGTGTATATAAACAAAGATGTAGAACTTTTACAAACCAACCATATTTCAAACATTTTTTTTATAACACTTAGTTAAGCGGAAAAGTAATTCTCTGTTTTTACTTTCTCTTGCCCTGTATGAATATTTTTGTAGGAAGGAAAGTATTGTTTTCATATCGAGTTTTCACTGGATGTACACGTTTTCAAACCCCTTCAATCAAAAAACATGATTTTAGCGATTGGTGTGTGTGTGTATGTATGTATGTATGAGTATAAAATATCTCAAGAACAGAATATCGTACAAAGTTGAAACTTAAGTTAAGTACCACTAGAGGTCCCTAGACGAACATTTCATCAAAATCAGTTAACCGGAAGTAGTAGTTTATTCGAGCAATTTTTCACTCTTGCTATTTTTTAAAAAAGGCTACTAGGATATTTTTTTAAATTGCCTTATTTACTACATTTTGTTTATCGTGTACGAGGTAGAGTAAGCGCCATGCCTACTGAAATTCTTGGAAAGGTTTTTGAGATTGCCACCTTAATATGCATTTTAAGGTGAAAAGTTATATATATAATCAAAGTTATAGAACATTTAAAAACCTACGTTTTTTATATAACGCTTAGTTTGGCGGCAATTAGCGTTATTCTGTTTTTTTTTCATGAAAATCTGTAAAAAGTGGGATTTTTTTTAGATTCCGGCCTTAGTATGCATTTTGCGACAAAAGTGTTTATAATCAAAGTTGTAGAAAATTACAAACATACAACTTTTAGACCTATTTTTATCGGTTTTCTTTTGTTTAACGAACGCTTAGTTTAGCGGAAATTAGTGATTTTTTTTGTTTTCCCATCAAAATCGGTAAAAAACTTAGATTTTGAAGATTGTGGCCTTAGTATGGATGTTACGACAAAAGTTTATATTATAAAAGTTGTATAAAACTAAAAACCTACAACTTTTATTTCAGTTGAAGCATTTTTTTGTACTGAGCCTAGTTTAGAGGCAATTGCAGATTTTCCGTATTTATACTTTCTCTTGCTCTATATATATATATGCTATACCGGATATACGCTTTTTCAGACCCCTGAACCCAAAAACCATGATTTTAGTGATTGGTCTGTGTGTGGATGAACAAAATATCTCGAGAACGGAATATTGTACCGTGTTGAAACTTGGAACTTAAGTTAGGTACTACTAGAGGACCGGAAACGAACATTTTAATAAAAATCGGTTACCCGGAAGTAGTATTTTATTCGTGTAATTTTTCTTTTTTTTTGCGATTTTCTCAAAAACGGCTCTTACGGCGTCATTCCACATCAAATCAACAAAGGGTATAAACGTGACCATCTAAGAATTAGATGAAATTTGGTATGTAGGTAGTCCTTATGGAGATGATTAAAAATACAATATTTTTAATCAAATATCTAACGGCCAAAAACGCGCGTTCAACATATTTTGAAATGACCACAGCTAATTGAGCACCTAATTGAGTTAGAGTAGAGGGATGGCAGTGGGGTTATTTTACTCAGTTTTAATTCAGTATAACACAACATACCTTTTCATACATAAATCAAATATGAAAAGGTATGTTGTGTTATACTGAATTAAAACTGAGTAAAATAACCCACTGCCATCCCTCTACTCTAACTCAATTAGGTGCTCAATTAGCTGTGGTCATTTCAAAATATGTTGAACGCGCGTTTTTGGCCGTTAGATATTTGATTAAAAATATTGTATTTTTAATCATCTCCATAAGGACTACCTACATACCAAATTTCATCTAATTCTTAGATGGTGAGGTAAAATTTTTAATTTTTATTGTGTAGATCTGATATGGAATGACCGTAGGATATTTTAAAAAAATCGCCTCAATACATTTGTTATGCACCAGAAGGTAGGGAGGGTAAGCACCATGTCTGCTTCTTGGGGAGGTGGCTGTGCTCTCGTAGAAAAATAGTTTTTTTATGATTGCGGCCTTAAAATGCATTTAGGGCCAAAGTTCATATGATCAACTTTGTAGAACATTTAAAAATCTACAACTTTTATTTCTAGCGTTTTTTTATAACGCTTAGTTTAGCGGTAATAAGTGATTTTGTGTTTTTTCAGCAAAATCTGTAAAAAGAAATGGGATTTTTTAAGATTTCGGCTTTAGTTTGCATTTTACAACTGTCTATAAAATCAAATTTATAGGAAATGAAAAACGCTGCAACTTTTATTTTAAGAATTTTTGTCTACAGAGCGTAGTTCAAGAGGCAGTTGGTGATTTGCTGTATTATTAAGGCAAACTGAGGTTGGTTTTCATTTAGATTGGTCATTAGCGACTACGGTGGGTTTTGGCACTTAATCATTTCCAGACCCTGCCTGGGAATGGAACCCGGGACCTCCGCCGTGCGCAGACTGCGCTGGTCTAATGCTACCATTCTCACATACAGAACTGTGCACCGACCGTGTTCTGCTGCTACCGTCTCTTTTTGATTGCTTTACTTTCTCTTACCTTATATGAATAGAGGAGAAAAATTTTTTTCATGTAGATTTTCGAATTCGAGTTTCAGCGGGTTTACAAGGTTTCAGGCCTCCTAAACCCATGCGTGGCCCTAAGGACCCGACACGGATCCGAAACGGCTCCTACGATTTTTTTAAATCTCATTTACGACATTTTTATTTTCTAGAGTTGCTCAAGTTCTTGGGGGCTGTACTTTTTTGTTAAACAATTGTTTTCTTAGGATTGCGGCCTTAATATGGGTTTCGGAGCAAAAGTGCATTATTAAATTTATATATAGAAAATTAAAACTACTACGTTTATTTTAAGCAATTTTTTCGACCAAGCGTAGTTAAGCGTCAATTAGTGATTTTCCGTACTTTTGTGTCAAAAAGAGATAGATTTTCATTTTGGGTCTTTCGCTCATGATAAAATTAGATTGTTCTTCATTTCAAAATTTTTACTCACGATTAAAGATAGGTTATATTGTTAATTATGTACAACTGTACATTCGAAGAGACAGTTTGTGAGTGTTTCACACTAGATTTTAAAGAAAGTTGTGTATTTTTTCTAGGTTTTATAAATCACAACAAAAATATTTTTAAGTTTTACAAAAGTTTAATCAGATTTTGAACTCATTTGAATTGCTATGTCCTTCCATATGTGTTGTTTAATAAAATTGTTATCGTAATCTTTATGCCGAAGATTGTACAATGACGACTGCGTATTCTGCAAATGATTAAAAGTTGGAGTGGGAACTGGCGGGCGGCGAGCACCTACCGACATGGTCTGCTGTGACCTACCTTGATGTGTTTGTTGCTTTCTGGACGGTCGGTGCGGTGCTCATGCATTATGATGATCCGTTTCTGTACAAATTACTAGTAAATGTAAAGGGCCGTTTTCCGAATCCTCTCGAATCGACCCAGTCGGTGCATAGTCAGTCCTGAATGTATGAATCGACCAACCTTTACAATACTACGTTGTCACTCGCGGACGCATTGTCCAGAGTTTTTGTACGCCTACTTTGTACATCAGTTACAGTTGATGAAAGTCGGTTGGTTAGCCATTGTGATTGCTCTTTGTAGGTTAATTTTCGCTTGAAGAACTTGAAAACAACGGGTTTCAGTGTTGTGCAGTAATTAATTAAAAATATAATGCATATAAACTAACCGAATTTGTCAGAGTCTGGTATTGGTGCGGAGTGTGTCACCCTCGGTGTTTGTGTTGTGTTGTGCAGTGCAGAAAGGAGAAAGGCCATAATTCCGAGCACTACCGTCAGTAAATATCGAGGGCAAACTGTTGTTGTTTAGTAGTCTACAATCAATCGCTGGATTTAAACTAACCGGGTGCTTTTCGTTGATTCCCTGCACTTTGATGCGGCGGCCTCCGCAGGAAGAAACAGAAACATTGATACTGCTAACTCGGTCAGTACTGTATAGTGAAACTAATTTCCTTAAAAAAGAGTACCGTATAACAGTGGTTGTTATCACTGTCGCAACGCTCCCGACCATTTTGCTAGCTGACAGTTGCAGCTAGCTAAAGGAGTAGGTTAGACGACGTGGATCAGTTTAAACGAGTATTTATAATATCGTCGTAGGCCTATATTGGTGAATACATTTCACATTCAGTGAGATAGGCCTACAGCGGATACACCTCAACTGCCTGCCTAACACCTATACGCCTATTATAGGTGTCTCCTGCCCTATTTTTCAAAATTTAAAAAATTCTACCACAACATTGACTGATCAATTTTTCATGTTACGAATTTGAAATTTCGTACTCGCTGTAAGAATATAATTGTCTTAGTTGTGTTAAAATTTCAAACTTTTTGTTAACATTATTCTTTTTGCGGTAGGAAAAAACCGGGTCATTTTGTCTTCCTACCTCGATATGGCAATTTCAAAAAGAACATTAAAAATATAGGATTATTATAGGTCAACGCAGAATAAAATGAGCTAAAATTTTGGTGTTTTGTATGTTGAAATCCGACTCAGAGTTTTGGAGATGGTTTGGGTTGAAACTCGGGTGTAGGCGCTCGGCTGCTGGCAATAACAAAGGTGTGTGTGTGTGTGTGCGTGCGTGTGCGTGCGTGTGTGTGCGCGCGCGCGCGCGCGCGTGTGTGTGTGTGTGTGTGTGTGTGTGCGCCAGTTGATAATCGTACAAAATTGTCGATGGTCAAATAATAATGATTAAAAACACAACTGTGTGTTATTAATACGGCTACAGAAAATGTTAGGCATATTGCGCGCAATCGTCCACCTATCATAGTTCTAGTTATTACCAGTGATCTATATTATTACATGTACTTCAATTAGGAATGTCGTGGCGTTGCCGAAATACTCTACTGCAGATGTTCCAACAATAACTAACTACATTGTGCGCCTCACAGGGTGGTGAGGCGGGCGCCACATTTTTTTCACTTTTCCCAGAGTGGCATGTAATTTTCAACGTTCACTTTGCAAGGTGTTGAGGCGTACTTTGTCCTTGTATATTATATGTGAATGTGGACATGGACATGTGCCTGTACAGTGAGCGAGGGCTGCTGTTTCAATCAGGACAGCTGGTGGGCGGGTGCTCTGTACTAGCACTCGCCACTTGGTTGTGGCGCTTTGCCTTAGTCAGTCACCAGCCGAGCACCTGACCACCTTCAATGAAATGCTGGATCAGCGACAGGGTTGCATACTTTCTGGCCGTTATGGCATCTTCTGCAATTATGACATGGAAGGCCGCTTTTATGACTTATTCCATGCATCGTCTCGTTGTGATGATGTGGTCTTGTATCGCCGTCATCGAATTCTCTGTCTTAACAAAGGCATTGTGATGGCGCCTATGTAGTTGCGTTGTATTGCATCTGCAGGTGGGTATTATCGACAGGTGATGTCTTGTGATTGTCAGTCGCTTCGCTAAGGTTGGGCGCACATGGTCCGTGCGATGCACGGATGTTATGTCCGGGCGCCCTGTTATTTCTGTCTTGTACTCCTCTATTCACTCATAAAAAAGCGGTCTTTCCTGACTTATTGAAGATAGCCAGCTTTATTTAAGTTATCAGGCACAATTTTCAGACAGCCTGACCTAAAGTTGTTAGTTTTAGCAATTTTTACTAATGTAAAAAAGCATTTGACCTATTAGATCACTCCATTTCATTATGGAAATTAAAATACTACGCGTATCGCACGCTTTACTGCAATAGCTCTAAAAAATTGATCGAGTCGTTTCTTAAAAACCGATCACAGTGTGTAGCGATTGATGGACCCAAAACGGGTTCATTTAAATCAAACTGTAAATTGTCTACTAGCGGAATACCACAGGGATCTATTCTTGTCCCTCTATTGTGACTTATATTTATTAAGTAAATTAATTAACATCTCCATATTTTCTATTAAATTTCGTTACTGTAATGTTCGCTGATGACAAGAGTAGTTAAAACGACAACTAATATCGTAATAAACAGAATGTGTATATGGTTCTCTTGTAATAAATTAAAATTAAATACGTATAAACAAAACTAACTACATTCAATTTCCTTTTACTTCACATCTGATAACTCTGGTACCAAGTATCGTTTTGAACGGAAATATTTTAAAAAAGGAACGGACACCTAGGTCTTAGCGTTTACATAGATGAGAACCGAACCTGGAAATCACATAGCCTACCTATTGCACCGTCTTCGCTCAGTGTGTTTTATTTTGCAAAATCTTCGGAAAATCTTGTCGGAAGAAGACAGATATTACATATTTTGCGTTATTCCACTCTGTACTCACGTATGGGGTTACGCAGGGGGGCAGCTCAACCGAACAAAGATTTTTCGCGTACAAAAATACCCAGTTAGAATTATTGCAAACATCTCACGGCATTTTCTTGCCAAATATTGTTTGTTAAATACAATGTTCTCTTCTTACCGTCTATTTATATAACATTATAAAATCCGCGAAAAAGGAAATTCGCACAGTGTTATTTATAAAAAATAAGTACAATGATAACAATGAAACTCGCCACAACGATGACTACAGAATTGAAAAGTATAGAACTTAAAAGTTCTCGAAAGGAATTCACTACCGTTCGGTATTTCAACAAATTACCATCTAAAATGAGATTCCTTAATTTATAAAACTGTGATCGGGAAGAAAAAGGTTTTTTTTTAAATAAAACATCTAGTATATTCTGATCAGGAGTTCTTAAATTATCTTATAAATAACTTAATGCTCTTCAAATGTAATTTGTGTAGAATTATAACATTAGATATTATAACATTGTACAGTATAAATGACAAACATGGAATGCCAATGTACAGTTTTAGTAAATTTTAAGTAGTAATTAAACTTCCTAGTTATTTTCTTGAGAAAACATAAAAAAATGTTCAATTGTTTGTTATAATAGTTTTTTAATGTAGGCTGTACGTATTTATTTGATTACCCTATGTCTATTACTTTTTTGGTCGCTGACAAATAAGATTTTACTTATTTATTTATATTCCTTATTACAGGCTTTCTCGTACGCATTACTAATTAACAGATCTATCGATCTATTTTCTCTGCATTTTAAAATATGTAGGCCTAATGTACGTAATTAAATATAGTAAATATAGTACAAGAAATATGTACTGCGAATACTGTGTACTGAATCAAGTGTAGTCAACTAGACAGAGCACGGAACAATAATTATCGGATCAGTGTGCCAGCACTCATTTGAAACAGTGGTCTGCTAGATGTACTCATAGCTTCGTCCGTGCGGCGCACGGACCATGTGCCAACCCCAACGCTTCTCCATTTGCTGCTACTTGTCCGTGCAAACGCAACTGACCATGTGCCATCAGCATAACCGTGGCTGTGTCGTTCGATGGAGACGTTTATCAGATCGGCGCGCTCATCTCGGGTATATCTGATCTCGATTTCTTCCACTCGGTGATAGTTTCAGACTCTCCGTAAAAGGTTTACGGCGCATATTCGGGTTGTCAATCTTCATATGACCAAGATCTATCCTTTAGTGAGGTGAGCAATTGCTGCTTAGTGTTGCAGGATATCGTAACGTATGTGTATTGATTAGTCCAGCCCAGGAGATGAAATTTTTTAAGGAATTTTTACCATTCAAGAGGAACTTAAGAATTAATTTTATTAAGTGCAAATATTTTCGTATTGTCTTTTTTCGGAACACGAATATTTTGTCCGAGTCGGTTCTGTTCGTCCGAAAATGATTGCTAAATAACTATAGCTTTCCCTTCTAGAATAATCTTATGATTCTTAAATCATGTCTTTTGAGGAAGACCCTGTCCTTCTCGATACTGAGGGTTGTGCACTTTTCAGTGTCTTCTTATCCCGATGCTCGATGTCTTTGCTCTATATCAGCGATACTCATGAGGTGTAACATGCACAAGTATAAAGAAATAAGGTTAGACGTTACTCGAACTAGCACTCGACTGCCTTCACTATTTTTATTATTACCACTGCTCTTTTATGCTTAAACGAGTCTTCTAGCTCCCAAACAAGACGTGTAGCAACACGTAAGTGGTGTACAGACGGTGTAAGTCAGGTGCTTTCTTTCGGCCCAATTGTTCTCACTTCTCAGGCAAGTGCTGTTGTACGTCTGACTGTTTTCGACATTAATATTAACAGATGCAGTGATGAAAAAATGCCGGACCAGACTGTGGATCGAACCTGAAATCTCTGGTACAGATGCCATTGGGATGACCGCAAAACCAACGGCCCTGATTCATTGTTTTCGCCACCGTCATGACTGGCGTTTCTACGGACCAAAGGAGGATGTCCATAACTGGGGGGATGCCAGTGACGTGGTTTCAGTTAATGCTTCTAAACTGAAAATAAAGGATTAATTTTGAAAATAATCAATGTAAACAAAGTTCTCGTAGAGTATTTTTACGAGTGCGACTCTTTCAGTGTTATAGTTGTACTGAAAAAGAAATATCTAGCTTAAATGATAAATGGCTTTTCTTTATTTTATTGGATTTATGTATGGCTATTTTCCACATAAATGCTAATGCTAATTAAGAAGATGAAGGGTAGGTACTAGAACAGAACTACGCTAGTATAAAATGCGATTGCGCTGTACGCTACAAGCATATCGCTTTTTGATAGCCGCCTAAATGAAGACGTTTGGACGGGGAAGGGGGGTGACATCCACGTCGCATCCTACAGAGCCCTCTCTCCTATCTGCTATCTCCTACGTAGAGTAGAGGATGCAGGGTAGATAACAAATGTCAACTCGGAGGAAATTGTATCGGAGTTGCCAAATTGTAATTATAACCCACTTATAGAGGTTTTCATTAATAATGCCGATATTGGACATACGAGTAATTTATGCACAGTTTATAATTCTAGTAAAAGGAGTTACAAAATTTTTGCAGTCGCCCCGCTGACCTAGAGGGAGGGAGACCGTAAGATATCCTGTCAGTCATTCCTGAAAGTGGATTTTAAGGTTTCAGTGACAGCGAATACGCCTTCATTGGTCGGGTCGAGGCAGCCCCTTTTGGTGACATCATATCATGAGTCGTTTATACCTCAGTAATCGAGGAGAAATATTTTTCAAAATATTGGCTAACCACATAACGGCGGCAATGGTTTGGGTTGCGCCAGAAGGCATAGACCCGGAGGCCGTAGTATCGATTACTCGATTTCCGTTCACAATGGTAGATCATGTCGGATTAGGATCCGACACCTTCCTGATGAAACCAGGTCACGCATTACTTTGGATAAAGGCGTAATTGGTTTTGCAGAAAACATTCAATAATTTTATAGTACCAATGATGAATGGTGCTCGTATAAGAAACTTAACGTAACAACGCTTACCAATTGACAAGTAGGCCTACTTTCCCACTTTACCTTACCACAGCGTCAGCTCGTTACAGTAGTATTCAAATTTGCAGATTTTTTTACAGATATTCACCCCTCCTCTGTCTCTGTCTGCCTGGACAATGACGGGAATCATTTTTCGTTATTGCAGATTCGTGTGGCTGCCAGCAGCAGACAGAGAAGGTGAATATAAAAAGAACAATATTTACATTTGAATACCTATGGTAATTTGCACACACACCGATTTTGGACGGCCGTCCAAATTCCAATAGTGAACTGCATGAGGGAACGGAACCTGGCACACACGCCGACCGCTGATCGGCGCCGGTAAAATGCCGGTGAGCAGCCGGCCACTGCCACTGCGTACCGCCGATGCCGGTGGAGTATCGGCTTCTCAGTGGCGTACGTGACTAAATACATGCTGGCACACGCACCGATTTTTTACCGACCGTCCTCGGCAGTTCTCGCTGCACCATCTTCCATTCCAGCCGACTGCTGTGCTGATATAGGACTACATTTATCACTATTGTTATTAGTGCGTGTTAAATAAATTTCCAATGGGTGAAGTTATAGATAATGTTGTCCTTATTTCGTTAGTGGAGGCAATTTGATTGATAGGATGAATCCAGCACTTGCGCTTAATTCTACGTCGCTTAATACGGCGATACAAAAACCACATAGCAACTACTCGTTTAGGATTCATTATTATTCAATAATCTCGTGCCACGACAATGCAATTGGTTCTTTGACACGACACGCACATTCCCGGTCACATTGTCAAAAATGACAGTCAGTCACCACGGTAAAAATTCGGTATACCTGCTACCGATAAAATATCGGCCGATTTTTTACTGACCGTCCAAAATCGGTGTGTGTGCAAGTAGCCTATCGTAACATGTGACAATGTGATAAAGCCTGGAAAGTATTTCTCAATTGGTGTTTTTAGTGTTCGTTTGGCCGCTGTGGTGGGTGGATGGGTGAACGCTACAATGTTTCATCTATATAGGCCTACCGTGTAAAGCGTACACGGTGGTGTTTATTTATTAGAGTTAGAGAAGGTCGGCGTAGGCGGCGGCGGCGGCGGCGGTAGGATGTAGCCTACTAGTAGAACATGTTTTCTTCTATTTCCATTAGGCCTATTCTGTTTCTCATTTACAGTGTTCGCCTACTTTCTTCTTAATTTCTTACCGCTGGCAACTTTTTTCGCTATTGAAAATGATAACAATAGGGCAGTAGTATTTAAGGTTTTAGACGATGAAAACAATCAAATACTTGCAGCGACTTTTATTATTGAAAAGATAACACGGCGACCAAGATAAGAGAAATGCTATTCAATAAACGTAAAATATTTATGAACCCGTAACTTTAACCGACTCGGCTTGTAGGTTTGCAGTCTTTGAAAAAAAGGATCGATTCGGTGATGTGTCCTTAATTTTTTGAGAGACGAAAACGTTTTAAGTACTTCCATTACGGAAATATTAAGGTATAGTTTAGTATATCGGGTGTTTCAAAACGGACGCGACCGTAACATTAGAAGGTAAAAGTAACGCTTACTGTGTTAAGGTCAACCGCTTGTAACAACTGAAAAGACGTTATTGTGCACCGGTCAGTGCTATTCCAGTATCCGTTCGTCTCTATTGTGTCAGTGTCAACGATATAGCTTTCCGAAGACGAGCGTTTGTTTGTTGTTGAGACTGGACTGGGAGTGTAGAAGAAAGCCACTGCCACTGCACCATGTAAAACAAGATTTGATTGATCCTAGTAGGCTGGATAGGCTGGCATTTTTCACTATCTAGCTTACAGTTTTCAGGGGTACGCCTATATTAACTGGAACAAGTAGAAAACAAATGGTGTTCATTTTAGTGCTTTCACTTTGATGGCTATTGTTAACAGTGACCTGCGACCATTGCACGTTAAATTCGTGTTTGGTGCGCGATCTCTCGGCGTCGTGTGAAGGGTGCTTAAAGTGCCCTTTAAACCCGATCATTTTCTCACACGTCAGTGGTAGATTTACACGAACGAGAGTGTCAGTTCATACAGGATAACGCGACTTTCCATTCATGTCGGCTAAAAACGAGTCGTGTCCCTTTTTAAACATTCGTTACCAGGGCGTAGTTATTGGGTTGCTAGTAAGCCTCTGGCCACACAACCTTACACTTTGGAAGCCTGATTACGAATCGCAAGTGAAAGGGAAAATTGCTGAATAAGTGTTCATTTAAGAAAAAGTGCGTAAAATCAAATAAGCTATAGCTTAAATGTGGTAGTAGTAGCATGTTAGGAGGAACTTGTGTTCGATATCTGTCCCGTAAATATAGGATAGGTTGATGTAAAGTGGTTGCCTACCTGCATCATGTACCACCACAATGCAAATTAATTTCCTTATTTATAAGTAATATAAAATTAATAATCACTACAACCCAGTCCTGGGCGAAATTAACGCACCCTGCAAGATTTTCGGCAAAGTGAAAAAAAATCATTTTCATCGATTTAGGCCTACCAGTTTCATTTCTGGTACTGTTATTCTTTGTATCATAATTTTAGGCAATATTTAATGTTTTTTAACAAAAAAATATAGTTGTAAATTTGATTTATGGTAATTTAATGAAAAAAATAAGATAAATTAGCTAAACACAGAAAGTTTTATTCAACAGAAACGAAAGGTTTGCTTACGGTATTGAATGAAAGTTTTCCATATTTAGTTGATAGACAATGGGACAAATTAAAAATAAACGATTATAATGTGATTTATACTGAATTAAGTACAGCCCTCTTGCCTTAATTACATCTGTCTCGGCATTCCTTGAATCAAACTTTGGATTTCTTTCTGGTCCATTCTTCTTTCGCCACATGACACAGCTGTTGAAATCACTGCATTAAGTTGATTGTTTGAAGCGTAACCTGTGTTGGCTGTTGGATCATACGATTAATATCTACTTGATCAACATACTGTCAAACCATTCATAGAACACGAGGTCGTGCATTATCATCCATTAGAATGAATTCTTCTCCAATAAATGGAGCAAAAGGTACAGCACATTCTTCTAAACAGTCAATTATGTAGGCGTCTGCAACTAGAGTAACTAGCTGAGTGCGGCCATTGAAAGAAGTGCCACCCCACTACATTTTGGATCCTCCTCCAAATGTCCAAATGGGACTTTAGTTGAAATGTCGCATTCAGCGAATCTCTCTCCCGGTCTTCTCTTAAGTCCAAAGATAATAAACGTACCCTTCCTTGTCTCACCCACGCCGTAGTAACATAGTCTGGGACTAGCAATTCAAAACAACAATGCCATCAGAACTAAATTAAGTGTTGACTGACGTTTGCCATGTTCAATGGTACAAGTTTAGGGTTTAGTTGGAGGTATACGAGGTGTGGCTATTAAATAACGAAACTGACGTAAAAAAAATTATTTTAATTTTATACATAATCACTTATTGTCACCTTCAATATACACTCCTTCTCTATCACTACAATGCTCCATGCGAATTTTCCATTGTCGGAAATCGTGCTGGAAGTCTTCTTCTGTCAGCTCCTTCAGGACACGTGCCGCTTTCTCTTTTACAGCTTTCACAGACTCAAATCTTGTCTCTTTTAATGCGGATTTCACCTTAGGGAATAGGTAGAAGGTAATAACATGTGGTGATACGTGGTTTTTTACTTATGATCCAGAAACGAAGCGCCAATTCATGCACTGGAAGAGCCTAACTTCACCGAAAGCCAAAAATGCTCGAATGAGCAAGTCAAAATTTAAAGCAATGATGATTGTTTTTTTATATCCATGGGATTGTGTACCTTCACTCGGTTCCTGAAGGTCAAACAATTAATCAATATTACTACGTTGAGGTTCTTTCTAAACTACGTCAAAGAGTAAGGAAAAAACGCCCCGTAATGTGGAAGGACAAATCATCGGTTCTCCACCAAGACAATGCGCCAGCTCATTCCGCGTTATCTGTCAAGAGGTTCCTAGCCAAGTACAGCATCTCAGTGTTAGAACATCCACCTTATTCCCCATATATTGCACCATGTGACTTCTATCTGTTCCCTAAGGTGAAATCTGCATTAAAAGGGACAAAATTTAAGTCTGTGGAAGCTGTTACAGAGAAAGCGGCACGTGTCCTGAAGAAGCTGACAGAAGATGACTTCCAGCACGGTTTCCAAAAATGGAAAATTCGCATGGAGCGTTGTAGGGATAAAGAAGGAGTGTATATTAAAGGTGACAATAAGTGATTATGTATAAAATTAAAATTAAATTTTTTACAATAACTGAAACAAATAAAACAACTGAAGAAATCTATTTTGGTCACGTTATTTTACCGATGAAAAGTTTTCCATCCGAAATTTAAACGTTACTTACTGTACTGAGGAAACTGTAAACTGAAAGCGTTTAGGTGGAGTAGTTTGTTAGATAGACCTACCACAACTAACAAACAAACGTCGCTCTTTTGTAATGTCAGTAGGCCTGATCTCAATTGTCAATTAGGTAAGTGAAGTTTTGTTTTTCATTTACTTGGCTATTCATTTTTTTTTGTTGGACTCTGCAGCAGAGAATGAATTTCCAATCGCTTTACAAAAATAAATTAACGAGTCGTGTACAAGGTGCAGTCAAAAAAAACTTTTTTTACTTGTGAATGCAATAAGAAATGTATTAAATGTCCATCGACAATCGACTCAAAGTTAAAAAAACGTACAATGGGTGAGGTTGTTGGGTGGCCGAGCCTAGCTGCTACTAGTCTAACTAAAAACATGATCCGCGTTGGTCAATATACACTCACCACGTAAATTCAAATTGATAATGACATTTCATCAGAGGTAGATAGATATAGGCTTTATGTTAAACTACCATTTCATTAGGTATGTCCACACTTGTGCCCTTTTTCGACATGCAATGTCGCATGCTACATCACATGCGCTTAGAGGCATACCACCTTCCCGCACTCGTTTGAAAAGCTTTATCTCAAAAAAAAAACATAACGAATATTTTTGAACACTACTAAATTAAAGCCTTTCCTTGCATTGATTGGTTTGATTTAGGTTGTTTTAATTAGAAATTCATCGGAGATAACTCCAGCAATTTACGCAAAAAGTACTCGGTTTTTACCCGGTTTTTCGTTAATGTGGTTTTTAAACGTCCTTTACTCCGTCCAGGCTTTTCATAAAAATCGGATGCATTACTGCCGAACAGTGAACGAATAGCTGTGATCATGTCAAAGAAATTCAACAATATTTAAAGCACGACTTTGAGATTGACCGATAAAAAATTGATGCCATTATTATTGTCTGAAATATAATATTAACTGAAATTCAGATTCTAGTGATGAGTGATAACGATAGCGGGCCGGCGAAGGGAGGACGGACGGTTGACAGCTGGATCCACAGTAAGAGGAGAGTAGGGCAGTGGGAGAGACGCACACAACACTTAACAGGGTAAATAAACGTCTTGATTTTTTTTCAGAGTTTTGATGTTAGGAGGAGGTTAAGTCGACAGTTAGGGAAGTTGTAGTAGAAAACATTTATCTGAATACGGTCTACCCCAAGGAACAGTATACCTTTACAAATTATCGTTTAAAATTAAAAAAATAGCGATGGTCGATTTCATTTGGTGACAAATCGTGAGGTATGTGAAAAGGGCAGCCGAATGTTATTAATTTGAACACTGGATACTTGCGTCGTAACCTTTTCTCCCGATTTTGTCCGTATAAATATTGGTTAATTAGATTGTACAAGATCTTGGTACGGATGTTGTTGGTGTTAGTGTCCGAAATCCGAAGCGGGCGTGCGGGCGTTCAGGTCGATCCACACTTGTGATGGCATCTTCCTATTAGCTTCTGTAAGGGACATTGACATTGTCACGAAGAGACAACTCTCCGGCCGATCGTCATCTCGGTATGGATTAAGGCCTACTCGTGCTTCACCTCTTTGTTACAGTGTAGGGAAATTTAATGCTTAAATTTGTCCAAATGAAATGTATTTGTATCGAGGACATTTTGACAAATGGATGCGTCCAAGTAATATTTAAGATTAAGATTTTGATTTTTTAGTAGTGGTAGTGGTGAATATTTCGAGTGTGTGAGCGCCTGAGAGGGAAATTTGTAATTACGTATAGGCCTATATCTAGTGGTCCAAAAACGAACGTAGTATTATTATATTTTGTCTGTGGTATTTATAAAGGGGGAAACCCGTCAGTGATTCATCTACTTGCGTTTGCGCAATAGAACATTCCCTTTAGGATAGTTCAAGGGGTTGAAAAGAGTGTTAAAGCGTAAATGTTTATGCTAGGTGTATGGTGTGGTGAGAAAATGTTATTTTCGATCGATGTTATTTAAAAATGATTGAAATATAATGAAATGATAGGTGAGTGAAGCCGGGACAGGCAATGCATGCGAGGCGAGGGGCTATAGAATACGGTACAAGTACACTAAACTAAATATAAATATAAATGAAGCAGCTTAAGGTACGGGTATCCTATATGCTAATCATTTAACAGAAACATAAATTCAACAGTTAAACAAATTTTTAAAAAATATTACGCTTTTTAACTGTCAAAAATTGACGAACCAGTTTCCACGATGATTTCCTACCTGATTATTTCAGGTAGCGTGTGAAATGAGTATAGGCCTAAATGTGTAAATATGACTCACAGATATATCAGACCTGCGCACTTGTTCATAGGTAGACTATAATAGGCCTATATAGTATACATTTATTCCAAGCGCCGAGGTGTACTGTTTATTAGGTAGGGGAGGCGACAGCAAAGTGGCTGTCTACGTGAGCGCGTAAGATTACGCTCAATTGCAGATCCCAAGATCCTCAGTTGGATTTCGGACGTTTAAAAAAATAATTCCCTGCGGTGTCGAAAATGTGTATACTGTTCGCCAATTACGGCGGCATGTAGGGAGGGTAGCGATACAGAGAGAGAATGTGTTGCGTCCGCCGTTTCCCTCAACTCATTTCAATCAGTGCACGGTGTTCAAGCACAATAGTGACAATACGCGGTACGGTAGGGCACTCTGCCGGCCAGTTTCGTTCACTACGCTCTAACAAGCTCATTTTTCATCAAAAAATTCTGGAAAAATTACATTCGCTTCCTAATGAATCTTATTTTATTACACTATAAATGTTATTATTATACTCGGATATTTATATAAGATACGTTCGTACAAAGTCAGACATTTAAATCTCATCGCATTTTTTTGCGTATCACGTAGGCTAATATAACTTCTTTTTCCAGGATGACATAATATGCGTTTTATTATTTTCTTATAAAATATAAAATTTTACCTGTAATTTGAGTAGGGCAGAAAGGTAAATAATAAACGAGCTTGAAAAAATCACTTTTTGAAGGGAAGTCAAAGATAGATCATCGTGTCTGTTGTCTCCTTCCTGTTAGTATTCCAAGAAGCTGAATCAATTTTTATAGTTGTGAACTTTATACCAAACATACGTCAATTTTTAGAAATCAACTACACACGCACAATATCAGTTGTATGAAATTTTAACAAAAAGAACCGTATAAGAAATATAACAGAATGAGAGTATGACGTACCACATGCCACCGTAGTTGGTTATATTTATGCACGTTGTAACGTGTATACTATAACCAACTACGGTGGCGTGTGGGCCGCACATGCGCAGTAAGTAGCCCCCCACCACAGCGTCTTAGTCTGATACAGGCTGCCTCTGAAGTAGGCCTAGTACTCACTAGTCATTGTGTTCTGTTCTGTTCATGCGGGAATCGTTTTCACATTTGTGTCGCTGTCGAAAGCCCCACGCCATCGAAATTAGTTGCGCGCGCACAAAATACGTGTAAAAATGTCTGCGATTCAATTTGGGGTAATAGGCAATAAATGTTTTTCTAAATGATGTACTTACCATCGGTTTGACAGGCCCGAAAGAAAGGGACTCGTACCCTCTTTCTGTTCTATTTACTATGCGGTTCTTTTTGCTGAAATTCCATGCAACTGATATTGTGCGTGTGTAGTTGATTTATAAAAATTGATGTACGTTTGGTATAAAGTTCACAACTGTAAAAAAATGATTCAGCTTCGTGGAGTATTAACAGGAAGGAGACACCAGACTCGACGATGGTCTATCTTTAACTTCCCTTCAAAAAGTGTTTTTTTCAAGCTCGTTTATTATTTCTGTTACTGCCCAACATATATCAAATTACAGAGGAAATTTTATATTTTATAAAAAAATAATAAAACTCATTTATCATGTCGTCCTGGAAAAGAAGAAGTTAGGCCTATATTAGCCGGCCTACGGGATAGGCCTACGCAAAAAATGCGATGACATTTAAACGTCTAACTTTGTACGAGCGTATCTTATCTAAATATCAGAGTAGGGCTATAATAACATTTATAGTGTAATAAAATAATATTCTTTAGGAAGCGAAAGTAAATTTTCAGAATTTTTTGATGAAAAATGAGCTTGTTAGAGTGTAGTGAACGAAACTGGCCGGCAGCGTGCCCTACCGTATCGCGTGTTGTCACTATTGCGCTTGAACACCGTGCACTGATTGAAATGAGTTGAGGGGAACATTTCTCTCTCTGTCTCGCTACCCTCCCTACATGCCACCGTAATTGGCGAACAGTATACCCAGAGGTGCACCTAGGTTTACGTTACTGTTCCGTATTTAAGTTTGATCGGTGAAGAGCAGACCGTTGATTAAGGTAAGGCCGGGCGCACTCTAGATGGACCGACCGCCCGCCCACCAATTACTATTAGCAGTGGGGGGGGGGGGGGGGCGCTGAGTACGAGAAGCTGTTGACTTGGACGTTATATCCTAATAAGATGGGATCGTGGCTGGGAGTCGGCCACAAGTGGTAGCGTGTGCGCTCGGGCTGAAGGGAGAAATACCTTAGGGCTTAGGCAGACTGTTTACGCGGCTCATACCTGACCCAGATCCACATTCTGTGGTTCATTTGATCGTGTCCACCCTTTTCAGCGCTTTTAACACGTTTAAATGCACAGCGTGAACTCGACTTGTAGTTTGTTTCTATATTTTGAATCTGAGTCTCCGTTTGCTTCGGTGTGTTATGGAGTGTGCATGAGAGAGATGAGAGATGAGGCGTTTTATTGTTTGCTCTTTTATTATTAATCTGTATTAAGGGAAGTGTGGTGTTAGGTGTGTTAGGATAAGGTCTCTAGCAGAGTAGACGATGGTGACAGGCATTGTGATTTTATTTCGTTTTCATGTTGAAATACTCATTTTCTCTAGTATATTCTGTACACAAAAAAGGTTTTTGGTCTTGCTACTTTCGGTAATTAATTCTGTGCTGATTTCTTCTGAAAATGTTTTTCCTCGGTGCGGTGTCGGGCCAAGGTCGTGCGCTAAACATACATTCCTCGTACGGTTTTGTTTTTGTGCAATTGTATCCGGTAGTCTCCAAAAAGGAGTGAGCATGGGACATGTAAAGACGGGTGGAATATAGGACATGCGCTTTCTCCAAGTCGTGAGCTTCATTGGCCATTTTGTAAAATGGCGGGAACTTTCTAGTGTTAATTTATGTTTTCATTTGCAAACGCTAAACGGTCAGTGTAAATTCAAAATATCAAATCACACGTTTGTAGTAAATGCTGTAAAAAAAAGTACTGGTTGTCCAGTGCTGTGCTGCTAATCAAAATACAAATCAGCGAGCCCTTTTCGGCCGTTAAATACGTAGATCGGATTATACAGAAAATCAACAAAACGTGCAATCTTTTCTAAATTTATATTATTAGTTTTTATGCTGGTCGCCGCCGAAGTGCAGCTTGTTCAATAGGATGGGGACAGTGACAAATACATTGTGAGAAGGAAAGAGATGACGCATATTTACGCATTGCATCCATACACCGTACTAATGGTATGTTGCACATTGCACATAGTCTTGTAGGCCTGTAAAACATAAGAGTAAATAAATTAACTGAAACCGAACACTTGCCTTGTAGTATAAAAAAAATACAAGTACGTTTTTTCTGTGTTGCTACATTTCACTTGTTTACTTGTAGGCCTACTTACTTAATTAACTGTCGGCCGCTACTGTTAAAACTTTTTTTGAAAGTCGAGCCAGACTCATAGAATCCGTTTTCATGTGCCGAGATTCGATTCCAGGTTTGATTGACCGATAGGGGAAGCGATCTGTTTCAAAGTTGTCCGGGCCTATTAATTGAGACGTTGACTAACTTAAATGGTGAGAATGTGGTGTGTGTGTGTGGGTAGTGGGTATCTGTGGTTGAGCTCAGCGATGGGGGCAGTATGTTTGTATCGTTCGTATATTATGCAAGCGTCGAGAGATGTGTTGTTTGATCCGGCGTATGATATCATGATGTTGATATTCAGTGTAATACTCGTATGATAGCACTGCCTCTGTCGCATTACATGTGTTTGTGTCAGCCGGTTGGGCCTGTACAACTGGCATCCGCTTTTCTTTTGCTTTTCTGCTAAGTGACACCGCTATCTTATTTCACTGTCATTTTTCTTTTGTTTGGTTGCTTGTTTCTTTTTTTATTGGTTTTACCGTGGCTCGCGTGGCGGTCCTATCCGCATCTTGCGATTTCGTCTACTGAAAAACAGGTAGGAAAGGAAAGAAAGAACATTGATCGGACGCAGCTGCAGCTTTCCGAGCCAACTCAATATGTAAAATATTGAGTTGGTGCAGCAGGCTGCTGTCAAAAGCCAAGCCAAGCCAAGCCAAGCCTATCCTCTGGTCGTGGTCGTGGTCAACGATCGATCGATGAACACGGTAAATTATTAACGTTATTGATTTTTGGGCCGGTTTCAGTAGAAATGAATGTGTCGACTGTAACATTATTAATAATGCGGTGGAAATGTGCTCGATTTGGAGAATGCAGTTGTACGGCTTTTAGCCGGTATGGTAAACAATTAATTTCTTTTTGTTTTACGTCTCGCTCACTGTTTTGCAATTTCAACCGATGCAAACCGTGGGTGGATAATGATGATAATGAAAATGAGTGATGAAAAATGCCGGACCTGACCGGGACCCCGGGGTGGAAGCCAGCTGTGCTAACCACTACGCCAACGGGCCGCCCAAAAAGAACCGTTTATCTTAGTATCTGACGATGACCGATCATAAATCTAATCAATAAATACATTAACAAATAATACAATATTTACCAAGTATTGCGTATGTTTTTTGCCCTCTTTTTGCTCTTTTTATTATTTAATTTAATCTTGTCCTAAGTAACCCTGAACGGTGCTTTTTAAATAAGTTACAACGTAGGCCTATTACATCGTGGCCATGCATCCAGTTTAGATACATATTGAAAGCGATAGCTAGCTTTCTGAGATGTTATCATTGGTTTAAAAAAATGAAAACTCAAGGAAAATATTAGGTATACAAATTGCTTTTCCAGAAATTAACACTTTGTATCACGTATAAGTGAGACGGTAGCCTACTACTTCGGTTCGGACTGCTTCACCCAATACTGTATTTTCATAATAATATTTAAGTTGTGTCTGTGCTCCTCCATTGACAAAAGAGCTTTTAACCACTAACTAATAAATAAACACTAAATAAATAAATCTTTATTTGTCATCATCGGAAACAGTTATACGTACGTTTAAATCTGTTTTACCAAATAATAACTTGTTCATTAAATTACTACTTAAATAATATTGTACATTGGAATTCCAAGTTATTCGTTTATTCTAACAATGTTTCATAATTCTGAATTCTACACTCGATACATTTAAAGAGCATTCCTTGTAAGATAATTTTACAACTCCTGATCACAATGAAATGCATGTTTCGTTAAAAAACCTTTTACTTCCCGATCAAAGTTTTTTTAAATTAATGAGACTTATTTTGTATGGTAATCTGGTGAAAAGCGGAACGGAATTGTAGTGAATTCATTCCTTTGGACAATTTTGAAGTTGTATATTTTTGAATAGGCAAGTCACTCGTCGTCTATTGGTCATGTACGTAGCATGGCTAAGTGGGTGTTGTATTTCACATAGGTAGGCCTTCGTGCTACACTAAATAAAACAGACAATTGTGTACGATTTAAAACAAAAGTGATCACTGTAAGTTACAACACATCTAGCGGACTTTTAATGTACGGAATTTTAGCCCTTTTTAACTGCCTCGCTCCATGTGTGTGACGTTTTGCTGTTTTGCTAGCTGCTACCAATAGCAGCACCTAATGCCTGCCACTGCTCCCAACACATTATGTGAGTTGTGTTGTATAATTATATGGGCCATTTACACATTTATTGAAATTTTTCCTCGTAATTGTTGTAAAATGAAATTGTAATGTATTTATCGTAAGGTTTATACAATAATTTAATAAGAAAACCGGAAAAACGAAAATTTTAATCTATAGGCAGACTAAATTGTTTATTTATTTTCATGCATGTTTTTTTGCCGTTTCCAGAAAGTGGAGGGCAGTATGGGCCACCAGCTTTCTTGATGTTCAGTTTCACTCGCTTAAGCTCCTCTCTTATGATGCGAATTGGCTTCGTTGTAGCCTATGTTAAATATAGGCCTATGAATTATCTTATTTATTAGTATTTGTTTACGTTAAAGCAGTTTCAAACCCCGGAATAAAAAAACCAATCACAATAAAAATAGTATTTGAAAAGTTCATTTAAAAGAGAAAAAAAATTTCTTATTTTTTTACTACAAAAAATACAAGCTAAGTTATTGAGAAGAAAATAAGGTAAAAATAAGATTACTCTTGTTTTTCAATAAAACCACATTTAGAATAAGTAAGCCCAACTTGCACAAAAATGTCCAGAAAAAAGTGTCTCCAAAAAGTGTTCATTGCGTACAATGTAGAACGTTTATTGTTTGCCATTAACCATTTTGATTATTGGAAGAGTAGTTTTCTTTTTAATGTTTGAGTTTTACCACTTTTCTCTAGCTTTCTTAATTTATTTCCTTTTTCCTTCTCCGGTTTTTGAGATTTCTCTTCTAGCTTATTTTTGCAAGGACTCGGCGTTATAAAATTGTTTCTTTAATAAGCAAAATGTTTGGATTCAGTGTGTAGGCCTAAATGCCAGTACAGAGAAGTGCACTCTTCGCCAGGTAGGCCTACATTCATCCCGTTTACCACGTTCAATAAACAAAAAGCTATAATTAGTAATTAGTAGTCTGTATCTGTAGTTTTATTGAGAGACAGAAGAGCTAACGTTTTGCACTCTTCTTATATATTCATTGTTTGAAAAATCAAATTAAAAAATTCACTAGGTTAGGACAATTTTAATTATTCTTGTGAATGTAAATAACAATAAAAATAAAAATTAAGGTAGAATAAAACTCCAAGTTGCAAATTTTCTCGAAGCAAGCTGCCAGAGGAAGTTATTTTAAACAGACTAGCCAATATTTACATACCGAACGGTACGGGCCAGTGGCCTATACTGGACGACAGACATGTCCGAGATAAAGTGTTCTCTTGGAATTCAATTTTAGATTTCATTAAAACTAACTAAAAATATGCATTAAGTATGTTCTATTAGTCTAAATTATGATAATATTTTCGAAATAAACTACAGCAGATGAGCACGAGGTATCAAAACAAACAAACATTAGGTGGGTGATGTTCTTCAGCATCCCCCCACAGTGAGTGCTGCGGTTGTTCGCTACACTGCCTGCCTGCACATGACCGGCCGGCATGAACCGCTTCGTTATTTTCACTAGTAATGCAAGTGTATTGGAGGCAATTTTTTTTTTAACGTCCGACTGTTCTGCAATATTTGGGAGGAAATAGGTTGTTTTTCTTATTTAGTACATAAAACCGTTATTATGAAAAAGAAAAAGAAGTATTGGGTTCAACCCTTTGTAAGCGCCAGGCTTATGAAAAGCGCATTTTCGACAATGTTCTCGGAATTACGAAATGACTATATGAACTTGTTCAATTATTTTCGTATGAGTGTGAAGTCTTTTGATGAATTATTACAAAAAATTAAAGACTGAAGACACAAACATGAGACTCTCCATACCTCTGATAAAGATGTTGCCGTAACTTTGAGGTTAGAGATATTTTACCTTGTCTAAAAATTATACTAAATTTCACAAAGTCAAACTGATAGCAAACTGAGTCAAGTCCTCTTAATTAATATTAAAATAGTAGCGCGGGTTAGTCGTAAATAATTTTGAAACCTCTCTGCTCTCTTTTTGTTTTTTTTCCGGTAATATTCGTAAGAAATTTTCCATAATTCTGGCCGTTCTTACTTCGTCAATAAATAATTCAATGTCTATTTCATCCATAATAAATGTAACATACAAAAAAATCCACTGAAAAAGAAAAAAAGGTACTAAAAATATAAGGAAATTCTACAGCCGCCGCCGCGGTTTCGACCGTTCGTCGGCAGGGACAAATGACCACCAATTTTATTCCTCGCCGCTCGGCGGAGAGGCATTTCCCGCCAGAACAGAATCGACCGCTTGTCGCAAAACTACTAGCGTCGGGAGAATAGCCCTTTCGTCTCAATCGAGATAATTGTGTTAGAACAAACACCTTCGTCCTTGAAATTTTGATGAACGAAATACTTGCATTTTTACTTTCTCTTGCCTATATGAATATATATAGGAAGGAAAGTATTGTTTTCATGTCGATTTTTCGAAATCGAGTTTTCACCGGATCTGCACGTTTTCAGACCCCCTGAACCCAAAAAAGCATGTTTTTAGCGATTGGTTTGCGTGTGTGTGTGTGTGTGTGTGTGTGTGAGAACAGAATATCTCAAGAACCACCGAGATGGTATCAGAAAGGCGACACTTGGTTTCATTAAACGCGCTAGATTGTGCACAAATAACCACGGAAATCAATTTAAACACCATTTGTAAGGTATGGATATTGAAATAAAAGATTCAGCTATTAAGCTAAAATGTTTTGTGTTAACGAAGAACGTTAATTAAAATGATATTGCATTTTCTGTCTTATTTTTCGTATGTGTTAATATAATTAAAAATAATTTTTTTAAACTTTGTGTTTGTTTATTATTGGCCTAGTTTACATCATTCTCTTCAGAATTAAAATCGCTACAAGTTTTGCTAAATAAATTTACACATTTATTAGCCATTTAACACGGTTATTGTTCTTCAAATCTAAAAAAAACCTATTTTTATGCACAGATTTGTCCGTTTTTCATTGGATATTACAAAAACTACTGGAGATATGGTTCTGGAACTTATTTTATTCAATTTTTCGGGTCGAAATACATAAGAAACCATCAAATCTACTCATAAAATTGGGTTCCTAGACCTCTAGGATGAATTTATTTAGGCGTATGTTCAGAACCCAGGGCGAAATCTTTCGCTAGCCGTAACTCACTAACGAAGCGTTTCCGGACCCATGTTTATATAAACTTTTTTCGTTATTTAGATGAGAGGAAACCATCTTAGAAGTTTGTCGGGTTGCTCGTGAGACACCCTGTATATAGGAAGGAAAGTAGGTAGCCTATTATTTTCATGTCGATTTTTCGAAATCGAGTTTTCACCGGATCTACTCGTTTTCAGACCCCCTGAACCCAAAAAACATGTTTTAAGCGATTGGTCTGTGTGTGCGCGTGTGTGAGAGAGAGAATGTGAGTGAACAGAATATCTCCAGAACGGATCATCGTACGAACTTGAAACTTAAGTTAGATACTATTACTGGACCCGACACGAATATTTTCATTAAAATCGGTCAACCGTAAGTAGTAGGTAAGTTTTTACGTTTCTGCGATTTTCTCAAAAACGGCTCGTACGGTTTTTTTAAAAATCACCTCATTTACTAAATTTTTATGCTCTACAAGATAGGGTAGGCGCCATACCTGCTGAAATTCTTGGAGAGGCTTTTTTAGTAAAAATTTTTTTTTTTAAGATTGCGGGTTTAATATGCATTTAAGCGCAAAAATAGATACCATAAAAGTTGTAGAGAATTTAAAATCCTACAACTCTTATTTCAAACATTTTTATGACGTATAACGCTTAGTTTAGCGGTAATCAGCGATTTTCCGTTTTTTTCTCACGAAAACGTGTAATAAAATTTATTTTTTTAAAGATTTCTGCCTTAGCATCCATTTTACGATAAAAGTAGGCTATGTATAATTCATAGGAAGTTAAAAGATCCAAAACTTTTATTTCGAGCATTTTTCTGTACAAAGCCTAGTTTAGCGTGAAAGAGTGATTTTTCGTATTTTTAAGCCAAATTGAGGTCGACTTTCTGCGTCTTTCACTCATGATTAAAATAAGGTTATGTTTATTGAGGTTAGATTTTGTTTATTTCTAATGTTAGGTTTGTTAATTATTTGCATTGGCAAGAGAAAGTTGCGTGAGTGTTTCACACCAGATTGTTTAAAGTCCGATGGTACTTCTCCACTCTCATACATCTGCACACAATTTTGTGCAGATTCTCCGTAATGAAATAAAAGAATGTGTAACGTAAATTTTAAATAAAAGAATATATGGAAGAAAGTGATAAATATAATGTGTACGTAGGCTATCAATTAAACAGAAAATAGCAATTTCGAATGATGGACAAAATAAGAAAAATGCCGACCTGGCCGAGAGTGGCGTGGGGGGGGGGGTGAGTAGCAAGCAAGCAAGCAAGCAGCTGGTTAATAATAAGAGTTGTGGTTGTCTCGTGAATAACAAATAACAAGATGCGGTAGCTAGCTATAGCTGTTTACCGCTTGAGTTATAGAGATGATGTATAGCTATGTATGTGTATGTGTATGTGTATGTGTGTGAGGGTTGGCTGGCATTAGTTGGCTGGCGTGGTACGAAGGGGGTGCAACAAATCTTATTTGATCTAGTTAACGAACAGAAGGGAAAAATTAGTATCCTGCCGTAATTCTTGGCACTCGTGTTTCGATTTAAAGTTTAACGATATTATCTTTAATGAGAATGTATGCGCTTTCGCTTAGAAGCGCCGCCGACACAGGCGTGTACGCCTCATGCACGCGTGCACGCCTGTTTTTGGGATGTGTGGATGTAGACCGCACAACCACAGATAAACAAATAGGCGGCGTGATCTGATCGTTGTTGTGTGACTTGTAGACCGACATTTAATCCGATACTTTCCTTGTTAAAGTGTCGATTGCTGCTGCTATCACTAGGTCGTTGTACACGTCCCGGGTACAAATCATTCTCGTAGATTAGGTCTACGTGAAATAGGAAAAGCAACGAACGAATGAATGAATCGGTTGTAGATTGTAGTGGTGTCTCTCTCGTCTGAACGATCGGCTCCCTCCCTCCCTCCCATCTACCGGTATCGGTGCCGGGGATTATGATTATTGGGTGCGCGAGAAAACAATTCATTCGGTGTTAGTAACAACGTGCACCCCGCATTCGGGGGGTGCCCTCTCCCTTACCCGCTCGCGCTCATCGCTTTCCGCAATCGCACCACCTGGTCCACCTGTTCTATCGTAAGTATTTGGAAAAGGGTTCGCTCCAGCTCGATTACATTTATCGGTTGAAGACGTCCAACGGTGGTCCGAATGAGGTGATATTTTATCACCTTCAAAAGCGTGCTCTAATGTCGCAGTACGTCTTTTATCGATATGAACCCCTCAACGCACCCCTCTTCCAACACCCACTGGCTGAATTCTACAGTCTAGACTACGAACCGTTGACGATTAACGAAACAACGTACCTAGTTGGACTCGTAACTACGGTTCAGAAATGTTTAAAGCAGTTGAAATCCAGTCGCACCAGATCGGAAAAGAATTTGGTGGTACTCGAGACAAGAAACGGCCATTGATGGTGAGGAGAACGAAAGGGGGGACAAATGATGGACACAGTTATACGTACTTGTATAAGCAAAACTAAGCCGTCTCTGGCACCAACCTACTTCTACTAATACTGCCAAATTTTAATATTGTACATTTTACGCGCTTGCACACAAACGAAATGATTTAAATTACGATGGCCGAATTAAACAAAACGTTATAATATTCAAGTTTTTTAATTTGCTGTGAATAATATGACGCGAAAATAAATAACCTCCGTAAAAAATTACTAAGACAAAATAAAAGTACTAAGTTTTTTTTTGTTGTACGTTTGACTGTTTTGGATGTTAGTTTACTGATTAATTTGAACAAATCAATGCAAATCTTTATTAGCTCTTACACTTACCTTACCTTTATCATTTACAGGTGACTAAATATTTTTTTATCTATTGGAAACTAGTGGATCTAAAACTGAAAGGTTTTACCCAAAAGAAACATTAAACTAACGACTTTACCACAAGTAATTGAAGACAAGAAACTTTAATTTTTGTTTTATTGACTTCTATAATGCAGAATTCAATTAACTACAATAATGTGCTTGGCTACAAGGTTTTCAGAAGTTGAAATGACCACTGAATGTGAATTATTCTAATCCGAAAACATTATTTAGTGATAACTGTCTAAAACGGTTCCGTAATCCGAAAACAGTCGTACTCTCTCGCAAATCACAAAGCGATCAGTGGCTCTCAAGTGAATCTGAGCTGATGTTCGGATGTTTCACACTTACAAAATGGAAACATGTAGTCCGTGGGCCAGATAGCGTTACCGTGCACCCCCCCCCCACCCCACATCCCAACTTGTCATACATCGACGTGTTCGTTTCAACCTCTTCATCAAGAATATCCAATGTTCTCAAAAAAAAAAAACTCCGGCGAAATCGGCCAAAATGGCGATTAAAGATGGCCGCCAAGCGTTCCTGCATTAATTCGATTATATCGTCCGTTCTAATTATTGTACAGGCTTGCTAATTATTGCAAAACCTTGGAGAAAAGTACGATAAAATTTCAAATGTTTGCGAAAAATCCTTCTAAAACTCATTTAAAACTCAAATAACACCAAAACGGCTTAATATTTTTAAAAAATAAGCAAAATAAAAGTTGTACGTTATTCAATTTAGTATTAAATCCACTACTTACATGATATTATACTGCAACGTGAGATGGAGCAGTCTCACTTGAAGTATCAGCGGCAGAGATTCTCGCGCGCTGTTCTCAAGTAGCTCTTTATGCAACGTCGCATCGACCGTCATGTTCGTCTTTGGTCTTCTTCACTTTTACTGGTTTATTTTTTTATTTAGTAGACTTGTAAGTATAATTTGTTGTAAAATGGTTGTTTTAAAGTTTTTTCTCAGAATTATGATTTTTTTTTCAGTCCAGTTTACGGATTATGGATGTCCTAAAAGTCCGAATACGGCAAAATATTTCGCAAACAAGTGACTTATTCTTCAAAACACAATATAATCTTATGAATGCAAGTAGAATCTACTGAAATTCAACTTTTTTTCAAATACGAAGGTGGTCATGTGACACATCATTTGCATGTAGAATTTTACGAAAATCTACTGGTGAAAATCGTTTATAAATATCTCTTTCCGTTTTGAAGTTACAGCGTGTAAAACTCGGGAATAAGTAGCCTATAATCGTGCTTAACTGTCTCTTTAGTTTATTTAGTTTACTGATTAATTTCACTTTAATTTGAACAAGTCAGTGAACATATTCATTAGCCCTTGTATTATAATGCTAAATTTAGGCTAAATAAGGTAAAACACTCGACAAACCATTCTTATTGGTTACTTTGTTACTGTTACAGCTGACTGAGTAATTTTTAATGAATCGGTGAAAATCTGTTGTAATGATCGTTGTTGACGACTGATGCATTGATTTTCAACGGAGCGTAGTTTTTGGGTTTACCCTCTCTGAACTTCCCCACCCTTTTGAGAAAAATTAGTCTTACTTGCGGTTCTTGCGTGATGCCGTAACATACAAACGGACAAAAATTCAGCTGGACTTATTTTCACTGTGTATTTGGTATATCTGGCGTAGTAACAAAATTTGGGGCTTTTTGAGAAATTGTATAGACAAAATCACAATTTTAATTATATAGATTATTTAAATAGAGTGTACAAATAACGTACGTACGCGTAACATATGAAAACATTAAAAAAAGAGAAAACAGATTTAATGGAATTTCAAAAAAAAAATTCTAGTCTTGTTTGTTATTTTCGATGTTAAAATTTTGAAAACAATTTTCAAGGAAGGCGGATTCGTTCTTTATACCTGAGTACAATGTGTTATTATTAACAGGCAAGTTTTCTCACCTAGGTTTGCTCGAGATGGTTTATGGATTCTTAGCGAGGCTCCTCTTTCAATCTGTAACCGAGATAGAACATGATAGAACCTCTCCTCCTCTTAGACTATATAATCATTTCATTCGGGTGAATTGCACTTACAATATCATCTTACAAACGTAGCCTACTCTATTTAAGTTTTCCATTTGGATCATCAATGACTATGGTTTTAGTGGACTACCAATTACGCGCACGCGCGCCGTCTCCTTGTTTTAGGGTCGCCTCGCGTCTCGCATCTCCAATTGTGACCAGTTAAGGACTGAGGTCGTGGTGGTTTTCGCCTTAAATATTGTGTCAACGTGCAATTAAAGGGGAGATTTGTTTACTGTACGTACTTTTATGGCTGTAGCGTTGTGGTGGTGGTGGGGGGGGGGGGGGTGGCGGCCGCGCCGTGACCCGCGTGCATAAGGCCGACTTAACGGTACAGACCTAGTTGTCAGTTGTTAAGTTCTGTTCACGGGCCGACATTGAATTATCTTCATTTTATTCAACGTCCGATCTGAATCGGCGAAAAAGACTCTGTACACCAAGAGACGGCGGGGCCGCCGCGGGCTCCGGGCTCCGGGCTCCGGGCTCCGGGCTCCGGGCTGCATATACGTAGTCTACTGTATTATAAGTTATATTATACTGTATGTAGACCTGGTTACTGGTAGGCGTTGCATCCGTTTTTCACCTTTTACCATAATACGTATTTGATTTGCATTACGTGATGTGAACGCGTTTCTCTTAAGCTGCGGAGCATGATGGAATGATGGAATGATGGAACCACCAACAACGGCGGTCGGTTGGGTGCTTTGGACGGCCATCATACTCATATAATATATTTACTGCGTATTTTTATTACCTACACTTTTCGTTACTTTTATGTATTTACTTTTTTATTATAAATTTAGATTCGATTTTATATTTTGTTCCGACATTTACAATTTAATAATGGAGTGGTCGGACAAAAAATTTCTCAAAACTAATTGACCTTTATAAGAGCGATTCTTTATTATGGGATCCGAAACCCGAGTCCATATGCCTGGAGATAAATAAGTAGAGCAGTGAATATACGTGCGGACCGGTGCAACAAGGTGATATCTTGCCTGGCTTCTTACCGGCGAGAGAAAACAACAGTTCAGAGCAGCAAACCTACAGGAAAAGATAAATTTTATAAAATATGAACAATAACAATGTTATGAACTTTTAAACTATAATTATATATTTAAATGGTAAACATTTTTTGTAATCATTACCAATTTTATAACGCTGACTTAGGAGGCGTAAGTAGCCAAAGTGCAGAGCAGAGGGGAGGGGGCGGGGAGGGTTCATCAACCTGTTTTCTTTGTGTGGTTGTGTGGTGGTAGTCGGGGCTAATTATAATTACGCCTATTATAGCCTAATTGTTTGGGTTGTTGTCCACCATTTCAAGCTATTAATGTAGCTGTATTCACTTGTCACTTCCTACCGAAGAATGTCGATATTTATGACGTCATAAAACCATAATTTTTCTGTCTATTTTCTCTACAAATCTCTGTTTATTTTCTAAACCTTCTTTTTATTATTTTTCTTTGTTACGATGTACTGACATATTTTAACATCCTGCATGACATCAATTTCATTTATTTTCATTAAATTGTTCATCCGAATTCAATATTTAATACCTAACATTTCTTGTAAATAGAATTTTCCCGGAAGTTATTTTATAAAAATCTATTAAAGAAGAGCATGAAATTTAAAAAAAATCACCAAAGCTGGACCGGCCTAAGGGTAAGCGGAGAGTGAACGCTGGTGGCAGATGGCAGGTGGCAGGTACTGATTCACGCGCATCATCTTCATTCAGTTGTAGGCACTATTCAACATGAGTTCCTGTAGCAGCAGCAGCAGCCATCATGAATTATTTCTAATGGAAAACGTTGCTACGAAATTATTATCATGTAAAGACGATACCGTTAGGGACATTAGATACGTTAGAAACAGAAAATTGTTCGGCATAATCATCTTTTTCCGCAATTAAAATAAAGATAGACAGGTTTTTTAAGTGCATGAGAATGACTCTGGAAACGTTTAATTTTGTATTGTTTAAAGTAGAATTCGTTTTCAAAAACAGTGGTGCAACTTGTTCAAGCAACCAATATTACCGGAAGAAAGATTTGTGATTACTTTGAACATTTTAAACTTTTTGACTACCGGTATTCAATATTATAGAGCATTGTTTGGCCAGTAATAATCTTTTAAAGTTAGTTTTATAAACCTATGTTTAAAATTAATTAAAAAGTTGTTATTATTGATGAATACGCAATGTATGATGCCAAGTACACTCAGCAACCTGCCAGCAAGCAGCAGGCAGGCAGGCAGGCAGGTTCATTCAAAAGAAACTAGTGAGCTGATATGCGCAGATAACCAGCGCGCAGCTCTCACCAGCGTTTACTGTGAGACGTCCGATTAAAATATAATGGCCTATTTCTACTGCCGCTTGTAACCGACCAGCGTTCACTGTGCGCTTATCCTAATAGTGCGTGGATGCGTGAACATGAAGTTAGGTAGGCCTACTGTCTGTCTATAAGTGTTGACGGACGGACGGCCTCCCGCAGAGAGCATTTCTTTTTTACATGATCAAGTGTTATTGAGAAGGCTAGTAGAGGCCGATTCTGCTCCTCCTCCTCTCTGCCATCAACACTTCTTATAGACTAGAGGACTCGAGACGAACATTTTCATCACAATCGGTCAGCTGAAGTGGTACTGTAGTAGTTTATTCGTGTCATTTTTCACTTATTTTGCCATTTTCTCAAAAACGGCTTCCACAAATTTTTTTATATCGCCTCATTTATTACAGTTTTTATGCTCTACAAGAGCATAAGGGTAGGCGCCATGTCTGCTGAAATTCTTGGGGAGGCTGTGCTCTCGTAAAAAAAATTGTTTTTTTTAAAGATTGCGGCTTTATTATGCATTTCAGCGCACAAATGTTTATAATAAAAGTTGTAGACAATTTAAAAACCTACAACTTTTATTTCAAACATTTAAAAAAAATTAATTTATTCAAAGTGGTGGCATCAACTGGTTGGTGATTAGCGACAACGGTGGATTATGCAACATTAACAGTGGCACGTGAACATTTCCAGACCCTGGCCGGCAATCGAACCCGGGACCTTTGCGTGGCAGGCCAATGCGCTAACCACTACGCTACGGAGGCGCAAACATTTTTTCTATAACGCTTAATTTAACGGTAATTAGCTATTTTCTGTTTTGTTTTCATGAAAATCTGTAAAAAATAGATTTTTAAAGATTACGGCTTTAGTAGGCCTACGTATGTGTTTTACGATAAAAGTGTATATAATCAAATTTATAGGAAATTGAAAGATCTGCAACTTTTATTTTAAGCATGTTTCTCTACGGAGCCTAGTTTAGTGTGAAAGAGTGATTTTCCGTATTTTAAAGCCAAACTAAGGTTGAGTTATAATATTTGGCGTCTCTCTCTCATGATTAAAATTAGGTCATGTTTTTGAGGTTAGTTTTTTGTTTATTTCTAATGTTTTATTACTAATATTAGGTTATATTGTGGATTATTTGCATTGACAAGAGAAAGTCGTGAGAGTGTTTCACACCAGATTTTTCCGTAGATTTTATTACCACCAATCATAAAACCAAAATTCTATGAATGATTTAGTCGGTCGTTTGGTGGAACAGCCGCGTTTAAAACAACCATTTCACCTGTCGTATGTGTTTCACTTTCTCTTGCCCGATGTGACTATGTGGCTAAGGAAAGTATTGTTTTCATGTTCACTAAGAAATCGAGTGTTCACCGGATATAGGCTACACGTTTTCAACAACTCTGAACCCAAAAATCATATTTTTAGTGGTGTCTGTCTGTCATTCACAGCCTCTCGTAGAGTAGTGGGGTGGGGTGGGGTGTCAATGACCATCCTTGTCGTAGGCCTACAGCTTTTCTTACTCCACCTTCTTTTTCGTACCCCTCAAATACAGACCGTTGATAACATTCCTTTCTTTGTATTTAATTCGTAGCCTTTTCAAGGTTTTAAATATTTCACTCCAGTCCAGATTGTCAAATCTTGTTCTAAATCTACAAATGACATATAAGTAGCTTTATTTTCCTTTATACTTTCTCCATAATCAATCACAGAGCCAATTTTGCAACTCGAGTTCCCATTCTCCTGAATACAGGGTGTCTCACGAGTAACCCGACAAACTTCTAAGGTGGTTTCCTCTCATCTAAATAAGGAAAAAAGTTTATATAAACATGGGTCCGGAAACGCTTCGTTAGTGAGTTACGGCTAGCGAAAGATTTCGCCCTGGGTTCTGAACATACGCCTAAATAAATTCATCCTACAGGTCTAGGAACCCAATTTTATGAGTAGATTTGATGGTTTCTTATGTATTTCGACCCGAAAAATTGAATAAAATAAGTTTCAGAACCCATATCTCCAGTAGTTTTTGTAATATCCAATGAAAAACGGACAAATCTGTGCATAAAAATAGGTTTTTTTAGATTTGAAGAACAATAACCGTGTTAAATGGCTAATAAATGTGTAAATTTATTTAGCAAAACTTGTAGCGATTTTAATTCTGAAGAGAATGATGTAAAATAGTCCAATAATAAACAAACACAAAGTTAAAAAAATTATTTTTAATTATATTAACACATACGAAAAATAAGACAGAAAATGCAATATCATTTTAATTAACGTTCTTCGTTAACACAAAACATTTTAGCTTAATAGCTGAATCTTTTATTTCAATATCCATACCTTACAAATGGTGTTCAAAATTATTTCCGTGGTCATTTGTGCACAATATAGCGCGTTTAATGAAACCACGTGTAGCCTTTCTGATACCATCTCGGATGTTCTTAAGTAATTCACACGTGTTTAAAATTGGGTTCAATAATTCTTCTTTGGAATTAACTGGTTCTGCGTTTAGAAGCTGCTTTAAATGACCCCAAAGGTAATAATCCAAAGGAATTAAATCAGGGGACCTAGGAGGCCAATTAATTGGTCCTCCTCGACCAATCCATCTGCCCGGAAAGTTATCTGCAAGTGCTCTCTAACATTTTGTGAATAGTGTGCCGGTGGGCCATCATGGTGGAATATCATTTGATGTCTTCTTTCAAGTGGTACATCTTCAAGTAGAACTGGCAGTTGATTCTCTAAAAAGTCTTTATACACAAGACCTGTAAGGCGGTTTTCAAAAATAAATGGGCCAATTAACTGGTCTCCAATTATACCACACCATACATTTATAGAAAATTGAATTTGAAAGTTTGGCTCTACAACTGCTTTTGGATTTTCAGTTGACCACCGGTGACTATTCTTCAAAATTAGAATTCCGTATCTTGTGAACAACGATTTGTCCGTGAATAAAATACAATTTACATTATTTACATTTTCTAACACCCATCGAAAAAGTTGTAATTTTAATGCACTGTCACTTGGATAAAGATTTTGAACTTTTTGTAAATGATATGGATAAAAGTTGTTTTCTTTCAGTGTTCTCCAGACTGTACTACGAGATATGTTTAATCTATTTGAAAGTCGGCGAGTGCTAAGTTGAGGACTGCGCTGTATCATGTCAATGATATTATCTTATTCGCGTACAAGCTGTATTACAGGACGTTCACGCGAACAAGAAACGGTACGAAAAGATCCATTTGTTCGTAAGTTATTAAAAACCGATGCAAATGTTTCGTGAGTAGGTGTTCTTCTATTCGGAAATCGTCTTTCATATTCACGTTTAGCTGCCCGACTATTTCCATTGGCAAAACCATACACGAAAACAATATCTGCGTACTCTTCATTTGAAAAATTTGCGAATGGCATCTTATCATTAAAAAATACGAATGAAGTACAAATAATACACATACACTGCACAAACCAAAGATGACAGACCAGTTACTGCGACAACTCTATTGTCGGACGGCTGTACAATAAGGATTCAATTGTTTTTGCAGCAGTGTTGCCAACTCTCGATTTTCAATAAACTAAAATCAATTTAATTGACGCTGTACTTTTAAAATCCTGTTTCTCAACCTACGTTTTATAATGTAAATTTTTGTAATTATTTAATTGACTGAATACTGTATTCGCAAATAAACCGCAAAAAAATTTTCTGTCTTATTTTTCGTATGTTTTGATTTAGTCAAACGTAATTTTTTTAAACTTTGTATTTGTTTATTATTGGCCTATGTTATATCATTCTCTTCAGAATTAAAATCTCTACAAGTTTTTCTGAATAAATTTACACATTTATTAGCCATTTAATACAGTTATTGTTCTTCAAACTGTCACTGCCACCCCTACTAATTAATCATTTACTGTGTTGCCGGCCTTCAATACTTTTTCCGGCTTTTGTCGGCGCAGTAGGCCCTTCGGCGGCGTTCCGACAAACCTTTCGGCTGCGCACCGACAGAGGCCTTTTGTCATCAAGGCCGAGCCAGTAGCCGCCCTCTACCACAGCGCTCTCGGCAACTATATAAAGAGCGCTGCACTGAGCCAAAGGGATTCAATACCGATCTAGACACAGAGAGATTCACTTCCGATCCAGACAGAAGAAGACGAGACCGGACGCGCCATCCCTGGTCTACACTACCGGTGGCGGACGCTACATTCCCGCACCGGTCAGCCTTCGCCGGCCCGGAGAGAGCCGCCTCGGCCGTGCTATCGGCAGACGGTCGACGCCGACCTGATACTGCGGGGCTCTGGGGGCCATCACTGTCACGCTGCAGTGGTGACCCAACTGCCACTGAAGAAAGGCTAGATCTTAACCCGATAACCGAGCCGTCACTCTTCGGGCTCCGCTTCCACCCCGCTGGCTCGCCGCTTCCGATCCAGATAACGACAAGACGTCCACCACGGCACACGGCTGCCGGACTCTAGCGAGGACTAATCGACGACCCCGCAAGAAGAGAAGATAATGCTTCCGCTCGCCGACCTGTCACCGTAAGCCGTCGACCGGACCGTCATCGCCCGTTGACGCGAGCGATGCCCACAGCGGTCTCCCGTTCGAGGCTTACGCCCACCGGACCCGACGAAGCAGCCATCGACGCACTACTGCGAGGGAAGAAGATAATGTTTCCGCTGGACGACGATACGCCGTGTCGTCCAGCTCCTCGAACGCCGCGACGACTACGTCCGACGCCTCTTCAAGTAGACCACCGCTTAAACGGCCCTTTTCAGGGCCACCAAACAAATAAGGTTTGCCACTTAATGTCGCTATCCGGTGACAAAATCTAAAAAACGTATTTTTATGCACAGATTTGTCCGTTTTTCATTGGATATTACAAAAACTACTGGAGATATGGTTCTGGAACTTATTTTATTAAATTTTTCGGGTCGAAATACATAAGAAACCATCAAATCTACTCATAAAATTGGGTTCCTAGACCTCTAGGATGACTTTATTTAGGCGTATGTTCAGAACCCAGGGCGAAATCTTTCGCTAGCCGAAATTCGTTAACGAAGCGTTTCCGGACCCATGTTTATATAGGGTGATTCAAAAAGAGCGCCGGTTTTGATATATTAAATTAAGAGATTTATTTTATTGAAAAACTGAAAATAAATACATCAACAAGTTCATCTTACCTTCCGATTTCATGTATGAAAAATGATGTCATGCATGTGTCCTCCTCTACTGCGCTGGCACGCATCAACTCTGTCCATAAAATTGGATATCACTGCACGACAAGTTTCGCTTCCATTTGCCCGATAACCCGTCGAATTAAACCCCACATACGGCAGTTCTGTTTATTAACAAAACCGTTTAAGTGGAAGTGCGCCTCATCACTGAAAATGATTTTGTTTGCGAAGGTGTCATCATCCTGCCGTTTTCTCAATACCCAGTCAACAAACTGTCGTCTCTTCTGGTGGTCTGCCACTTTCAAATGTTGCCTCAACTGAATTTTATACGGGTGATATTGGAGATCGTACCGAAGAATTCTCCGTACAGAAGAACATCGTAAACCCAATTGTTGAGAACGGCGACGTATTGATTTTGCTGGGCTAACAGCCACACTGTCACGAACCAACGCAACGTTCTGCTCAGTTCGGCCAGAATGACGACGTCCAGAACTTTTAAGGTCGACTGTTGAACCCGTCTCAAAAAACTTTTTCATGAGCCTGCGAACTGTTGATTCATTCGGTGCTTCATTACGTCCTAGAGTACCGCGAAGTCGCCTGACAGTAGCCGCATAACTCTCTCCACTCTGGTAAAATGTTTTGACGATTAACACTCGTTGTGCAATAGTAAACTTCTCCATGGTTAGACACAGACTGCGAGAGTACTACACTGCGAACAAGAGAAACTACAACTGAATCGTCAATCGGAATGTTCTCCGAAATAGAAATGAGGTCTAACAATGTTGCCAACCGATAAACAAAAATTTACCAGCCGTTTAAAAACCGGCGCTCTTTTTGAATCACCCGTTATAAACTTTTTTCATTATTTAGATGAGAGGAAACCACCTTAGAGTTTGTCGGGTTACTCGTGAGACACCCTGTATAATCCTTGTTATTATCTTGGATGCATGGCTCGTTAGGCTGATAGTTCTGTAATGTTCACACTTCTTCGGCCCTGACTTTTTTGGTATGAGACTTGTAATACTTTTTTTAAAGTCCGGTGGTACTTCTCCACTTTCATACATTCTGCGCAAAGCTTGTACATTATGTTTTGTGGAACTTCTCCTCAACGTAGTAATAATTCCGATGGTATCTTATCTATTCGTGCCGTCTTATTCATATTCATATCCTTAAGTGCCCGATCGAATTCCTCCCTTAGTACAGGGTCACCTGTTTGACTTCTTCAACACCAGTTTCTTGTTCTATCGCATCATTATGGAACTATTTTTCTTCTGTATTCTACGTATTCCTTCCACTTTTCAGTTCTCTCTTGGCCATTCAACAATGGTTTTCCATCTACACTAAATTGACAGCTTTCACCTTCCGTTTTCCAAAATTGTCCCTTATTTTTCTGTAAGCTGCATCTACTGTAACCATTACCCTTTTACTGTCAATCTCCGTATATGTCGCTCAGGTCAAATATTCTTTCACTTTCTTACACCTTCTGTTTTTTGGCATTTTTCAAGTAGCAATATTGCATTTTACCTCTTTCCTCCTTTGCGTTTTTCAATTTCCTTCGCTCATCCATTAATTCCAGAATATCATTAGTAATCCAAGGTTTCCTACCTCTTCTTTTAGTATGTCCTATCCATTCTTCCCCTGCTTTCACTACCACCTCCTTGAAGTTTATCTACTCCTCTACACTTCTTGTGTCATTATCTCTTTCTTCTATCCCTTTTTGAACACTCCTGGAAACCTATCTGGTTGTCTTGTTCTCTTAGTTTGTCTACATCCCACATATCATTTCCCTGTCTCTTCTTCAGTTTTTTAAGTTTAAGCTTGCTATCCATTATAATCTATCATCTATATAGCTATCCGTTGTAATGGATAGCAAGCTTTAACTTAAAAAACTGAAGAAAAGACAGGGAAATGCACTTTCTTTTGTCTGCACCGGTCGGTATAGGCTTTATGAATTAAAGTGTTTCTGAATCTTTGTCTAACTATTGTGTAATATATTTGGTATCTTCTCTTGTCAACTGGCATCATCCAAGTTTATAACCTCCTCTTGTGATTCTTTAATAGTATAATATTAGCACTATCACTAAATTGTATTTGGAACAGAAATCTAGCAGCCGACCCCGACCCCTCTGTCATTTCTTTTCCCTAGACCATTCCAGTCTCCCATAACTATTAAATTTTTATCACCATGTAACATATTTTATCAATTCATGTAATTTCTCATGTAGGCCTGCCTGTGAACTTGCACTGTAGTGGTGGGCTGGCTTTGGTGTAGTATCTACTCCAACCATGATACCTATCTTATCACTACACTGCTTATAGTGTAGGTCACTGTGTAATCCAATTTTTTTATTCACTCCCACTGCCAACCCCCCTGTCCATAAGTGTTGATCATGTGCAGTGCAGTGCCTGCCGGCACCGGGATGTAGGGGAAATGATTTAGGTAATCAGGTGGTGAATATTGGATGAACGACACAGATCTAACAGCATAACATATTTAATAAGCGATCAGATTACATACCAGAAGATGCTATCTTGTACACGACACGTGGGTTGGTCGTAGTGAAGGCTGGACCTGGGATCAGTTAGCTGCAGTTGACCAAAACTATCACCAATCAAATTAGGCCAACTGCTGCAATTATTGAATACTTTATTATTTAGAGCACTGCACATCCTCCCAACGTACCTCACTAGTACTTACAATATCTAACTTCAACCTATCCAATTTGCTCGCTTCGTTCGATCTGTTAGATTCCGTGGTAGTCCTGTGGTCAGTTTTGTATGATGCGCTTGCGCAGGTTATAGCAGTCTATAGCTCTATTGACTGGAGAGGATAGTATACATCTTAATTTTTCCCTCTTGCGTAAGGAAGGTTGTGTTTCTATGTCGTGTCTTACACCTGAATACACGATTTCATGTCCCCCGAACTGAAGAAACATGTTTTTACCGGTTGGTGTGTGTGTGTGTGTGCGCGCGCGCGCGCGCCTGTGAATAAAATAACTCAAATTTGAAAATCGTAGGATATTGAAACTCTGACTTCAGTTAGGTATGGTGGGGTTGAAAACCATAATTAGGCCTACTACCGAGTTCGCCTATTAATTAAAGCCAGTATGGCCTCATTTCGCCAGGTAACGGAATTCAAGGCGGAATCCCTTGTTGAATTCCGGTTAGTCCTAACTTGCTAACGCACGAGTGGTACTCATCTATAGTGGAGTCCCTTGTAACCCTACGGAATGGTAGGTCGAGTGGGACCTATTAGGCACAGATAGACGACTGCCTAGGGAAGTGCAGCTTCTCGGTGATTGTGGTGGGTGTAAAGGCACAATGTCAAAGAGATTCCAATTAGGAAGGAAGGAGCCATAAACATAAAGGCAGAAGACGACCACCGCTACTGCTACTACACTGCACTACAAATACCCACCTAATCCATAATAGGCCTACTGGCACAAAACGCTCTTTGTCACCAACATCTTTAAATTGCTCCCTCCCCCCCCCTTCGCACGTAACAAAACTTAAATTATACACCTTTTACTATAGTGCAGGCTACATGAATGGATAATTAACGTAGCAAGAGGCGGCAATATAGAAACGGTTTAATGTCAAAATGCCGGCCGCATTGGCGTAGTTGGTAACGTGCTCCCATTCAGGCACGGCATATTTTCATACGTTACAAAATATCATTTCATCCTTCATCGTCTGCATTAGCAGTAATTGCAAAACAGTCGGACGTTAAACAAAAAAAACAAAAAAATCAATGAAGTTTTTTCACTCGCTTATTTTTATATGTGGGCCTACTACATATTTTATTAGTCGGTTAAATGATATTTTTCAGTGTTTTGCACATTATTATAATTTTAGACTGTATACATTTTTAGTTGGATGTTTATTGTTCAGTTAATCAGATTTATTACACTTTTAGATCGGTTTAATTGTATAGAGGTGGTATAGTTTTTGCCAAAGTGTGTTCTTTTATCAATTTGTTAAATGTCTGTAGTAGGCCTACTCTCTACTCGGTAGAAGAGAGAGAGAGAGAGAGAGAGAGAGAGAGAGAGAGAGAGAGAGAGAGAGAGAGAGAGAGAGAGAGAGAGAGAGAGAGAGAGAGAGAGAGAGAGAGAGAGCACCTACCCTAGGACATGGCTTTTAGCTGTTAGCGGTAGTTGTGTAGGTCAATTCTTCCTCCTCGTACATTGTGAATGTATTTTTCTTTTCAGGGAGAATGTGTATGCATTGATATTGTAACAATAAGACAATAAGTACGTAGGCCTATAGCTACAGGTATGTTGATATGGAACGACTTGCGCAAGATAGAACAGCTTGGAGAACTGCATCAAACCAGTCGAGAGACTGATGACAATAAGTGAAGTGTTCGGTTGGTAGAGGTGGAGGTGGAGATGGAGGTGGCCGCCGTAGGCCTACTATTAACAGACATTCAAACACCACATAACCTAGTTACAGCTAGCCCATACCCCATACCCGATACCAACGTAGCTTCTTCTGACGGTACTCTTTTCCGTTTTCCGAATACTAAAAGTATCCGATTTCTGGTAAGTTACTCTACTCTTCAACTGTTGAAGAAGTTTGTAATTTTGTTGGTACAGTGGTTTTTATAAAACAAACGTTACGAATGTTAGTGGCTTCATTTTTTGTCTGCAATATATCGTGTAAGTGCTACACAATGTTACGCTGATGGCACATGGCCCGTGCGTAAAAAGCACCCGGACCTTCCCGCTTCAACTCATCCGTGCGAACGCCCGGACGAAGCTATGAGTACATCTAGCAGACCACTGTTTCAAATGAGTGCTGGCACACTGATCCGATAATTATTGTTCCGTGCTCTGTCTAGTTGACTACACTTGATTCAGTACACAGTATTCGCAGTACATATTTCTTGTACTATATTTACTATATTTAATTACGTACATTAGGCCTACATATTTTAAAATGCAGAGAAAATAGATCGATAGATCTGTTAATTAGTAATGCGTACGAGAAAGCCTGTAATAAGGAATATAAATAAATAAGTAAAATCTTATTTGTCAGCGACCAAAAAAGTAATAGACATAGGGTAATCAAATAAATACGTACAGCCTACATTAAAAAACTATTATAACAAACAATTGAACATTTTTTTATGTTTTCTCAAGAAAATAACTAGGAAGTTTAATTACTACTTAAAATTTACTAAAACTGTACATTGGCATTCCATGTTTGTCATTTATACTGTACAATGTTATAATATCTAATGTTATAATTCTACACAAATTACATTTGAAGAGCATTAAGTTATTTATAAGATAATTTAAGAACTCCTGATCAGAATATACTAGATGTTTTATTTAAAAAAAAACCTTTTTCTTCCCGATCACAGTTTTATAAATTAAGGAATCTCATTTTAGATGGTAATTTGTTGAAATACCGAACGGTAGTGAATTCCTTTCGAGAACTTTTAAGTTCTATACTTTTCAATTCTGTAGTCATCGTTGTGGCGAGTTTCATTGTTATCATTGTACTTATTTTTTATAAATAACACTGTGCGAATTTCCTTTTTCGCGGATTTTATAATGTTATATAAATAGACGGTAAGAAGAGAACATTGTATTTAACAAACAATATTTGGCAAGAAAATGCCGTGAGATGTTTGCAATAATTCTAACTGGGTATTTTTGTACGCGAAAAATCTTTGTTCGGTTGAGCTGCCCCCCTGCGTAACCCCATACGTGAGTACAGAGTGGAATAACGCAAAATATGTAATATCTGTCTTCTTCCGACAAGATTTTCCGAAGATTTTGCAAAATAAAACACACTGAGCGAAGACGGTGCAATAGGTAGGCTATGTGATTTCCAGGTTCGGTTCTCATCTATGTAAACGCTAAGACCTAGGTGTCCGTTCCTTTTTTAAAATATTTCCGTTCAAAACGATACTTGGTACCAGAGTTATCAGATGTGAAGTAAAAGGAAATTGAATGTAGTTAGTTTTGTTTATACGTATTTAATTTTAATTTATTACAAGAGAACCATATACACATTCTGTTTATTACGATATTAGTTGTCGTTTTAACTACTCTTGTCATCAGCGAACATTACAGTAACGAAATTTAATAGAAAATATGGAGATGTTAATTAATTTACTTAATAAATATAAGTCACAATAGAGGGACAAGAATAGATCCCTGTGGTATTCCGCTAGTAGACAATTTACAGTTTGATTTAAATGAACCCGTTTTGGGTCCATCAATCGCTACACACTGTGATCGGTTTTTAAGAAACGACTCGATCAATTTTTTAGAGCTATTGCAGTAAAGCGTGCGATACGCGTAGTATTTTAATTTCCATAATGAAATGGAGTGATCTAATAGGTCAAATGCTTTTTTACATTAGTAAAAATTGCTAAAACTAACAACTTTAGGTCAGGCTGTCTGAAAATTGTGCCTGATAACTTAAATAAAGCTGGCTATCTTCAATAAGTCAGGAAAGACCGCTTTTTTATGAGTGAATAGAGGAGTACAAGACAGAAATAACAGGGCGCCCGGACATAACATCCGTGCATCGCACGGACCATGTGCCATGGACAACTTTACACCGCCCGGTCCGGGCGATCGCACGGACCATGTGCGCCCAGTTTAATGCGGCACCGGGCACGGGCACAGCGTCAACATTGGAACCAGCAGGAGGTAAATGAAACTTGAGTAGTGCGGTGGGAGGGAGGGAGGCACTTGTCTGCCTGCCTGTTTCTGGTTAAAAAATATTGGTTGTTGCACCTAAACGGGACTAGTAGTAAAACGTACGTAACTAGGAAACTAGGATTACAAATTTGTAACTGCCGAAAAACATTATTTGGTAAACAGACAGAAATTACGTTAGCGCACGAATTCAGTGTTTATTTGGCTTTCAATGCCATACTGGTTGTCTAACCTCCGACCTCCGCCAGTCCGTTTAGCTGTACAACCACTGCGCATCTATAAAGCAGGTTCATCTTTCGCCAAATAGTCTATTAATCTATATATTAAAGATTTGGGCGATTTATCTCGTTAAACCCAAACCACTTAAACAAACCTCTATCAATTGGGTACAGATCGGAGTGTTTGGTGTTGGATCAATTCGTGTTGGTGAAATCTTCTTATCAGTTGACAGATGACTGGACGACGTCTTTTAGTGTATAGTTGCTACAATCGGGTGTATAGCCTATTTGGCTTATTCTGACCAGAAACGCCACAAGATCACCTCCTTCCAATTTCGGTTGTCCTGATGATGCATTTCTCTTTGTGTTTGGTTTTCAACACTTCCGCTTCGTTGCTTCTGTTTACGTCGGATCGTTCGGTTTCATGCATAGTTCAGAGTTTAAAGTTGGTCGGTTTACGGTATTGTATAGTCTACGAGCAACCTAAAGCAACTAAAGTTTCCCTTTACTTTTTCATTTCCCCGGTTACATTTCTCTGTGTAAAGGGAGAAAACAAATTTTTCTCGTTTTCCCGGTCCTAGATGGGGTCAAATAAAAAATATTACAAGAACTTTATATTATGGCCGAATGTCGTCAAAAATGACTTAGTTTTTCGCTTCAGAGCGTGCTTAATTTTTTAAATTTTGGGTAAAGCCAGTTCACTCAAAAATCGGTCTGATGTATTTCGAGTGGGCTCTGTCGTTTTCCGCTTACATTTCTCTTTGGAATGAAAACAAATTTTGCACATTTTGCCTTGTTTTGTCGGCCTCTGATGGGGTCAGCTGAAAAAAATTAACAGAGCTTTATGTATGGCCGACCGTCGACAATAGTGCTTTATTTATTTTTTCGCTTTGCAGCTTCCTTACTTAGATTATATTGATGAAATAATTACTGGAGGCCTTTTGTTGAAGCGGCAGGCTATAAGAAAGCTGTTGTTTGATTGCTAGCTGAAAAGGAGGGCGTAGACTGGCTTAAGTACCGATACGTACATGTGCGTGATTGTAATCGAGACTAGTTTGACCATTCATCAGGTCATTCTTTTATATCCTAACATGTCCAATATACCTTTTCGGAGTCTCCTGCATGTAGTTATCAGAAATGAAAACAACATAAAAAACCGTTCAGGATGAGGATGAAATGGAATTATTCGGCGGCACTGTGGTGCTCTACGCCAAAAAGCCGGTAGACACGGACTGTAGCAGCTCTACGTGAAATTCTGCAATACTTTTTTTCACCAAGTAAATTTGTTTGTATTACTAATGTCTAGTTACGGTGTACAAAGTGGTTGAGTTTGAATGGTAGTTATGACGTTGAGAACACCGCTATGGACTGGGTAGCAGTGCGGGGTCATTATGGTACATTTCTACAAACATCTTCCACACACTAGTCAACAAAAATGAATCATTCCGTCGAGAAGTGGCTGTTTGATTGGTTATTACATTGAAATGGTAGTTTAACATAAAGCCTATATCTATCTACCTCTGATGAAATGTCATTATCAATTTGAATTTACGTGGTGAGTGTATATTGACCAACGCGGATCATGTTTTTAGTTAGACTAGTAGCAGCTAGGCTCGGCCACCCAACAACCTCACCCATTGTGCATTACTGTATAAAAAAATGTTGTGAAAATTTTGGTAGACCGCTTTCTATTTCACTGAATATTAAGTTGTATTCATTTTTGGTTTCAATTTAATGCTAAACGACGTAAAGGAATTGACAACATTAAAGTTAGGCCAACCGTGGTGAGGCTGTCTCATGTTGGCCAGACGGCCGCCGATCTGTATGCAGGTCAGCTAAATAGACGTGTTGTGGTATTTCGGTTTAGATCTGTAATTTTATTCATTAGGCCCATACATCTTTTGGAATGAGCCGGATACCACTGAGAAATGTTTTCTGCTATTGGGCAGAGGGTTGCAAATACAACCCGATTTCCGCCAGCCACATAAAGAGGTGGATGTGTATAAGAGGACCATGACCTCCCTCAGCAATAAGGCAGGCAATACGGCTGCAGCTGCCTCATCCCCGTCGTGATAAGTGATGTCTGTATGTAATTACGACTGTCCCTGAATGACGTCATTGTGAATAGTGTGCAGAGGGCTAGAGGGGTGGCGCCAGACGGTCGGCCACTCATCCCTTCTTTCCTTTTACGACCTGCTCCCCCCGGCCTTCGAGACGCTGCCACATATGGTTGGTGACGGGGAGGTGGGGGTGTGGAGAAACATCTCCCTGTTTCATCCAGCGTTGCCTATACTTATCGCCCCATTAATAATTTTCCCGTTTCTTATATATTTTGCATTTTTGTTTTATCGGTTTGTGGTGGGTGGTAAGTGGTGGGTTGCACATGATGATTCATATCTGTTGAGCCCCACCTACACACCTACAACTCGCCTGCTCCTTAACGATCCACGGCACTAGCTAGACTTGTCACCCTTATAACACTAACAGTCACTGCTTGTTGCTTAGCGGTGGAAGTGGAAGTGGAAGTGGAAGTGGATCAAGTACATCCACCCAAGGGGCGTTTCATACTTTATTTGACGATCTCGTCGCCGTCGACACTAAACATTTTCATTATTTTGGAATGACGCTTTTGATGAACTGCATGGCATTTTAGAAACTTTTTTGTTGTTGTTGTTTAACGTCCGGCTGTTCTGCAATTACTGCTAATGCAGACGGTGAAGGATGAAATGATTTTTTGTAACGTATGAATATGCCGTGCCTGAATGGGATTCGAACCCAAAACCGCATGATGAGAGGCGAGCACGTTACCAACTACGCCAATGCGGCCGGAATTTTTTTTAGAAACTCGTATAAAAAATATGACGCAAACATGGGGCGAAGCATTTCAGCTAAAGTATGACTTACTGTTACGCTATGGTACGTAGGTTCGATTGTCAGTACTTGTTGTTTATAATAGAAATACTATAAGATTGCGGACGAGATCTAGCCAATAACAGCCAAGGTCGGGTGTGAGGTTGCCCCTTCACTAAGTCACACTCTGTTCTATCGACTCCAGCTGACGGTGCGCGTATGTAGATAGGCTATGCTTTAAGGGGGTTTCTTTAAACCTTTACAATCAACGTTTTGTTTACGGCCTATAATTTTTATTAAAATAAAAATATTAGGCCGCCTCCGTGGCGTAGTGGTTAGAGCGCTAGCCTACCAAGCAGAAGGTACCGGGTTCGATTCTCGACGTCTGCATTGGCGCAGTTGGTAACGTGCTCGCCTCTCATCATGCGGTCTTGGGTTCGAATCCCATTCAGGCACGGCATTTTTTCATACGTTACAAAAAATTATTTCATCATTCACCGTCTGCATTAGCAGCAATTGCAGAACAGTCGGGCGTTAAACAAAAAAACAAAAAAAAAGATTCTCGACGGGTCCATAAATAATTATATAGTGTCAAAACCCAATGTACGAGTATTATAGCCCAAAGTAGTCGCTAATAAATAACCAAGATGTTGATGCGACTTGAAATCAATAAACTATGCATCGATTTAATTAACCATGTAAAACTTGCGAATTTCAATTGAAACATTGTACTGTACAATAGGTGTTGTAAATGGGCATCTGGACACACTAATAACATAACACTAAGTGTTATCACTATTAGGCCTACATCTCTTTTGTTTTCCTGGTCTGAATGTGAATGCAAAGCTTATATTACTGTAGGCCTATATAGGCTAACTGTCCGGTGGCGGCGGCGGCGGCGGCGGCGGCGGCCCTATACGCCAACTGATAAAACGAATTTATCCTTCTTTCATTTATAGACGTTAATTGTAAAATTACACTATATATCCGCCGTATCGGTTCTAACTATATAGAAACGAGACCAATAAGGTAGCTTTCGCAAAGACACAGATATTAACTAGTGATATTTTTAATGTTAGCGTAGGCCGCCTACTGGTAACACAATACAAGTTGACGATCGTCAGCGAGAGCAAGACTCAAGACTGGAGTATGCGCGCGCGGGGTGGTGCAAGTGCAAGTGCGGTATGTGCTTTTCTAAATACATCATAGCGACAGTTCTAACCATGAATGACATCATGTTATAGTTTTACTCTTATAGTTTTACTCTTATATTGATTTACTATGTTTACAACATGTCGTTTTATAAACATCCCATTCTATCATTTATTGTATCCTAAATGATAAACATTCATTTTAAATAAGCCGTAATACTAGGCCTAACCTATATTTAATATCCTTTTTGGTCATCAGCAGTAAACCGAATTACTGCACTCTGACTTTAGTAGTGATATACTAGTAAGTCCGTGAGTTCCGTAGATGCGAGCTTATTGTCGTGAGTAATGCTAGTTTTACGGTAATTTCAAAATGTTACTGTATTTTTAGGGTTTTCATACTTCATTGTTTTCAGTAAAGTTATGTTAAATTGCGATTGAATTTTAAACAATTCACTTTCTTTAAATAATTACATTACTCCTTACTTATTTAGTGTTAGGAGTGATGAAGTGAATTTTATTAGTTAAGTGTTTGTGGTGGTTACATAATACCGGGTGAGCATAAAGTCTTGCCCTGATTATAAAAATTTATTGCAGAATAACTGTTTGACATAATAATTTAAATTTGATGCTGTTACATAGGTTAGTGTTAATAGTTTTTTTAAGATTACTTACATTAGTAAACTTCGACGTGTGCCCTCTTGGTAGCTCGGAGAATGTCGAAGCGGTATTCCAGTTCCCGCCAGGTGATTTGTAACATGTGTTCTGTCACAGTACCAAAAGCAGCTTGTATCCTAGCCTTCAGTTCGTCAACGTCAGCAACTGGTGTGGCGAAGACTCTATCCTTGATATAGTCCCAGAAAAAAAGTCAAGAGGAGTAATGTCTGGAGAGCGGGGTGGCCAGGGTGTTGGACCATCCCTTCCAATCCACCGATCCGGAAATGTTTCATCCAGGAAATTACGCACTATCAAAGCCCAGTGGGCCGGTGCCCCATCTTGCTGGAAAATTATCCATGGTTGATATTCTTCTAACTATGGTGCAATGAACTGTTGCAAAACATCTAAGTAAATGTTAGCGTTAATGGTGCTTTCCGTGAAGAAAAACGGCCCGAAAACCTTAACCTTAAAACCTTCATGGAATGGTAAATAGGCATAATGTCCGTACATGGGGATCAGAGAATCCACATGCTACTGTACAGTTACAGCGAGACAGCAAAAATGTGAATGTTTGGTGCGGCCTCATGCATAATAAGGTTTTCGGGCCGTTTTTCTTCACGGAAAGCACCATTAACGCTAACATTTACTTAGATGTTTTGCAACAGTTCATTGCACCATAGTTAGAAGAATATCAACCATGGATAATTTTCCAGCAAGATGGGGCACCGCCCCACTGGGCTTTGATAGTGCGTAATTTCCTGGATGAAACATTTCCGGATCGGTGGATTGGAAGGGATGGTCCAACACCCTGGCCACCCCGCTCTCCAGACATTACTCCCCTTGACTTTTTTTCTGGGACTATATCAAGGATAGAGTCTTCGCCACACCAGTTGCTGACGTTGACGAACTGAAGGCTAGGATACAAGCTGCTTTTGGTACTGTGACAGAACACATGTTACAAATCACCTGGCGGGAACTGGAATACCGCTTCGACATTCTCCGAGCTACCAAGAGGGCACACGTCGAAGTTTACTAATGTAAGTAATCTTAAAAAAACTATTAACACTAACCTATGTAACAGCATCAAATTTAAATTATTATGTCAAACAGTTATTCTGCAATAAATTTTTATAATCAGGGCAAGACTTTATGCTCACCCGGTATATTGAGTTACACGCTTGATACAAGTGTTATGGTTTCGCATCTATTCTACTGTTCTCCGCATGGTAGGCGCGGCGCAACCGTCAACTTATAGCGCGTTACCAGTAGGTCTACTTGTTTTGTATAATTATTTTTTTAGTCGAATAATTGTTTAAAAATGGTAAATTTTATTAATCTACTTTACAAATACAACTAATACTTCCAGATAGCTTGTACCTAGTAAAAATATCTTTTCTAGTGGAACGTTACTTCAGAGTAGAACAAGGTGATGAATTTTCTGAAATATGCCAAGTCAATGTTGGGGTACCGCAAGAAGCGTGCTTGGACCAAGGCAGTTTTCTTTAAGTGCCGATGACATACAACTGTGGCTATGTTTGCTGGTGATATGGGAGTTGTTGCGTTCGATGCCGATCCTGTAATTGCGACTCGAATGACACAAATTCATTTACACCTGACGAGAGTCGTGGCTTAAACTTTAGAAAATTAAAATTAATGAAAACAAATCGCAACAAATGACGTTTAATCTTAGACGACAAAACTGGCCAACCTTTTACATGAATGATATTCCGCTGCCTCACTCTACTCAAACACGCTATTTAGGGTTACGCTTAGACAACCTGGAACGTAGACCCTCATGTTACACACGCTTCTATCAACTGAAACGCCGCTTACCGGATCTGTTTAGACGGCTATTCTTTTACAATTAAACATGTCGCATAAATTAACAATCGACAAGACAGTCTCGATTAATTTAGAGATATGGAGGTCAATTTTGGGGATCTGCTAAACCTTTAGGCCTACACACGAAACTTATGCGAGCAATTCAAAACAAGATTCTACGACCGATAACGCAATGTCCCTTTTACAGCACAAACTCAATGTTGCACAAAGACTCCCCATACAGCCCATACGTAATTGATGTCGCGAAACAACTATACAAGACGATGCATGACGAATTTGAATTCCATGACAACCCTCTCATAGAAAACATGTAGGCCTACACTAGGGCGATGCGATACCGGGTACTCAGCGCACACACGTTTAAAACGCCTCTGGCCAAGCGATTTTGTTGGCTGTGGTGATGACTGCAACCTCCTTCAACTATATCAAGTTTTGCAACATTAGCTTCACATTTAGGAACTGTTTGTTGTATTAACTGGTATAATAACAGATAGTAAATTTCAATTGAATGTGTCAAAAAAAAAATATTTTGATATGCAGTCATAACAAACATATTACATTACATCACTTACAATGTTTATACTAAACATTATTTTTTCGTAATTTTGAATCCACGAAATAAAATTATTTATTTTGATAAGTTATATTATCTACATTAATCGTAGGGTGTGAAACAAATGTGATTTACATCTTGTTTTAATTTTCGTACGAAATATGAAGTTTAAAGGCAATAAAATAATTATACTTGCAGTAGTTCTGTACAATCAAATACGATAAGCTAATTTGTAAACACGAAAATAGAACGGTTTGAAATTTTTAATTTTTTAATTTGAACTTTTTATTCATTTTTTGAGCGTAAAGGGTAAAGTAAACTTTAAAATAAGGTATAAGTTTCTAAGTGAATAGGAGCAGTCAAAGAGAAGAAATTGGTATAGGCAATCCTGTTTACGATGTATGTTTTGTTTCAATTGAAGACTATCGCATATGCAATTCACTTATACTCTTACAATAAATGTACTTTATGTGAGCAAAAAGTTAGAATCAATTAAAGTTTGTGATAAAACTTTGATTGTTGTTTTCTTAAAGTATAGGTTTTTGACTTCCGATAGTTTTGCATTAGGGGTGCGAATATAAAAAAATTTGTTGCCGGCAATCTTGCTTCTTCACACGATTTGCGTAATCAACCCAGCGCAAATCCCACAACGATGGTCTAATGTAAACCGCGTCAATAAAGCGTTCTACGCCAAAAAAATCAATAGTTTCGGTTGCCGACATGTTGACCGTTAAGAAGCCTCAATACAAACTAATGTATTCTTGTGGCCGACTGGATAGAAAATGGCAAGGAGTGGAAAAAGTTTTTGTGTCCCTCAGTTGCCGAAGGTGGCGTCAACCGTTGTTGACCGTTAACACAGCAGCAGGGCTAACTGCCGCACGCAATCTATTTGTTGTGGAGTGACGTGGCACAAGAGGCCTTACTGTAACCGAGTCAAAGAAATTTTTACTGTGGAAGACCGATCTGTTTACCGGGAAATTCAAACTACTTTTACAAAAGTGACCTTCTTCTGTTCTTCTGAACTGTAGTGTTTCGATTGTCCTAAGAAAAACTGGATTTGTCAGTGGTTTCGCATTCAAGGTGATGATTTATTTTTGTTTATTTAAAATTTTCCTTCGCACGTCTGAAGGCAATGTGATTATTCAAAATCGGTGTGAAACACTCACATAACTTTATCTTGCCAATGAACAATATAACCTATGTTTATAATGAGTAAACAATGTAAACTGAAACACATAATCTAATTTCAATCGTAAGTGATAGACGCAAAATGAAAATCAATCTCTGTAGAACTTAATACGAAAACCAGTAAGTTAATCTAAACTAGGCTCTAGAGAGATGCTTAAAATAAAACTTGTAGGATTTTTTATTTCATATAACTTTGATTATATTCATATGTAGTAAAAGGCGTACTGAGGGCGCAATCGTGAAAACTCCCACTTTTTTTTACCGATTTTCATGAAAAAAAGCAAACGGAAAATCATTAATTGCCGCCAAACTAAGCGTTTTAAAAAAATGTTATGAATAAAAGTTAGGTACCGGTTTTGAAATTTTCTACAACTTAAATTATGTATACTTATGTCGTGAAATATTAAGGCCTCAATCTTAAAAAAAAAACATTTTTTTTTTCTACGAGAGCACAGCCTTTCCAAGAATTTCAGAATTTCATGTCTGCTGAACTCTACAAGATATTTTAGAACATAAAAAAATGTAGTAATTAAGACGATTTAAAGAAAATCGTATTCGTTTCCGAGAAGCTCGCTAAAATGAAAAAAATCGCCGGTATAAACTACAGGGTGATTATAAATTTAATAGACACTTTCGACACCTTCTTAAACATAAAACTGGTGTATTTGAATGTAGTAAATGATATAGGTTTGTAGGGAATTTTTTGAAGTTTTATGTTGGTACAACTGTTGCTAGCATTTTGTTGTTGGCTGCTGTTACAACGACCAGTCTAGCAAAATTGCCGCTACTCAAGTGGAGAAAGCTTATTGTGTTCTTAAATTAGCCAAAACAAACTCGGTTACGGTTGTGCAACATCATTTCAGAACAAGATACGGTAAACCACCACCACCACCAACGAGGCAATCAATCTATGAGTGGTATAAATATTTTGAAAACAGTGGATATCTGTGTAAAAGGAAGCGTACTGGAAGACCTTCTGTTACAGAACAACAAATTGATAGTCTTCGTGATGTTTATGTACAAAGTCCAGGAAAATCAACTAGATCAGCAAGTTTAGAATTGCAAATTCCTCACCGACTGTGTGGAAAATTCTGCGGAAACGTTTGAAAGTGACACCTTATAAATTGCAGTTAGTACAAAGTTTAAATACCAGTGATAAAGTCGTACGTAAAAGTTTTTGTCTGGAGATGCAACATTGTGTTGAAAATGATGACGCATTCTTTAATCGCCTAATTTTCAACGATGAATGTAATTTTCACATTAGTGGAAAAGTTAATAGACATAATGTTAGAATATGGGGCACAGAAAACCCAAAAATAACTTTGCAGCATACACGCGATTCCCCTAAAGTTAACGTCTTTTGCGCATTATCTCGTGAAAAGGTTTACGGGCCTTTCTTCTTTCACGAAGTGTCAGTAACCGGAGTAATTTACCTGAACATATTAAACGAATGGTTAATGCCTTTACTCCAGGAAGATAGTGATTACTTCATTTTTGGACAAGATGGAGCTCCGCCTCGCTGGCTCTTACAGGTCAGAAATTATCTTGATGAACGTCTTCCTAGACGATGGATCGGCCGTGCAAGTGAGGAAAGCATTGTGTTTACGCCGTGGCCACCTCGTAGTCCAGACTTAACGCTTTGCGACTATTTCTTATGGGATTATGTAAAAGACTAAGTTTTTGTCTTAAACGCAAGTGCATTTAATGCTCTTGCCACAGTTGACCGTCATATGCTTAATCGGTTGTGGGAAGAATTCGATTACCGTGTTGATATCTGTCGTGTTACAAATGGTGCACACATTGAACGTCTGTAAATATTTTCAATAAAAACTTAATGAATTGTTCTATTTAATCATGTAAGTAATTACCTTTAAACGTTTCAAAAATAAATGTTCTATAAGCTATCGAAACCGTCTATCACCCCCACGGCCCCACGGTAACCCTATCTGACCCACGGATGCATTGCGCCCTGCCCACATGACTCATCGCATGAGGTAGGCCTATAAACAAACCAACCGTTAAATGATGTTAGTGATCTGTTTACGGTATCACACTGTAGGCTACCATCTAAAAATAGAAATGAAATTAAGAAATTTAGTAATGAATGAAACGAGATTTTAATGAAACTAAAATTAATTGAACAAATTTTGACTTTGCATCGATTGAATTGAAACTGAAATTGTTTTATAATTATTGATGACACTTTTACGTAATTCTACTTAATTTAATGAATTTATCGTTATAAAATATTGCAAATTGTGAATCTAAAAATATTTAAGTTTATTTAATAATATTTAATGAGCTCGGTTATTAATTAATATTTTTAATTACGACTTATTCCTTAATTGCTTGCAGTCTTCCGGTAGCTTTTGGGGCCTCGATGTAATTGTAATTGTTGCAGTCTTTACTAAAGTCCTTTATATTTTATCCGCTAACTTTTAAAAATTGTCAAAATTGTTTCAGTTGGTTCCATAATTAAAATAAATCTTGATGTTCATGTAATATTTTTAATTCATTGCCAATCGGTTCAAATTATCATCTATTTAAAATCATACTTTTTTTGTTCTCTTGCTTCACCTTAAATAAATTTCGATATTTGGCTACTAGAATATTTATTTAAAATTTTATATTTTCTTCTTACAATTTAGCTTGATGTATTTAGTTTCGACTTGGAATAATTTAATTTTTTTTGGATTTAAAATAATTTCTTGGAATTTTTTAACAATTGATTTATTAAGGTTGACCTTAATCAACAGGAGCGTAGACTGCTTTTCTACAACCAGAACATGGTAAATAATTTCATTAATTTTCCAATACATTTTTGTGTTTTTTTATTAGACTAAAAATACAAACAATAACGAAATACAACAATAACGTAATACGGCTTGCATTTGCTGCTGTTGGAAATAGGCATAGGTCTCCTTCATATCCATGTAACTAATGGAGGGCTATCTAGGCTATATAGGCCTAGGCTATATAGGCCAAACGCGCTTGTTTACCCCACCACTCTTAAGTTTTCCACTCTTAATTTTCTTGCTTATTTGAGCGGAATAATCCACAACTTTTGAAGGGCTGTCGATATAGGCAAAAAAATGTTTAAAATATTAAACGCGCTTGTTTAGTGTGTGTGGGCGCGCGCGTGAACGAAAATTTAAAGAACGGAACATCGTACAAAATTGAAACTTGAATTAGGTACTACTAGAGCACCCGACACGAACATTTCCATCAAATTCGGACAACCGGAAGTAGCAGTTTATTCGTGTAATTTTTCACGCTTTGGCCCAGTTTGCAAAAACGGCTCCGACGATTTTCTTGAAAATCGCCTCTAACTGAATTTGTTTATGCTGTAGAACAGTAGAAGATAGGGTGGGGGGGGGGAGGCTGCGTCCCCTTCAGGGCTACATAAAAAGTTGTACAACATTTAAAAACCTACCACTTTTTTCTAGTTATAACGCTTATTTTAGTGGTAATTAGTGATTTTTTGTTTTTTAATCAAAATGAACAAAATTGGGATTATTTAAGATTTCGGCCTTGGTAGGCCTATGTATTTTACGACAAAAGTGTATATAATCAAATCTATACGAAAAATCCTGCAACTTTTATTTTAAGCACTCTTCTCCACAGAGCTTAGTTTAGCGTGAAACAGTGATTTTTCGTTGTATTAGCAAAACTGAGGTCGGTTTTCATTTTGCATCATTCACTCACGATTAAAATGAGGTTTTTTACAGTTTTTTGTTTGTTTAAAGTCGCATTAACAGCTTGATCGTTAACGACTACGGTGGGTTTTGGCACGTAATAATTTCCAGACCCTAGCCGGGAATCGAACTTGGGATCTTCGCTTAGTAGACTAGCGCTCTATCTATTACGTCACGGAGGCGGCCATTTTACATTTTACGTTGTTTACTAATTTAGGTTATATTGTTCGTTATTTACATTGGCAAGAGAAAGTCACGTGAGTGTTTACACCGTATGTTTTATTATTTCGAAACTCATGATTGAGTTGTAAACCGGTAGTGTTGGTCAGGTGTCCGACGCAGTAGTGCTAGTGATTTTAAGCTTCAGTCACCGGTTGTGGCGATGCGATAGTCTAATGGTTTTAGTTGTGTGGCTGTGCGGTTGTCAACCAAGCGAGCACACTTTATCGGCTTCACCATGTTGACTGAACTGAAAATCGTTAATCTATAACTAGCGAAAAGAGTACAATAGAAGGAAAGAAAATTAAAGTGAAATTTCTTCATGTCAAAAGTCTAATAAGAAGAAAGAAAGAAACAGCATGCGTTGATACACGTAGGGATATGACTGGTTGCCGCCTTTTCTTATCTCTCCTCCTGGCTTGGCCCGTTTCCATAAGCTGAGAAGCCAAGACAATGTTGCCCGGTGAGTTTTCAGGACCGATGTTCCCAGGACACCGCGGCGAAAGGCTGTCTCCTGGGAACATTGCTTTTAATTGCGGTGATTGTACCTGGACGAGTATTTGGCTCCGGTTGTGGAAACACGCAAAATACTCGTCGTATATTCTGGCGGTGGTTGTGGTACCGCCATTTTGAACTGTATTAAGGCGGCCTGTGTTGGAGGGGAGGGGACATGTTGTTTACAAAAGCAGTGATTTGGCCGCCAACGATGGGCTGAGCCAGAGATGGACGGGCCCGTATACAAGCACGCTATAGCCTACAAGCTATTCAACAAAAATCATTTGGAAAAGATGGCCGACTGTAAGAGCAAAAATATTGTTGGATTGTAACAAGCAGTAAACTACCAGCTAGTGTGATTGCGCTACAAAGTACAAGTAGTGCAAATGCAGGCTTCTATGAAATCTGTACAACTTTTTTAAAACGCCCCAAATTTTGTTTTTACGCCAGATCTACCTCGTCAAAACTGAAAATAAGTTCAGCTGAATTTTTGTCTGTTTGTATCACGCAAGAACCGTTGAACCAAATTCTATGAATTTCGGTATTTAGGTTCTGGACATAATCGAAATGAAAATGGGCTATTTGGATTTTTTTAAATATCACAGAGATGGGAGTGTTCAGAGAGAGGGGTAAACAAAAAAAACTACGAATAACTCCGTTAAAATTCAATGTATCAAAAAATTTTATATAATCAAAATTACGAAACGCTTAATAATAAGTTTGAGTATGGAAAGGTTTTCATTTTAATGTAACTTATAAGAACGGAGATATTAATAATTTAAAAAATATGAACATGTCAATATTTTTAGAATAGTCACAATAAATGTAGATAGGCCTATGCGCCGGTACCCTACACACCCTTTTTGGTCACATTGTCAAAAACGAATGACAGTCACCTTAGAAGTTAACTAAAAGTCGGTTGATGTACATTGTGGTTTTCCTATCGTGATTTACCTTTCATTTATGGGTATCATAACAGCAATTTTTATTGCTCTGTTAGCAAATACATTAAATTACCTACAGTTACATTACACACACAGATCTGTGTTAGTATATCTTCAAAACGTAAATTTGCATTGCTCTATATAAATGGTAAATTTATTTATTTATGTGAAACAATACAAATTAATTTTTGTGGAAATATTTTTGTATAGTAATGTGTTTGGGTTTCGCCCACACGCATACCCCAGACCACCAGTAAACAAACCTGGCTGTCTCTAGAGGTCCCAGCCTCGAGAACAATTGTATTACTGTTGTATACGTTGTGTTTCGATTCTTTCAATTTCATCTTATTTTAATCCTTTTATTGTTAATAGATTTTAAAGTTTTTAGAAGTACTGGTTTTCTTATTTAGTTTGTTTTCTTTATTCCTAGAAATCTCTTAACTCCGTACGCTAATTTTTTTCTTATTTCGAACATAATTATGCCTATGCGGAAGAGGACATGCTTGACCAAAGTTACAAGCCGTGCCAAAAGTGAAATTAAACAGGGATAACGAGAGACAGGAAGCAACTAGATCAAAGCTAAAAACAAATCGAGAGAGGCTTAGCCATGGCCGCCAAATTGAACCCGTGGAACAGTGTGAACAACGACTGGTATCTCAACAAATCCACCAACCACGTCTGTGAAGTTGGCCCCACCCATACAAAAATTTGAAAAAAAAATTAGTGCATTCGATTGTTCTACGTTTGTTCCGGATTGTTCCGCAAACATTTTCGTTTGTTCCGCTCAAATAAGCGAGAAAATCGAGAAAAACCGTGGGTGGGGCTAACTTCACGATGCCCCCCCCCCATTTAACTTTTTCAACTTTTTTTTGCATAGATCGATAGATCTTCGTTTGTTCCGGATTGTTCCGCAAAAATTTTCGTTTGTTCCGCTCAAACAAGCGAGAAAATCGAGGAAAACTGGGTGGGGCTAACTTCACGCTGCCCCCCCCCCCAATTAACTTTTCCAACTTTTTTTTACATAGATCGATAGATCTTCGTTTGTTCCGGATTGTTCCACAAAAATGTTCGTTTGTTCCGCTCAAATAAGCGAGAAAATCGAGGAAAACTGCGGCGAGCTAGCCCCCCCCCACTCAACTTTTTGAACTTTTTTATACATAGATCGATAGGTCTTCGTTTGTTCCGGATTGTTCCGCAAAAATTTTCGTTCGTTCTGCTCAAATAAGCGAGAAAATCGAGGAAAACTGCTGGGGGATAGCGTGAAGTTAGCCCCACCCACTCAACTTTTTGAACTTTTTTTTACATGGGTCGATAGATCTTCGTTTGTTCCGGATTGTTCCGCAAAAATTTTTGTTTGTTCCGCTCAAATAGGCGAGGAAACCGAAGAAAACTGCGGCGAGCTAGCGTGAAGTTAGCCCCACCCACTCAACTTTTTGAACTTTTTTTTACATGGATCGATAGATCTTCGTTTGTTCCGGATTGTTCCACAAAAATTTTCATTTGTTCCGCTCAAATAAGCGAGAAAATCGAGGAAAACTGCTGGGGGATAGCGTGAAGTTAGCTCCACCCACTCAACTTTTTGAACTTTTTTTTACATGGATCGATAGATCTTCGTTTGTTCCGGATTGTTCCACAAAAATTTTCATTTGTTCCGCTCAAATAAGCGAGAAAATCGAGGAAAACTGCTGGGGGATAGAGTAAAGTTAGCCCCACCCACTCAACTTTTTGAACTTTTTTTTACATGGATCGATAGATCTTCGTTTGTTCCGGATTGTTCCGCAAAAATTTTCGTTTGTTCCGCTCAAATAAGCGAGAAAATCGAGGAAAACTGCTGGGGGATAGCGTGAAGTTAGCCCCACCCACTCAACTTTTTTAACTTTTTTTTACATGGATCGATAGATCTTCGTTTGTTCCGGATTGTTCCGCAAAAATTTTCGTTTGTTCCGCCCAAATAGGCGAGAAAATCGAGGAAAACTTTGTAGTGGTGGGGGTAAACAAGCGCGTTTAATATATTTAACATTGTTTTTGTCTATATCGATAGCCTTTAAATAGTTGTGGGTTGTTCCGCATAAAGTTTCCTTTGTTCTGCTCAAATAATATTTAAATTAATACCGTATTATTCCGAAAACAAGCCGTACCCGAATTTAAGCCGAATCGGAAAAAATACTATAAAACTAGGAAAAAAATTAAAGTACTGTACTTGTATGTTTTTGAAAAAATTCTATTTTATAAGAAACGATTACCGTAGTCTACAAACAATATACTTACTACTTAATTAGCATTTAGAAGTTTTTGCTTATTTTTTGTTGAATGCTGAACACAAGATTCATCTACATGATAGGTATTTTCTTCCGGCTTCTTTGTTGGATGTCTTTTCCGCGTAGTTAATTTGATTTTTCTGACTTCTGAAATTACTGCTAATGCAGACGGTGAAGGATGAAATGATTTTTTGTAAAGTATGAAAATATGCGGTGCCTGAATAAGATTCGAACCCAAGACCGCATGATGAGAGGCGAGCAAGTTACCAACTACGCCAATGCGGCCGGCATAGTAGTAGTTAATTTGAAATTAGTATCGTAAGCCCTGCGCTGATGTTTAGGTATTTATATAGACGAAGTACCCTTAACCTACATAAAATCACTCATAGCGATTTATAAAATACAACAAAAAACAAATGATCGGATAAAAAAACAAAATGAAATATAAGAAAACTGCTACCAAACTTTATAGCCTACTGTATCTCCAAACTGATCAAAATGACTATACATGCACTACGTAAGAAGTGTGCGTATAAGACTGCGTGTATCTCTCTCTTCGTAGCTACTTATGCTTAATATGAAACCATTAATTTGAGTACGTTGAGTATTTTGAGTGCTTGGCACCCAAAATATATAACCTGCTCCCGAACCATTTAAAGAATTTAACAAGTTTAAAATTTTATAAAAAACTAAAAAAATGGATAGCCAAACAGTTAGAGAGAAAATAGCAAAATGGTCAGCAATATTCAAATGTAGATATAAATAAAGAGACAGGAGGAAAATTCCGAAAATTCCTGTCCTGTCCGAGGCTATTTATGTGACTTTGAATCCGCTTTTTCAACGTGTGGGTGATTGGCCCAACGACGTCGTTTTTGGAGTACTTCTTCGTCTGGCTCCTACCCTTTGACCTGTCCGGCTTGGGAGGCCCTGCTGGTAGTTACACTACCGCCGGCATAGCTCTCCGGGTCTTGGGAGCACGCAAGCCCCTCCACCATCTACAAGGTCCAGTACTCCCTAGGAGGGGGTACTGGTACATAATACCGTATTGTTCCGAATACAAGCCGCAGGTTTTTCTTAAAAATCGGTTCCATAATTTGACCTGCGGCTTGCATTCACGCTTTAATAATAGTATAAATAATAATAATAATAAAAATAATTATTTATTTATTCCCATGATGTTACGCATTACAAAAATAGAAATTTCCGTAATACACAATTTCTTACAGTAAACTGTTATCCTGTTATAGGCTACCCTAGAGGAGGTGAAATTATCCCATCCAACTATGGACAAAACCATGTACTAGGATGGGCTGGAAACTTTTAAATAAATATCAAAAAAATCTGAAGTATTAACTAACTTATTAGCAATAGCATTCAATACCTACTATATTTACTTACTACAGTAACTTAACTAACTTAACCAATACTTTGCTATTTACTAAGATAACGATTGTATCTATTATGATACATAACATTTTAATAATTGTTAAACTTACACAATTTTTAATAAAATAAGAATAATTATACCTGAAATTAATTATTACATTTAAAAATTAAAAACAATAAAAGAAATGTATTCTATTTCATTTTCCTCCTGTCTCTTTATTTATATCTACATTTGAATATTGCTGACCATTTTGCTATTTTCTCTCTAACTGTTTGGCTATCCATTTTTTTAGTTTTTTATAAAATTTTAAATTTGTTAAATTCTTTAAATGGTTCGGGAGCAGGTTATATATTTTGGGTGCCAAGCACTCAAAATACTCAACGTACTCAAATTAATGGTTTCATATTAAGCATAAGTAGCTACGAAGAGAGAGATACACGCAGTCTTATACGCACACTTCTTACGTAGTGCATGTATAGTCATTTTGATCAGTTTGGAGATACAGTAGGCTATAAAGTTTGGTAGCAGTTTTCTTATATTTCATTTTGTTTTTTTATCCGATCATTTGTTTTTTGTTGTATTTTATAAATCGCTATGAGTGATTTTATGTAGGTTAAGGGTACTTCGTCTATATAAATACCTAAACATCAGCGCAGGGCTTACGATACTAATTTCAAATTAACTACTACTATGCCGGCCGCATTGGCGTAGTTGGTAACTTGCTCGCCTCTCATCATGCGGTCTTGGGTTCGAATCTTATTCAGGCACCGCATATTTTCATACTTTACAAAAAATCATTTCATCCTTCACCGTCTGCATTAGCAGTAATTTCAGAAGTCAGAAAAATCAAATTAACTACGCGGAAAAGACATCCAACAAAGAAGCCGGAAGAAAATACCTATCATGTAGATGAATCTTGTGTTCAGCATTCAACAAAAAATAAGCAAAAACTTCTAAATGCTAATTAAGTAGTAAGTATATTGTTTGTAGACTACGGTAATCGTTTCTTATAAAATAGAATTTTTTCAAAAACATACAAGTATAGTACTTTAATTTTTTTCCTAGTTTTATAGTATTTTTTCCGATTCGGCTTAAATTCGGGTACGGCTTGTTTTCGGAATAATACGGTATTAATTTAAATATTATTTGAGCAGAACAAAGGAAACTTTATGCGGAACAACCCACAACTATTTAAAGGCTATCGATATAGACAAAAACAATGTTAAATATATTAAACGCGCTTGTTTACCCCCACCACTACAAAGTTTTCCTCGATTTTCTCGCCTATTTGGGCGGAACAAACGAAAATTTTTGCGGAACAATCCGGAACAAACGAAGATCTATCGATCCATGTAAAAAAAAGTTAAAAAAGTTGAGTGTGTGGGGCTAACTTCACGCTATCCCCCAGCAGTTTTCCTCGATTTTCTCGCTTATTTGAGCGGAACAAACGAAAATTTTTGCGGAACAATCCGGAACAAACGAAGATCTATCGATCCATGTAAAAAAAAGTTCAAAAAGTTGAGTGGGTGGGGCTAACTTTACTCTATCCCCCAGCAGTTTTCCTCGATTTTCTCGCTTATTTGAGCGGAACAAATGAAAATTTTTGTGGAACAATCCGGAACAAACGAAGATCTATCGATCCATGTAAAAAAAAGTTCAAAAAGTTGATTGGGTGGAGCTAACTTCACGCTATCCCCCAGCAGTTTTCCTCGATTTTCTCGCTTATTTGAGCGGAACAAATGAAAATTTTTGTGGAACAATCCGGAACAAACGAAGATCTATCGATCCATGTAAAAAAAAGTTCAAAAAGTTGAGTGGGTGGGGCTAACTTCACGCTAGCTCGCCGCAGTTTTCCTCGGTTTCCTCGCCTATTTGAGCGGAACAAACAAAAATTTTTGCGGAACAATCCGGAACAAACGAAGATCTATCGATCCATGTAAAAAAAAGTTCAAAAAGTTGAGTGGGTGGGGCTAACTTTACTCTATCCCCCAGCAGTTTTCCTCGATTTTCTCGCTTATTTGAGCGGAACAAATGAAAATTTTTGTGGAACAATCCGGAACAAACGAAGATCTATCGATCCATGTAAAAAAAAGTTCAAAAAGTTGAGTGGGTGGAGCTAACTTCACGCTATCCCCCAGCAGTTTTCCTCAATTTTCTCGCTTATTTGAGCGGAACAAACGAAAATTTTTGCAGAACAATCCGGAACAAACGAAGATCTATCGATCCATGTAAAAAAAAGTTCAAAAAGTTAAGTGGGTGGGGCTAACTTCACGCTATCCCCCAGCAGTTTTCCTCGATTTTCTCGCTTATTTGAGCGGAACAAACGAAAATTTTTGCGGGACAATCCGGAACAAACGAAGATCTATCGATCCATGTAAAAAAAAGTTCAAAAAGTTGAGTGGGTGGGGCTAACTTCACGCTATCCCCCAGCAGTTTTCCTCGATTTTCTCGCTCTTTTGAGCGGAACAAACGAAAATTTTTGCGGAACAATCCGGAACAAACGAAGATCTATTGATCCATGTAAAAAAAAGTTCAAAAAGTTGAGTGGGTGGGGCTAACTTCACGCTATCCCCCAGCAGTTTTCCTCGATTTTCTCGCTTACTTGAGCGGAACAAACGAAATTTTTTGTGGAATAATCCGGAACAAACGAAGATCTATCGATCCATGTAAAAAAAAGTTCAAAAAGTTAAGTGGGTGGGGCTAACTTCACGCTATCCCCCAGCAGTTTTCCTCAATTTTTTCGCTTATTTGAGCGGAACAAACGAAAATTTTTGCGGAACAATCCGGAACAAACGAAGATCTATCGATCCATGTAAAAAAAAGTTCGAAAAGTTAAGTGGGTGGGGCTAACTTCACGCTATCTCCCAGCAGTTTTCCTCGATTTTCTCGCTTATTTGAGCGGAACAAACGAAAATTTTTGCGGAACAATCCGGAACAAACGAAGATCTATCGATCCATGTAAAAAAAAGTTCAAAAAGTTGAGTGGGTGGGGCTAACTTCACGCTATCCCCCAGCAGTTTTCCTCGATTTTCTCGCTTATTTGAGCGGAACAAACGAAAATTTTTGCGGAACAATCCGGAACAAACGAAGATCTATTGATCCATGTAAAAAAAAGTTCAAAAAGTTGAGTGGGTGGGGCTAACTTCACGCTATCCCCCAGCAGTTTTCCTCGATTTTCTCGCTTACTTGAGCGGAACAAATGAAATTTTTTGTGGAATAATCCGGAACAAACGAAGATCTATCGATCCATGTAAAAAAAAGTTCAAAAAGTTGAGTGGGTGGGGCTAACTTCACGCTAGCTCGCCGCAGTTTTCCTCGGTTTCCTCGCCTATTTGAGCGGAACAAACGAAAATTTTTGCGGAACAATCCGGAACAAACGAAGATCTATCGATCCATGTATAAAAAAGTTCAAAAAGTTGAGTTTGGGGGGGGGCTAGCTCTCCGCAGTTTTCCTCGATTTTCTCGCTTATTTGAGCGGAACAAACGAAAATTTTTGTGGAACAATCCGGAACAAACGAAGATCTATCGATCTATGTAAAAAAAAGTTGGATAAGTTAAGTGGGGGGGGGGGGGGCAGCGTGAAGTTAACCCCACCCAGTTTTCCTCGATTTTCTCGCTTGTTTGAGCGGAATAAACGAAAATTTTTGCGGAACAATCCGGAACAAACGAAGATCTATCGATCTATGCAAAAAAAAGTTGAAAAAGTTAAATGGGGGGGGGGCATCGTGAAGTTAACCCTACCCACGGTTTTTCTCGCTTATTTGAGCGGAACAAACGAAAATTTTTGCGGAACAATCCGGAACAAACGTAGAACAATCGAATGCACTAATTTTTTTTTCAAATTTTTGTATGGGTGGGGCCAACTTCACAGACGTCCACCAACCTGCTGTCTGTAGAAGCCCGTTCCAGTTGTCTAAAGGCTGACAGGGAGAGGGAGAGACACGCACAACTATGCGAGGCCGAGTTCGTTGAACAACATGAGCTACAATTAGCATCTCAACAGGTCCGTCGGGCTTCTATTCACAGAAGTGAGTGCTCTAAAGCCCATTTCAATCGTCTTGAGGCTGACATGGAAAGGTACTAGCAATTTCGTGAGGCCAAGTCTGTTGATGAACATAAGCTACGGTTAGCGTCTCAACAGGTCATTGAGTTAATATGAATACATTGAGATATATTATCGTATCTCAATAATGACTAATTTACATACACTAAAGTAATCATTATTGTTGGAAATTAAAAATTAACTACGCTTCTGAAAATAATAAACCGCCGCGTATCTTAATTTAAGAACACCAAGATCTCTCTTTCATTTTACGTAACTATTTTATTTTTGCATTAGTAATAATGTTGATGTTGAAAGCGTATGATAGTATTAATAGAGATAGACTATGGACACAACTAGAGAAATTTGGTATCCCAAAAAAACTCATTAACTTGTCAAAAATGAGTGTGACAGGGTCAAGATGCTCTGTTAAAATAGATGGTCACTACTGTGAACCCTTCTCGGTCAACTCAGGAGTCAGACAGGGAGATGGACTCTCTCCAATTTTATTCAATATGGCCATAGAAGAGGCGCTCCAAAAAGTAGCACATCAAGATGTAGGTGTAGAGGTCGGACCAAAGATTAATGTGCTGGCTTTTGCAGATGATGTGGCAATTATTGCAGAAAACTTGGAGGACATGAAAACCCTTACCAAACTGTTAATGGAAGAAACAGAGAAAATTGGTTTAGTTACAAATGATTCCAAAACCAAATTTATACACTTTACAAGGAACCAAGGGGGAAGGCTGGGCAGTCTAAAAATAAATGAGCATGAATTTGAACAAGTCCATGAATTCAAATACCTTGGAGTAACCATCTCAAATAAAAATTCTGATATTGTGGAGACACAAAACAGGGTAAACTCAGCAAACAAATGTATGTATGCCTGCAACAAATTACTATCTTTAAAGTCCCTGTCCCACAAAACAAAGATTAGACTATATAAAACAATCATATGTCCAGTTCTATTATATGGCTCTGAAACGTGGAGAATGACCAAGAAGGAAGAAAAAAAACTGATAGTGTTTGAAAATAAAGTCCTGCGCAAGGTATATGGGCCCACATATGAACAAGGAGAATGGAGAAGAAAACACAACAAGGAAATTAGGGACCTCTACAGTAACCCAGACATTGTAGGCGAAATAAAATGTAGGAGAATGCGATGGGCTGGGCACGTGCTAAGAAGAGGAGAAGAGTCCAACCTGAAGAAAATATTAGACTCCAACCTCACAGGAAGGCGCCCCCGGGGAAGACCTAGACAAAGATGGTGGAAGCAGGTTAAGACCGACATGGAGAGACTTGGAGCTACAGAAAGAGATGCTGAAGATCGAGCGACATGGAGGCTTTTTGTTGGTGCGGCTAAATATCAACTCCGATATAGATGGCCGTGGGAGTAAGTAAGTAATAATGTTGATGTTGAAAGGTGGTAGATAACAATGAATGATTAAAGAATATCAGACCTGACACGGATCGAACTTGGTACACCAACAGGCCATCGGTAGCACTTCAGGAAATAGTTCGAAAAACGGGGACTTAAGCTAGTATTTCATAAAAACTTCAACTGAAACATCTTTTATAGTGTGACACAGGCCCTATAGTTGAACTATCCGATAGTTGGAAAGTATTATTTTAATGTCGATTTTCGAAATCCAGTTTTAACCGAATCTACTCGTTTTCAGACCTCCTGAACCCAAAAAACATTTTTTCAGCGATTGGTCTGTGTCTGCGTGTGTGTGTGAACAGAATATGTAAAGAACGGAACATCGTACGAACTTCAAACGTAAGTTAGATACTAATACCGGACCTGACGCAAACATTTTCATGAAAGTCGGTCAACCGGAAGTAGTAGTTTATTCGTGCCTTTTTTCACTTTTTGCGATTTTCTCAAAAATGGCTCCTACGATTTTTTTTAAAAATCGCCACATTTACTACATTTTTTATGCTCTGCACGATAGGGTAGGCGCCATGTCTGGTGAACTTCTTGGGGAAGCTGTTTTCTCGTAAAAAATGTATTTTTTACGATTGCGGCTTTAATATGCATTTTAGCGCAAAAATGTAAATAAAAGTTGTAGAGAATTTAAAATCCTACAACTTTTATTTCAAACGTTTTTTTGTATAACTCTTAGTTTAGCGGTAATTAGCGGTTCTCTGGGTTTTTTACGAAAATGTGTAAAAAAATCGATTTTTTTTAAAAATTCAGCCCAAGTATACATTTTACGACAAAAGTGTGTAATCAATTTATAGGAAATTAAAAGATCTGCAACTTTTATTTAGAGCATTTTTCTCTGAAAAAAGTGATTTTCCGTATTTCTAAGCCAAACTGAGGTTTATTTTCATTTTGCGTCTCTCACTCATGTGTAAAATTAGGTTATGTTTATTGACGTGAGTTTGTTTATTTATTTCTAATGTTTTATTTATAATGTTAGATTATATTGTTAATTATTTGCATTGGCAAGAGAAAGTATGTGAGTGTTTCACACTAAATTTTTTGTTATTGTTTAAAGGTTCGGTACCGACAATTATAGTAATGGAATTTTTCATTGGCTAACAGAACAGACCTTTTTCTTTTGTTAGGGTTGTTGACTGGTCTTATTCACCCAAAATACCACTTACATTCCTTTTTGGTTAACACTTTTTAATATAATCATAAATATAAACATAGAGCAGTGTTTACTGTTTGTACTACTTTTATTTACCACTTTTATTTACGTTTCTTTTTGACATTTTTCATTTTAATAGACTAGTAGTGATAAAACAAAATACAAATCATTCACTCACTCACTAGGCCTATATAGTGAAGGAGAAAATACTACGTCTACCTCTACCTACCGTCGTAGACATATTTCCCCTTTAACCTGATGTCGCTCGCAAGTTAGTTATTGGCAAGAAAATATATTTATTGTTCTTCAAATGAAAATGACGTATTTATTTCTAACGGCGGTATTTATACGAGAGATGTAATAAACATTAGGCTTTACCAAATTTCGTAATTATTGTGATGTATCGATTACAGATAAACCAAGTTATTAGTTGGTGAAGTTATTACAGAATGATAATTCCTTTTTGAATGGGCTATTGTTTTGAAAAAAACTCTGTCCATACCCTCTTTTTGTAAAGTGTGTGTGTGTGCGTGCGCGCGCATGTGTATGTGTGCGCGTGCGTGCGTGTGTGTGCGTAATTGGATAGACTTTTTTTGTCATCAGTTCATAGCAGTACAAAATGATTCAGAGATTTTCGGAATACGAAACCAACTCATTATCTATCGCATTGAAAAAAATTACTAATTCAATAGCAGGACAAAGATTCTTTGACCTGTTATAGAATTTGTGATTTTTCAAGCTCGTTTATTATTTCTGTTTCCGTCCAACATATGATTTTTCATATGTAAATCTACAGATAAAATTCTATTCTGTATAACAAAATAATGAAACGCATATGTCGTCATGGAAAGAAAAAAGTTACATGATGTAAAACGCAAAAAATGTGACGATATTCAAACGTCTAACTTTGTACGAGCGTGTCTTATCTAAATATCAAGAGTATAATAATAAAATTGATAACGAATAAAATACGGTTCATCAGGAAGCCAAAGTAATTTGTTGAGAATGTTTTGTTATAAGATGATCTTTTTAGAGCGTGGTAAGCGAAACTGGGAATATTTTTGCCGGTGAGCTTGCGATGGTGTCGTGCGTGGAGGAGGGCTGGACGTGAAATAGGCGGCGGCTATAGTATAGAAACGGTAATAACAACCGCCTACATTTTGGTTTCGTTTTCTACAACCGGCTTTCATCTGGTGAGAATTTTGGATGTGAAAGTACGCATGCCCTATCGGGTTGTTTAAGCAAGCATCAATTCGGACGACTTGGTTGGCGTTGTCACGCTGCTCGAGATGCTCTTCACAAAATAACAGCTGTAGTCTCCCTTCACTTAGCTTAGAGCGTGACTGGCTTTCTTGAGAAATCTTGAGTGATTCATTTGATTCCGCCACTTCCGCGTCACCAACGTCAGCTAACTGACGTATATAAATATATTTTTTGTAAAATTAGCGTAGTTCTGGATGAAGTGGAAGCTATTTTATGAAGCCGACCCTACTACGTAGGCCTATTGGACTCATACCTCTAATGTGCGTGTTGTCTATAGTGTATAGGGCTAGTGTAGCGTGTGTTACGTGTGGTATCGATTTGTGACGATGGGCTTTACTCGGAAAGCGCTTTTTCCCTGGGATCGTTGAATAAGAGTGAAAAATGTTTTTGTGAGGTAGCCACGTGTGTTTACGTGTGACATTTTTGTCATTTGGGGAATCGTGGCGATTAGCGATTAACACCTTTCGTAAACGGCCGCATAGAGCTAAATATTACAATGATGACGTGTGTGTGCGCGCGTAAGATTTGTTCACACAAATTTTAATATGAGATATCTTATACATATTATTAAGTATGAGACATATTCACATCTCTGCCCGTAACACCAAGGTGGAGTGTTAAATGATTAACAATCGGTCTGCTAGTTCCAGGGCTACAAGAAATGGTTGTGTTTCTCACTTGGTCACCCAATTATATGACCGAAGAAGCAATTAACAACACTAGAGGTACACGTGTAAAAGACTCTAGTCACAGTTACCTCCTCTCAGAGTAATCAATTTCATCATTATGCAGCCAGACCCTGTGGTGAATGAAATGAAGGTTTCATTTGCAGGGTGGAAACTAGATGGCTTTTAGGGGGCCTGGCTTGCTGCTGATAAGTATACTTTTCCACTCTGTGAGTTGTGGCAATGGTAAACCACTTCACTTCTCGTTTTACTTAGTAAACCCTCTAGAGGTTCAGACTAGCCTTTCGGTTGATCACCTAAACAACAAAGACATAGTCTTGAGAAAATCGAGGTCACATAAAACGTTGGCGGTTGTTACAACATCGTCTCAAGTAACTTTGCGAAAGGTAGCCTAGCGAAATGAAAAATTTACGTTCTGTCAAAAATTGAGTTTCTTTTTGGTCACAATTAAGCATTAAGAATTAATTTTTAGTCGGTTTTGTTATTATTAAAATCATAATTTCATTAACTGTCCTCATAGAAATCTACCACCTAAATTTCTAAAATAATCTTGAAACATGTTTCTGGTGATTCGGAATCTCATTGGGCAATAAATGGCTGATACGACTAACGCAAACAGACGCAGCTGCTTCCAGGTGGCAATTCATGATTGCACTGCCATCGGGATGGTTTGCACAATACAATGAGTAACCAGACATTTTAAAATAACTACGATCCGTAAACTGTGTTTCAGATATCAGTTTTGTGTAGCCAAGTTCAAGAATAACTCGGTCTTCTCTTGTCTCCTTAGAGACAATTCGTTGACGTTCCAATCTGCAGACAAACCTTTACGTTTTTATTATTTTGTAATACTGCAACTGTTTGCCAATCAAGTGTTAATAAATAAATCCGATATACCGATTATAATGCCTTCTAGATTTTGTCGCGCTAACTAGTCAGCATCCGTTAAAAGAGAACGTTAGAAGTAGAAGAGGTTGGCCTTTTCACAACTGTATGTTTCCTATGTTTCCTATGTATGGTCAGTGTCAACTATGGAAACAGCTATATCTGGTAGCATTTGTTTCCTATGTCTATTCAGGACAATTGAATGAAATGTATAAATAGCAGAGTTTAACGCTCACTTTACGATGTGATTGGCAATTATATTATTGCAGCGTAGCCCTAAACAACACGCACGCTTTTCACTACGCACAACTGATGTTTTTTGAACAGATGTTGATATTTATTGTGCATCACTTTCTCATCATTAAATTTTGGTTATGTTTTTCATTTTATATTTACTAATGATTAAACATAGGTTATCGGTCACTATTTACATTGGCAAGATAAAGTCGTGTGAATGTTTCGTCCATTTTTAATTGTATAATTATAATAGTGGTTAAACCCCTCAGCAATACAGGCATTGCTCTGGATTACATAATTTCTCGGTTTATTTTTATCATTTTGTGGTTTTGTTTTCGTAATAATTGTTCGATGGTGTATTAGCTATTATTTAAATAATAATAACGTAAAGATTTGTAAGTGTTAGGTGAAGGTGGTTACGTTGTATTAGATTAAGATGTTGCATTCGATACTCTTATATCAACCGATTGACGTTGAATAATAGTCTACTCTCTTATGATGTCGTTCTATTTTGAAGAAATTATACCTCGTATTTGTCTAGAGGTGGAATGATGAGAATGATGTTGGGGTGCGGTTGGTCATCCGCCTCCCTCCTGCTCCTCCTGCTCCTGCACATCCTAGCAGTATCGTTATCAGCAGGCCCATCCATTTTGATAGCGTACTTCTTTCGGAAAATACTCAATTTTCTTCTTTTTATCTACTACCGAATTGAAATCTTCAACACCCTGTTAGGCGTATGTATAGACCTCTCATAGTGTTGGCGGCTAGCCAAGCAGAGCCAGCCGATAGTAGGCGGCCTATTCCTATTTCAGGGAAATCACTTTGCTTTGTTACGAGCGAACGCGCTAAATTTGTCCACCACTAGAAACTACCTTCCTCTCATTGCGTGGTTTCGTTTGCGAGTTACTCGTCAATATTTGTTAAGTTAAGTGTGTAGCCTACTGTACTTGTCAATTTGTGTTCTCAAAAAATCGTATTGCCGAATCCCGATTTCCACGTATCGGCTATTAATCCGCGCCTTTCCTTAACCGTTTTTGAATTCGGTTCTATTTTCAGCGACTATGTGTATCGCTTGTTCGATCTTAAATATTAAACGTGTGGGAAAACGAAATCGCTGTATTCAGCTATTTTTTTAACCGATTTCAAATAGGAGGTAGGCCTAGGGCCTATATGCCAGTGTTTTATTGTAGATGCGTTTTACCTCATAATGTATTGTGGTGTCAGCCGTGATGATATTTTCCCGATATGATACTTTCTTCATTTTCACATTTATTCTTTTATAAATTCAAATTCCAAAAATGTATATGTTTTTAAAGATTTTCTTTGCTGCAACTGCTTTATGTTGTAAAAAGTCCTTCTCTAGTTACAGACTTGTTGTAAGTACCCATTCTTAGGATGAACAACTTAAGATTCAACCATACTGCTGAGCGCTGGTTGTAATAACGCGATTTCTGTCAAGTTGCTGCACAAAAATCTCTAATACGGACGCATTTCTCTCGACGGATTTTGGACAGCATGTGCCCTGGACCTTTTAAAAAATTAATTACTTTTTAAAAAATATCGATTTTCCACTGTGTTTTCTTTTTATGAAGGGATTACCTATTAAATGCTAATTCTTTAATTAAACATCGATTAAAGTATTTGAAAATTTTGCTGGCTTTCAAATAATAACAATTCTAAATTAGTTTTTATTTTTTTTAAATTTCTAGTCGTTTTGATGGAAAACACCCAAGGAAAATGTGTGACGTCACGATTTTTTTATGTTATGCAGCCTTAGTTAGTTGAATGTGTTACTCAACAGACAGCGCAGCTAGATCATTCTTTTAAAAATACCTCCCTGTGGCAGCCGTCTTCAAGAGAATACAATTTGGACTTTAATTCTACCTTTTTTTCCGTTAGGACCACTAGGGATCACGATACAACTTCAAATCATTTCTCTCTGTTCTTCCTCCGTTCAGCCCAAATTGCCTTCATTCCCTCGATGAACCTCTTCTTCCTCTCCTGAGACCATGCTGTTCCAGTCCTCGGAGGTCTGTGTCCACCCTGGAACTCTTTGATGCTTCGTATTTGGCTTCTGTATTTGTTTCTATCTAAGATGTCTCGTGTTGTAATGTGGTTCAGTTGTAGGTCTTTTGCTATTTCTCGGAACCATGCCTGTGTTGTTTTCCTGTTATGGCAGAAATCAAATACTTTCTTAATGAGTCTGTTGGGATCCATTCTGTGCAGGTGTCCAAAAAAGAACAGTCTTCTTTTCTTCATTGTTGCCAATATTGTCTCAGTATATTGATATATTTCTTTGTTGCTCTTCAATCTCCACCCATCCTCCGTGCGGTTTGGGCCCAGTACTCTTCTAAGAATTCTCCTTTCCAAGATTTCCAACCTATCTGTGTTGCGGTTGAGAATTTGACATTCGCTGGCATATAGACATTGAGGCAGGATAACGGTCTGATAGTGTCTGATTTTGGCATTTCTGGAAATACATTTCCTGGCGTATATGTTCCTCGTGATTCCGTACGCCCTTTCCAACTTATTGAGTCTTTCTTCGATGCCTGGTTTATCAAGACCTGTTGGGAGGATGTATTCCCCAAGATATTTGAATTTTGCTACTCGTTCTATTCTCCCGATATCTGTCTGTATAAATTGCGGCGGGGTCTTTGAGCTGGTTATAAATTTGGTTTTTTCTGCGGAAATCTTAAGTCCTACCAGGTTCGCTGTCTCCTCTAGTAGGTTGATTGCTGTAATGGCCTCCTCTGTGGACCTGGAGAGAATAGCGAAATCGTCCGCAAAGGCTAGGCAGTGTGTTGAAATTCCTCTGCTTTGGACGCCCAGAGTGATTGGCTTGATGTGATGTGCTCTTAATGTTTTGCATCCACATTCGGACCACCTTCTCAAGTATACAGTTGAACAGAAGTGGGGAGAGTCCATCTCTCTGTCTGACCCCCGTTTTTATTTCAAATGGCTTTGATAGTTCTCCTCTGAATTTTACTTTCGAGAATGTATTTGATAGGGTTTCTCGAAGAAGATTTGCTAGTTTAGTTGTTGTTCCAAATTCTCTGAGTGTGTGGTCCAGGATTGCTCTATCAATTGAGTCAAATGCCTTTTGGAAGTCTATAAAGGAGACTGTCAATGGGCTAGATCTGGATTTTGCATAGTGGATTATTGATTTGAGGTTGAAGATTTGCTCAGCGCATGATCTTCCCTTGCGGAAGCCTCCTTGATATTCTCCGAGCAGTGGATCCAAAATTGGTTCGATCCTGCTCAAAAGTATTTTAGAAAAAATTTTATAGGTTACCTGCAACAGAGAGATGCCTCTGTAATTGTTAACATCTTGTTTATCTTTTTTCTTATGGAGCGGGTGTATAAGTGCATTTTTCCATTCAGTGGGTAGTTTTTCTGTTTCCCAGATATGAGTGAAGATTTAATGTAGATTTTTGAGTATTGATGAGCAGGACCATTTGAGGATTTCTGCTGTAATAGAGTCTTCTCCGCAGGCTTTGTTGTTTTTTAGGGTGTGAATTGCGTTCTGTATCTCTTCTTCAGACGGCGGAGAAATGGGAGTATCGTTTGGTGTGTACACGGCTTGGCCTAACCTGGATGGTGGTGGTGGACAGTTGAGGAGTTCCCTGAAGTAGTCAGCTAGAATTTGGCAGTTCTCCCTGTCGTTAAGACCCAGGGTCCCATCCGGCTTCTTAAAACATAGGCTTGGGGCCTGGTATCCTCGGAGTTTATCTTTGAAGGTCTGGTAGAAGTCTCGTGAGTTGTTGTGTGTAAAATCCTCTTGCATTTGGAGGAGCTGGGAGGTCTCAAACTTCCGTTTGGTTTGGCGAAGAGTTTTTGCCGTTAGTCTTCGGGTGTCTTGGAAGAGTTGAAGGTCCCTGGGTTTTTTGATGATCTCCATTTTTGCCAGGTGAACGCACGGAGACGTAGAGCCTTTTCACATTCTGAGTTCCACCAGACTCTTCGGCAGGTCGAGACCAGACCAATCGTTTCGCGGGTTGATCTGACGATGTTTGTCTGAAGTGAAATCCAGTCCTGGTCTGCCTCTGTATTTATGTTTAGGTTGAATTGTTCCCTGATCTCGTCCGTTACCCAAAGTCTGTTAGTGTTGAATCTTGGGATTCTTTTAGTGTGTTTTCCCCTGCTGAACGAAAGTGGACGAAATTTGATCTTGGATAAAAAGTGGTCAGAGTCAAAATTCCCGTTTCGTACCACTTTGACATTCCGGACCACTGCCACACTTCTCCTGGAGACTGCAACATGATCTAGTTGAAATTCCCCGAGGAGCGAGTTTGGGGAGATCCAAGTCTTGGCTTTTCTAGGTAGCTTCCTGAATTTGGTAGACATGATCTGGAGATTGAACATTCGACAGGTTTGCACCAATCGTCTGCCATTGGTATTTGTTCTCTGGTGTGCTGGATACATTCCGATGGTGTTTCTGAGTGCTTTTTCTCTGCCGAGTTGGGCATTGAAATCCCCCAGGAGAATAATTGTGTTGATCTTGGGGATCCTGGAGAGTGTGGTTTCCAGCTTGTTCCAGAACATTTCCACCTTTTCGGGGTTACTTTTGTTGTCTGCATTGATTGGTGCGTGACAGTTAACAAGTGTATATGCCTTGTTTTTGCATCTTAGTGTGAGTGCAGATAGTCTGTTGGATTTGGAGTAAAATTCCTTGATGTTGTTTGTGATTTTCTTATGTGCCATAAAAGCTGTTTCGAGGAGTGGCATGTTCCTGCAGATCTTTCTCGCGGGTTTCCCCTTGTAAATTCTGTAGTTACCAAATTCCGATACATTTTCATCTTGGAATTTTGTTTCCTGGATGGCCGCGATTAAGATTTGATTCTTTGTGAGATGTAGTTCCAGTTCCTTGAGTTTCCCCACCTTGATGAGCGAGTTTACATTAAGTTCCCATTTGTGTGCATTTCTTAAATTTTAGAGTTCCAAGGTGCTCCGATTCACCTTCACCGCATGTATTGAGGCTCCCCAGAATCCTAGGCCTCTCTTCACCGCATGGCGGTGGTGGATTTTCCCGAGGGATTACCACCGGGGTAGTGTTCTCCTTAACGTCGTTTCCATCATGCGTTTTGAGTTGCGATTGTTTTGCGGAGAGAGCCGGGGCTCTACTCATAGTAAGACCAGGTTGTGAGCCTGGAATGTTCTCCGGTTCAGTTCAGCCATTCTTAGGAATGACCTATCCAGCAGCACCAACGTGGAGGCAATCCGTCGTCAGTTTACCCTGATCAGAACGGTTTGTTCTGCGTAAAAGACTTTTCCGGAACGGAGATTCGCTGCCAATTCTACCTTTATTATTTTATTTTTAATTTTTTTTTTACATTCACGAGAATAATTGCAATTAATTGTACTAACCTAGCGAATTTTTTAATCTTAGAAGCTGATAAGCTAAACTAGTAATACAGGAAGCGACTTGGAAGAACACAAACGCTTATACCAATAGGCCTACTACAGTGGGCTGTAACGTTTAACAACTATCTCCAAAATCTTACAGCCAGTGAAGATACAGATTTTTACTTTCTCTTCTCCATATGAATATATTGGAAGGAAAGTATTGTTTTACAATACATGTCAATTTTTCGAAATCGAGTTTTCACCAGGTCTACATGTTTTCAGACCCCCTGAACCCAAAAACATGTTTTTAGCAATTGGTTTGTGTGCGTGCGTGCGTGCGTACAGAATATCTCAAGAACGAAACATCGTACAAAGTTGAAACTTGAAACTGAATTTAGATACCACTAGAGGACCCAACACAAACATCCTCTTCAAAATCGGTCAACCAGAAACGATAGTTTATTCAAGTCATTTATTACTTTTTGCGATTTTCTCAAAAATGGTTGATTTTTTTTTAAATCACCTCATTTAGAAAATTTTTTATGCTCTACAAGATAGGGCAGGTGCCGTGTCTGTTGAAATTCTTGGGAAGGATTTCTCGTAAAAAAAAATGTTTTTTTTTAAGATTGCGACTTTAATAGGCATTTTAGCGTAAAAATACATACAATAAAAGTTGTAGAGAATTTAAAATCCTACAACTTTTACTTCAAACATTTTTTTGTATAACGCTTAGTTTAGCAGTAATCACCGATTTTCTGTTTTTTCTCACGAAAACGTGTAAAAAATATATTTTTTTACGAGTTCAGCCTTAGCATCCACCTTACGACAAAAGTGTACCAATGTAATCAAATTTATAGGAAATTAAAAGATCTACAACTTACTAAAAGCATTTTTCTCTATAGAGCCTAGTTTAGCCGTGAAAGAGAGATTTTCCATATTATAAGCCAAACTAAGGTTGATTTTCATTTTGCGTCTCTCACTCATGATAAGGTTATGTTAATTGAGGTTAGTTTATTTGTTTATTTCTAATGTTTTATATTACTAATGTTAGATTATAATGTTCATTATTTGCACTGGCATGAGAAAGTTGTGTGGATGTTTCACACCAGATTTTTTAATTTTTTATGCAAAATGGGTAAATTTGTGAGAAAATGATGTGAGCCATCAACATCCAGTGCATCTAAGAAGACAAGGTAGTACAGTGACAGTTATTTAAATTATGGTTTCACCTCACTTGATTGAAAGCTGCGGTGCGTTATTCGCTCTCAAGTTCTCTCCGATGAGAGCATGAAGCCATCAAAATGAATTCAATACTTGGAAACTAAACAACCGGCTTATAAAAACAAACCCTTGGAATTTTTCGAAATAAAGTTACATACCTCGAGAAATCAACAAACGTCTATGTGTAATGTAAGCCATACCGATGAAAGTTTACTTGAAGCAAATTATCTAAGAGTAGCAAAGATGTTGAAACCCTCGTATTGCCTGCTGCAATTGATACGGTCGGTGTTTTAATAGGTGTGGAAGAAGGAAACAAATTGAAAAAACTTGCGCTTTCTAACGACACAATATCAAGGCAAATCGATGGATGACATGGCTGCCGCCGATGTTCGCGATCAAATAATAGAGCAAGTGAGTTCAAGTGAGTTTTTTTGTAGTCTATTCAATTTGATGAATCAACAGATGTAGCAAATACGTCTGTCTCAGTTCTTATGATGGGTTGTGAGGTATGAATGCAGTACATCAATCAAAGAGATATGTTGATTTGTAAAACAGTACCCACCCGGTCATGCAACAGGAAAATGTCTTTTTGATGTTTTTCATGAACCTACTAGAAACTACACTACTATAGATCGGACAAAATCTATCCCGGTGTGTAGTGATGGTGCAAAGGCAATAACAGGAAAGAACTGTGGATCAATGAAAATATTAAGTAATAATATTAATAATAAAAGATGAATTAATAATGTTTTTTTCAGGATACTGAAACGCCATTCTCATTGTTTTCACAAAATAATGAGAGTTGTTTATTGTTGGCTTACTTAGCTGATATATTTTCACATTTTAAATGACTTGAAAGTGAATTTACAAGGACGTGATAAAAACATTTTATTAATGACAGACGGAGTTCATGCGTTCATTAAGAAGCTCGATATCTGGATTATTCGTCTTGGAAGCAAAAATTTTGATAAGTTCCCATTCATTGGGATTATATCGAGAAAAATTTGAATGGACATGACACTATTACTCGACACAGTTTGGGTTGGATGACGATGCATTTGCGTAAGCTAAAAACTCAGTTGACAGAGTACTTCCGTGAAGATAAAAACGATATCTCAAAGAGATGGGTACTGAATCCGTTTAGTGAAAATGTCGTTGCTGCCGCCACCGCAGCTAAGTTACCAGTTGAGATTCACAACCGGCTCATCAAAATGTCTGCCGACAAAATGCTACAACTGCAATTTATATCTCAAGATTTAAATACGTTTTGGCTTGCTCGACCACATGAATATGGAAATTTAGTCACAGAAGCATTGAAAATATTAATACCTTTTTCCACATTTTATCTCTGTGAAAAGGTGTTCTCCTCTATGGTCGCTCTAAAAACTAAATACAGCAATCGTATGTTATCACTCCAGAATTTACTTTTATATGTTTCTAACAAAGATCCACGTATGAAGAAAATTTTAAATGAAAAACAAATGCAACCATCACATTAATGATTAATTACTTTTCTTTACAAGTGTACTTATTGCATGTAAAATTTTTGTAAGTTTATAATAAATTATTTTTTCTCATAAAATGATTAATGATTTCATTATTGAGGTTGAGAATCACTTCTCAAGAGGTTTAACCACCCTTTTGGCGGTTGACCTAAACACAATATATCACTAATAAAACACAAAGATAACTATCACTTTATGAACATAAAAGCACAACATAACCTCGAAAACAAGGGCTCACTAAATTATGCTCTCCGCAAAGAAGAAAATATATTAGACTTTAGAATCAAGTTTGACATGAACCTAACAGAGAGCACTACAAGTAAAATGCATAATAAACATGAACATATTACTATGGGATTGCTCCTGCAGCGGCAAATTGAAAAATGTATTTATGTTATTGCTCTTAAACAACGGGCAAGACAAAAATGTATAAATACGTAGTTGTTGATGAAAAGGTTGATATTTCCACAACAACACAACGTTAGACCAACAGGACACCGTCCGTGGGAACCAGTTGCACCCGCTGACAACTCAAATAAGACAGCCGAGCCACACCGTAAATCAAAACAGCTACAGCACATTTCAAAATACTCCATTTGACCATTAAATGGTATGTAGTTTTGTGCATATTTTTTAAATATATCCGTTACACGAATAATTTCATACAATTTGAAATTTTACATGTCTCAATTCAGAGAGGCTCAACAACTATCAAGTGGCAAAAAGATCTGACAGGTTTCGTCATTGTACAGATGAGCGAGTAAGTGATAGTTTGGGGGGGGGGGGTTTGCCGCAATGATGAGCCTACATGTTGCCATTTCAGCAGCCATGGAGCTGTGGTCAGGTGAACACCGTACGTTTCTTGTCAAGGCATTTTTAAAGGTGGTGAGTCTTGCCTCCTCGTTACTTAGCGTTAGTTTCAACAGCGTTTTAATGTGGGTCAAAGAGGACGCATTCCACCACATATCACAATTTTGTTATGGGTGAGTAAATTCAGAGCTACAGGACATCCAAGATCAGCCAGGATACCAGAGAATGTTGAGCAAATGAGACAAGCTGTGGAAACCAGTCCACAGCGGCCGGCTCGTAAACAAGCTGCAGCTTTGCAAATCAGCAAATCAGCTTTGCAAAGCCGTCAGCGGGCGATGACGGTCCGTTCGACGGCTTACGGTGACGGGTCGGCGAGCGGAAGCATCATCTTCTCTCTTGCGGGGTCGTCGATTAGTCTTCGCTGGAGTCCGGTAGCCGTGTGCCGATAGTGGACGTCTTGTCTGCTGTCTGGATCGGAATTGAATTTTCTCGGCTCAGTGCAGCGCTCTTTTTATAGTCGCCGACGGCGGTTAATGGCACGGCCTTGATGACAAAGGCCTCTGTCGGTACGCCGCCACAAGCCTACCACCTCTCTCGGAACTATTGGCGGCTACGTCGGAAGCTTTTTAGCCGGTAGCACAGTACTTAATCAAAGTGGGCGACGGTGACAAAAGTTTTTTGTAAATAATAATATTTGTTAAGTCGGGATATTTCTAAGAAATGGTTAGAAATTTAATATATAAATGGTTACGTATAGTATAGGCCTATTGTTGTGACGGCTACCTGAAAAGAGCGGGCTGTTCGGGTAATTAGCTCTCTTTTGTTATGAAAGACTGTATTTTTATTATTAGGGCCTATAGTAGGCCCTACCTATAGAAAAACTTTGATCTAGAATGTCGATTAGGGCTAGTTAGTGAAGACCAACTGAAGTCTTGAGTTGACCATTCCAGTGGTCGTCATTCAGTGTGTGAGTTATACCGTGAAAAGGTCCAGCGTATACTATAGAGTTCAGATTAAAATCGTTTGTAAGTAGGATTTTGTTAAAATTAAGTACGAGGTCATTTAATGTCATTAATTTATTATATATTATAAGTATCTTAGTTTTAGTAATTGTAATTTATAGTGTGTAATAAATACCTGGTTGTAATTATAACGATACTTCGTTAATTGTTTATTTTATTTATCCAGATCTCCAAACGGACCTTAGCGATAAGTGTCACAAAATTTGTATAGGGCAAGAGAAAGTAAAATAAAACGCAACATTTCAAATATCTTTCAGAGATATTTAAATTATCTGAGAGAGGCTCTTTCAGAGAATTTCGTAAAAATGGGAACAATCTGAGGCTTTTTTTATTTTGTAGCGCTCTGTATGAAATCTAATTGGGTAAATTTTTGTTTAGGCCTGTAGGTATGTAATACAGGCCTATCACCAAATACCTTTTTTTGCGTCCAGGGGGAGTATAGGACATGTCATCAGATATAACACCTGAAATACATAAATAACAATCACACAATGTATCACTACTATCAACAAAGAAATTCTTGTACGCTATAAAAAGTTTCACCGATCAAGTAATTTTTCAGATTTCGTTTAAAGGAATGCAAATTATCCCAACATTTTAAACCTAGAATTGAAGCCTTCATAACCAACTTTATTTCTTCTTCTTCTTGCTATCAACGATTAGGCTGCTGCTGCTGCCTGTTGCCAACTATTTTTTATACATTTCACTATTTTTAGCGATCGGCTATTTATTTTGACTAATTGGTTTTCAGAATTTATGAAAAAACACTTGCCATAATTCTTAACTACTAGCGTTTCTCTGTGGCCTTCCGACGTTTCTTCGTCCATGTAATCTATAGTTGTTAATTTTCTCCACTTACCCACGATTAACTTTAGTTCTCTCATTTAAGCCGAATTGCATTCCTAATTCGGCTCTTATTTGTTCATTCTTTATATGGTCTAATGTTTTGTTCTTCGTAGAACCTCATCTCTGCCGCTGGAGTCTTACCCTTGCCCTCTTTTGACCTGATAGTGACCCGAGACTCACTTCACACCGCGAGTAGCCCCATCGCCTTATGAAATTTCATTTTGGTCTGCCTTGGAGCCTTATTCTGCAGTGTACTCTTGATGCCACCGCCTATTACTTGCAATCTGTTAATTTTATTTCCAATGTCAACATCTAGCTGCCGATGTCGCTATCTGGTGATAGCAGCATCCGTCTTAATACGGGGGGGGGGTATGGACTGATTTGTGTAGTTGTGCTCGTTTCCTCCACTGCCCACCTACTTTACTGTCACTACTTCTGAGACGTGTGATCTTTTCATGCAATGAAACCAGAAGACACTGCGGTAGCGGGGCATTTCATTTTTGGTGCCAGCTGACGTGGAAGAGTATCTAGTATCGGAATAATACGCGTATTAGCGAAACGCAAACATTCCATTTAATTTTTTACCAGCGCTGAGGTTCGTTGCCTCACTGTGCGCCTTTGCAGAAAACATAATTTATGTGTTGTCGATAGAGAGTGGGCGTATACCCGAATATTGTGTTAGCTCAAAGATTTAGGATGGTATGTGGTATGTGTATGTCGTATGAACGTGATGTTCGATGGTGGATGTGCACTGCGCCGCCGCCGGAAGAATGTGGGGCCGACGATAACAAACGGACGAACGGTGGCGTCGTCAATGCTCAATGTTGCGTTGTGGTTTGGTGAAGAGGAAGGAAGGAAGGAAGGAAGGGACGTGTACAAGCGAGAGAGAGAGAGAGAGAGAGAGTGAGTGAGTGTATATGACGAGTACTTTGACCTTGGCTGGGTGAGTGGAGTTCAGTGGCCCGATATGCCCTAGACCCCCCACCAGCCAGCCCGTATCCCGTAGTGTCTCGGCCACATTGACATTGTACTTGACTATTTTATAGTAGAGTACTTGCCTTGCTGCTACGACCGCTTCTGCTTCTGCTTCTGCTTCTGCTTCTATTCGCCACTAAATAGACGACACACCAATAGTTAGTTAATAGTTTGGGCGGCCAATGAGAAATAGATGATGGCCAATCAACTGTAAACTACCCGCTGGGAATGCGGCATTATAGCCTCCGACAATTCTTTTCATTAACTGCTGGTTTATTTCTTTTTTGGTTTCGCACGGCACTTAACTTTTTCTAGCTGCTTTTCGGCAACTTACTGTAACTATTTTCTACGTTTTAGTCGCTACACTTTCTATCTCTTTCGACCGAGCCGTCTATATTCAAGCGGTTTACTTTTTCCTAGGTGCAACTTGCAACAGATCAGTCATAATGTAGTGGATTACATCTCATCCCCCTCTATGTGGTGCAGGCCTATCGGTGGTCTGATCACACGGCGGCATTCACCGCCACCGCCGCCGATTGGCGTGGAAGCGTTGAATAAATGTTGTTCAACATGTTGAGCAGATCGTTGAAATGTTTTTTTTTTTTTTTTTTTTTTTTTTTTTTTTTTTTTTTGCTACTTGCATCCTGGAGACTCCAAAGGGAGTATAGGACATGTCAAGGTAAATTTGATGAACTGAAAGTTTATCACCAATGTGATAAATTTACTACTTACCACCAAAATTTGTTTTTGCTACTGCTTACTTCAGTATGCTTGTCATGAACCGTATTAAATTAAATATCACACACAATAAATAATAAAAATAAATCAAACACAATGATAAATTCAACACTTACCAATAATTTCACCCTACTACTGCTTAACTCAGCAGGCTTGTCAAGAACCCCTTTGTATCAAATTGTACACAATATTTGTTTAATTAAAGTTAAATACCAAAACTATTTAGAAAGGAATTCGTGCACACTGTAAAATGTTTCATCAATCAAATATTGTTTTAGCTTTTTTTTAAAATGACTTAAATTGTCACAACTTTTTAAACCTTGAGGCAATTTATTGATGTATTTTCTACCTGCATAAGTTGGTTTTTGTTCAAACAATTTAGTGTTGTGATTAGCAACATAATAATCGATTCTGTTTCTTGTGTAGTGGTTGTGAACATCTAAATTCTGTAAAAAGGTATTTTTCTTTACGTACATTATCACTTCAAAAATGTACAAAGAAGGAACCGTGAGCAATTGCAGCTCTTTAAATAGTGATCTGCATGAGGTAAGGTGGTTGACTCCCATCATACACCTAATAGCTTTTTTCTGTATTTTAAAAACTCTTTCCATGTTACCCTGTGATGAATTACCCCATATGTGAAGAATGATGCTCAAGTCGTTCGGAAACAAACATTTTCAGATATTGTCATTCGATTGTTTTAATATTTGAATATTTAATTGTGTCTATTGGAAGAGAGTTATCGGGCGTCATTGGTTTTGAAAATGAAAACTGGGTGTAAAACCAGCAGTAGGCGGATCTCTAATCATACAGCTCTATATTTGTATAAAGCATATTTTTTAATATATGTTTTATTTTTGGTGGAGCAATGAATGTTCTATAATGACTGACCATTTTTCCATTGAATTAACAATTTGTGAATTTAGCGATTAAAAAATTGGAATGGCCACCGTTTTGAAATGTTTGATGGTAACATTTTGGAACTTTTATCGGTACAAAATCTTAAGCACATGGTTAGTGCATACCGAATTTCATGAAGGTGTTTTCAGTCGCTATCAAGATGTAAAGTTTTCTTTAAAACACAAAATCGTGGTGAGACTGTAAAAACACTACTTGTGTATATTTACTTGGTGTATTAATGTAAGGAGCCGGAAGTTTTTATACATATTTCAGGGACAACATATATAGAGATGAATTGCGAATATAGAGATATTTGCGTTGTTGAGATTGGACACGTTGTAAACTGTATGATATTTGTGTCGTGTTTAAAAAGATAAGTGATCGATCGGAGGTGTTTCACCTCATCGGCTGCTGGCTGCTCTTAGCAATGTGCTGTTTTTAATTTAATTTACGTAGCTATTACTAGAGTCATCTCGTGAAGGCTGTCTATCAAACTTATATCTATCACCGAATCAGATAATGTAGGGCCTACTGTTGTGAATTTAGAAAAGAGTTGGCCTATATGGCCTATATGGCCTGTATGGTGGACAGCAAACATTGCAACCGATGCATGCATCTGAGTGTGGTTGGTGATAATTGGTGCAAATTGAGATGTCACAATAAATTCAACAAATCAAAATTACTATCGACCGCTCAGTTGCCCAGTCACTATTGTAAATAATTTGAGAAGCTTTTCTATGTTGTTTTGTTACTGCACTGGATACGATTAAAAATTAACTAGTGTTTTATATAATTAATTAGTATTTGGTGTACTATGTACCAGCAACTAATGGGTGTTTTATTAACGACGCAACCCTGATTATAAGAAAATACCAGTAATACATGGGTAAATTTTCTCTCCCCCAATTAGTATGTTGGCAACAGTGTACTCAAGGCCAACTTAAATGTTCCAGGACGTTCTGAACATTCAGAATGTTCTGGAACTGAAATGTTCCGGTCAAGCATTAGTTTGGTGACAGCAGTCGTTTTGTTATATTGTGTCAGCAATGGTTTTTTACAAGGAAGAACCTGGTGTTTTATTAAGAACGCAACCCTATGTTAAAAGCCACAATCTACGGCATATTTTTATTTTCCGTACTTTACAAATTACCAATTAATCTAAATTATTATTTTACAAATGAATAGCAAATTGCAATGAAAACATTGTATTACGTCTATCTTTTTATAATCAGGGTTGCGCCCTTAATAAAACACTCGTTATAAAAATTGTTTATTTACAATGTAATTTATTTATTGAAATGTATCCGTTTATGTTATTTATCTGTTTAATCTATTTATTGGTCTACAGTTGATAGTGTTAAAGATTTATTTTTGGTTGTGTTGTAGGAAATCCGTGAAATGCTGTGTGACTTCCCAGTACAGAGTGTCCAAGTAATGCACAGCGGTACTGGATCGAGTGTGGCTCGTGCTGTTCTTGAAGATCCAGAAATGTTGGAAGACTGGGATAGAAACAGAATATTTCATCTTCGAGGACAATGTGTGCCTGTAACACCTACACACACTGAAATGATGTTATGTGTTGCAAGATTGCCGCTTCAATATACTGAAGAACAATTCACAGCTTTAGTGCATTCATATGGTGAAGTTCGGCGACATTTTTTAATGATCAGTGAGAAAACCGGTAAGATTGTCATAAGACACCCATTTAATTTCACTACTTGCTTGTATATCTGATTCAGCCAGTCAGTCACACACTGCGGTCACATCTCATTGCGTGCGGATCTTTGTAAAGACATGAGGATAAAGCTGACCTGCTTTGTGTGGGTGGGTGAGTGACTATAGAACGTGATGATTTTGATTTTAAGGGAGTTTGTTGTCTCATTCATTCTTTTTTGATATCACCGGATCTACATAACCATCAGCCAAGGATTACTTGAAAACGCAGATCATGGCAAAACACAACACCATGCGTATTCGCTTTGGTCGGTAAAAACTGTAGTCATGGAAATTAATTTTCTCTTGTTTTCACTAACCGGTTTTAATCGAATGAGTTACTGTGTATGCATATAGACCTAGTATAAGAAATAATTTTTTTAAACATTTCCGGTGTTAATGTAATGTTTTACCCTTTTTAGCTGCTTTCTAATAATTAAATAATTATAATTTTGTATTGTTTAGAATTATGTAATGTAGAAAAAAACCACCTTTCTCATGAGAAATGGATTTCATCAGGGGGTGGATTGATGTACTGTATTTATATTGGAGTGGTGGTGGTGGAGTGGCCTATTTAAAAGGAGGATCGGGTGAGGGTGAGTGTTGTCTGGGGAGGTTGGATGATGATGATGATGATGATTTGTATTACCTATATAAGTATGAGAAATGTGTTTGTTTGTTTCATTGTGTTTCAGGTGAAAGCAAAGGATATGGTTTCGTGGAGTATGCTACTAAAGAGTGTGCGTTACAGGCAAAGAACATGTTAGACAAGAAGATAGTGGATGGTTGGGCACTGGTCTGTGATTGGTTGGATTCAAGTCATGTCACATTTGAATCGCTTCATTCCAAGTGCCTCTATGTTGACATGCTACCGAAAGACTTTCGTGATATGGGTGAATTCAGGAAAATCTTTTCACCTGTCATTTACCCTCCATACTGCCAGGTATTTGAAATCAAAAGCATTAAATTTTTCACATGCCCAATCCATAAGGTCCTCCAAAAAGGTGTGATGATGATGATGCTTGTCATTTGTGTTTTTAATGGCAACAAAGGCACACTAGTACAATCCGAATATGCAAATATGATGGTGTGATAGATGACATGTCGTTTTATAACATTCTTTTTCCTCAGCTGTGGTCAGTGAGGAGGTGGGAGTTGTCGCTCAGCGGTCGAGGTATGAGCCATGAGCCATGTGTCAGCAATCTGACAATCACCACATGGATGAAACTTCTCCGAAATGACTAAAACAAATGCTTCTTTTGTACATATCACAATGGAAACTAAATTTTTATTTACTTCTCTTTTATTAGTGACAGCTTTATTTTAATGGCGATGGAAATACTGACACATGTAGGCCTACTACACTGAAAACGTTAACGTGCTGATATAATGTCACTTTGTTTTAACCACAGCAATTACAAATCTTGAATTGCACATGGTGCAATGTTTTTAGAAAAGGTTTCACTATACGGGTGTATCTTTGCATGTACACAATACTGCATCATTGTTTGTCTTAATTATGCACAGCTTGTCATTGTATGTAATGAAAACATTGAGCGTGGTGTGATTATTTAACAATTCATGGTGCGATGGGAAATTTTACACCGATTATGAAACCTGACACTTGTTAGGTGTCGGTCATGTGGTGGGTTTTTATCAGTTATATTTGGAAGTGAGTTGGAGGAGTATTTAGAAAAGGAACATTTAAAGAGAAAGGGCGATTGTACTGTTCATGTGGGTAATGACAGGTTGACAGGATGGTTGGTTATAAGGGGATTCTGGGAAGAATATTTGTCAGTAAGTCTTTGTTGGTTCATCCTTACCAGGTGTTTGTAGAATCTGATTCTTCTCTTTCTTATTTTATTCGATATGTTTATGAATCTCTTTGTTCGGTTGATGTTTCTTCTGTCTTTGTCTGCGGTTTCAGTTATCGGACACGTTTTATGTTGTCCTCATTTTATGTATGTAATATTTTTCAACTGCAATTTGGATACTGTATTTAATTTCTTTAATCTGCAAAAGGAAGATGGTCAATTGTAATATTTTCTTAAACAAAACCCTAAAGAATGCCTTTATTAGAGAAGAAACATGAACTGTGTACAATATATTTACTTACTACAGGTAGTGTTCATGGAATAATTGCCGTAAGAGGAGTGTAGAAATTCATTTGTTGTTTTATTGATATTCTGTGATTTTGCCGATAATCAAGAGTTATCTCCGAGTCCCTTGATGCGTGGTTTATTAGGAGAGAGCCTACATATAATGTTAGTCTTCTTTCGATACATGGTTCTGCTCTGCATACCTGCGCCAAGCATTTGACATGCACAAATGTTTCTAGTTGTGCTTTGGATTAGAGCATCTTATTACACTGAACTGGAAATTGGCAGCGTCTGGAGAATTTTTTTATCGTAACACCCAGAAAAGATAACTATATTGTTGAAGGGCCAACGTAGTTTTTTTAATGATCTGCTTAAATCACATATAAAAATGTATACATCATAATCTTTATAGAGAATATATGTTGCAGAAGGTGTATGTATAGGCTATGTGGGGCAGTGCCAGAATGAAATGTCTGACCTGACCGGGGGGCCGGTGGACGGAGTTTGTTTACATACCTACTACAAACAAATGTGTTACACTAGGATTTGACAAAATTGTGATTCGTGAACAAAACATCGTTGGAAAAAACCACCGACAGATAGATTATTCATTTACGATGATAGCTAATAAATATGATCGGTTTAGACAGTGGTAGCTAAGCAACTAAGCAACTAAGCAACTAAGCAACTAACGAAGCAGCCGCATGCCATAAACAAACAAACAATAAGGTCGGATTTGTGTTTATTTGAGCAATTAATTAATTAATTTATTAAAAATACAGATTTACTATTTACTGTAGACGCAAGTCAAATAGAAAATCACTTTTATTATGTACAGAAATGATTATTTGTAATTTGTTCTGATTGATAGTACAATTAAATGCTATTTATAAGATAATGGAAATAGGTAGTGTGCTTAAAAATACTGGCATAATATTAATTACTTAATATTGAAAAAATAATGGTAATAATAGAACTTGGAATAATAAATGGTAATAATGAAAAATACATTTTAGTTTTAAAGTTGTATAAGACTTACAAAAATAATACAACAGTGGAACAAACATAATTGTAACTGATAACTGCTCATAGATAAGAGAGTTTAGTAAAATAATGAAAATGAACAGAATAAAAAAATTATTACTGATAAAAATAAGTTTTTAAAATTCCATCGAGTTAGTTATGTTTATTGTGTAAAATAATGATTTCGTGTGATATGGCTCGAAAAATTCAAAACAAAATCCAGGGACATCTGGGCATATCTTGCCCTGATTGTACATTGTGTTCTTACGCTTGCCACTTTCGTCACTTTTTACAACACTGGCTGTATTTTTTTTCAAAATGTGTGACCATTTTCGTTGTTTTCACACGTCCCCATGAAGTGGTTTCTTTGGACGGCGGCTGGACCACCTCTTAGTATCTCTTTTTGGGAAGCGCTTTTTGATTTACAAGAGTTGAGCATCATCATCGTCATTTGTATGAAATGGTGGCTTTTTGTATTGTGGCATATTGTTTTGCAGGCACCAGGATAGTATAGAAGTATCTAATACCGGGCGTACACTTATTATGCTGTGCTATAGCCTTTGATTTTTGTTTCTCTTGGCCTTTTCTACCGAACTTCAGTTTGTCGTCTGTCAGGTGTAGGACATCGCAACAAATGTGTTGCGTGCTCTTTTCCACTCATATCTGGCATAACTGGCATTTCCGATGGGAAATGCCAGTTTAGACTGTGATTTTAAGAATTTTTATCGGGTTTTTTCAGTAACTACCAATTTAATTCCGTACTTGTTTCTTATTTGTCATGTACCGACGAAAAATTATATGCTCTTGTCATAAAGTATTGTCTCGTAAAAGTACTATCGCAAAAGTCGATATTCTTTAGATCTGGTGGAGAGTCAGCCCGCACAACTGGCGTTTCAGGATGTTTCTTTATATTTATATTTCTTTTATTTGAAGCTTTGAAATCTTGTGGAACTTGAACATTTTCAACCCCTACACCATCCGTATCAAAAATTTCTTTGTCATTCAGTTGTTTAAGAATTTGATCTTTGTTATCAGTGTGAACCGGTTCATCTTCATTATCCGTCTGAGTCACTATCCCCACCTCTGTCGGCCTAATATTTAATATTGTCATGTTCAACGTAACATGACAGAATAACAGGCTTTTTTTACACAAACTGGTTGTTTTAAGTTGTTTGCTTTGGAGTAAAAATGTGGTGGTGATAACTGTTGCAGTTTTTATGGTTGCCAGGAGAAGTGGTCAGTTGTGGTGGTTTCACTGTATATATACATGATATGAACATGATATGTAGGGTTCAGCCTACTTCGTGCATGCTGCTCACAGTTCACATTACAATTGCTCTTCACAGATTTCATTTACATTGAACTGTGATTCTGAATATGTTGATTTGTTCAGTTGATGAAATAGCTCTGTTTTCACTCTCGGTTAAATATATCTGTTAATTATGTCAAGTTACTAGTTTAAGTACCTGTTTTTCGAACTATTTTCTGAAGTGCTACGGATGGCCTGTTGGTGTACCAAGTTCGATCCGTGTCAGGTCTGATATTCTTTAATCATTCATTGTTATCTACCACCTTTCAACATCAACATTATTACTAATGCAAAAATAAAATAGTTACGTAAAATGAAAGCGAGATCTTGGTGTTCTTAAATTAAGATACGCGGCGGTTTATTATTTTCAGAAGCGTAGTTAATTTTTAATTTCCAACAATAATGATTACTTTAGTGTATGTAAATTAGTCATTATTGAGATACGATAATATATCTCAATGTATTCATATTAACTCAATGACCTGTTGAGACGCTAACCGTAGCTTATGTTCATCAACAGACTCGGCCTCACGAAATTGCTAGTACCTTTCCATGTCAGCCTCAAGACGATTGAAATGGGCTTTAGAGCACTCACTTCTGTGAATAGAAGCCCGACGGACCTGTTGAGATGCTAATTGTAGCTCATGTTGTTCAACGAACTCGGCCTCGCATAGTTGTGCGTGTCTCTCCCTCTCCCTGTTAGCCTTTAGACAACTGGAACGGGCTTCTACAGACAGCAGGTTGGTGGACTTGTTGAGATACCAGTCGTTGTTCACACTGTTCCACGGGTTCAATTTGGCGGCCTTGGCTAAGCCTCTCTCGATTTGTTTTTAGCTTTGATCTAGTTGCTTCCTGTCTCTCGTTATCCCTGTTTAATTTCACTTTTGGCACGGCTTGTAACTTTGGTCAAGCATGTCCTCTTCCGCATAGGCATAATTATGTTCGAAATAAGAAAAAAATTAGCGTACGGAGTTAAGAGATTTCTAGGAATAAAGAAAACAAACTAAATAAGAAAACCAGTACTTCTAAAAACTTTAAAATCTATTAACAATAAAAGGATTAAAATAAGATGAAATTGAAAGAATCGAAACACAACGTATACAACAGTAATACAATTGTTCTCGAGGCTGGGACCTCTAGAGACAGCCAGGTTTGTTTACTGGTGGTCTGGGGTATGCGTGTGGGCGAAACCCAAACACATTACTATACAAAAATATTTCCACAAAAATTAATTTGTATTGTTTCACATAAATAAATAAATTTACCATTTATATAGAGCAATGCAAATTTACGTTTTGAAGATATACTAACACAGATCTGTGTGTGTAATGTAACTGTAGGTAATTTAATGTATTTGCTAACAGAGCAATAAAAATTGCTGTTATGATACCCATAAATGAAAGGTAAATCACGATAGGAAAACCACAATGTACATCAACCGACTTTTAGTTAACTTCTAAGGTGACTGTCATTCGTTTTTGACAATGTGATCGAGAAAGGGTGTGTCGTGTAAGGTAGGGAGGTTAATGGTGTAAGTGGTAGGGTAGGTAACTATCGTTTCGGAATGAATATCTGCAGCGCGTAGGTCTATGTTTATTGTTCTGTTTCTTAAAATATTGCTGTTTATTTTTATAAAATTGGTAATATCTCCGTTATTATGCATGAAAATGAAAAACTTTACGTAATCAAACTTATTTGTCTTCAAACGTTTCATAATATCGATTATATAAATTTTTTTTGTTGATAAATTGACTTAATGGAGATATTCGCAGTTTTTGTTTACTCCTCCCTCTGAACCCCGTCAACCCTTTGTGATATTGAAAAAATTTATAGCCCATTTTCATTTCGATAATGTCCAGAACCTAAATACCGAAATTCATTGAATTTAGTTCAACGGTTCTTGCGTGATGCCGTAATATGCAAACAAACAATAATTTAGCGGAACTTATTTTCGGTGTTTACTTGGTAGATCTGGCGTGGAAACAAAATTTGGGGCGTTTTAAAAAAGTTGTACAGACAAAATCACAATTTTATTAATATAGATAGGGAAGGCAAGTATTGCTCTCATGTTGTTTTTACAAATCGAGTTTTCACTGGAATGCATGTTTTTCAGGTCCCCTAAACCCAACAAAGCATATTTTAGCGATTGCTGTGTGTGTGTGCGCGCGGAGAAATATCTCAAGATGAGAGTATCATACAAAGTTCTAACTTTCCAATAGGTATCGCATGAACATTTTTATCTAAATCTATCAACTGGAATTTTTCTGGTTTTTTAAATTTTCTCAAAAGCGGCTCTTAATCGTAATTTTAAAAAGAACTGCTTTTTTACTAGATGTTTTAGGTTAAACAGACTGGCTGATGAAATGGTTGGGGGGCGGGGGGCAGGGGGCTGGTGGTCTCATGGTAGGTAGTTGTAGCTAGTTGTTGGGGAAACGTGTATGTAATGAAAGTTGTTCAACATTTAAAAACCTATAACTTTTATTTCAAAAATTTTTTTTGTATGCTTAGTTTAGCATCAATTAATGATTTGTTGTATTTTGTTCATCAAAACCGGTGAAAAATGGAATATTTTAAGATTGCAGCTTTAGTGTGCAGTAAGCAAAGCAAATCTCTGTCGCTGTTGTTATAGCTAATGGGTGGCTAATGCATAATACGTAATAACTACGTTTGACATAATATAATTTCACATAGTCTACATACAAATTGAAAATAGTGTATTTATACATTATTGTTTTCAGATAAAATAATGAAACAATTCCACAATTGTCATAATATGTTGTATTACTCTGTCCATCGGTCTCAACTTGGTTATTGTTACATAAACATCCCACTTTTTGTGTAGGCCTACTCAGTTTCTACTCTATGTTATATGTAATTTATCGGTTTAAAATATTTTCTTCCTTTTTTAATTAATATTATATCCGTGTTACTTTTCCTCGATTGCGTTGTTACGTATTGTACCTGAGTTTATTTTTTTGTTTTGTTACACTAGTATGTAATGATGAATGATGGTGGTTCAACTTCGTTTATAAAACATAAAAGTGGACAAAAATTATAATTTTAAATGTCTTTAATTCATTATGCGTAAATTATCCTACCGTGGCTTTAAAGGAAGTAGAAAAAATGGCATCAGAATTGACAGGCGTATCTCCATCTAGTATTAAGGGTATAAGAAAAGAGATAAAAGAAAGTGGCGTGTTGCAGACACCCAGCAAGAAAAGAAAACGAAGCAAGCTAGTTTTTGAACAGTATGACAAATTTATTAAAACTGCAGTTGGACTAAAAGTTGTGTTTTTTTCCAAAATAAGGAAGCTCTTACACTGAATAACGTTTTATCTGTCTTTAACAAGGATTTGGATTTAATACATTTTAAAAGAACGTCGCTCTATCATTTTCTTAAATCAATCAGATTTGAGTATTTGAAAAGAGGAAGAAACAATCTGGTGTGAAACACTGACACAACTTCTCTTGCCAATGCAAATAATGAACAATATAACATTAGAAATAAACAAAAAACTAACTTTAAAAAACATAACTGTATTTTAATCATGAGTGAAAGTCGCAAAATGAAAATTAACCTCAGTTTGGCTTATAAATACAGAATATCACTCTTTCACGCTAAACTAGGCTCTGTAGAGAAAGTGGTCTAAATAAAAGTTATAAACACGTTTGTCGTAAAATGCATACTAAGGCTGAAATCTTAAAAAAAATCAATTTTTTTATACATTTTCATGTTATAAAAACAGAAAATCGCTAGTTACCGCTAAACAAAACTTTATCCAAATAAATGTTTGAAATAAAAGTTGTAGGATTTTAAATTCTCTACAACTTTTATTTACATTTTTGTGGTAAAATGCATATTAAAGCTGCAATCATAAAAAAAACATTTTGTTACGAGAAAACAGCCTTCCCAAGAATTTCAGCAGACATGGCGCCTACCCCATCTTGCAGAGCATAATGAATGTAGTAAATAAAGCGATTTTTTAAAATAAATCTTTGGAGTCTGAGAAAATTGCAAAAAGTGAAAAATGACACGAATAAACTACTACTTCTGGTTGGCCGATTTTGATGAAAATGTTCGTGTCGGATCCGTTAGTGGTATGTAACTTAAGTTTCAAGTTCGTGCGATGTTTTGTTCTTGAGTTATTCTGTTCACACAGACACACGGACGCACACACAGACCAATCGCTAAAAACATGTTTTTTGGGTTCAGGGGTCTGAAAACATGTAGATCTGGTGAAAACTCGATTTCTTAAAATCAACATGAAAACAATACTTTCCTTCCTATACATTCATAGAGGTGAGAGAAAGTGAAAATTTTATTACAGAAGAAGATATTTTGGTGTGGAGGGAGAAGGGACTACTGAAGAAGAATGAAGGAGTACCGAGAAAAAGGTCTATAAATGGATGTTACGTGGGTGAATGAAGGGAGGAGGGAGGAGGGAGGAGGGAGGAGGGAGGAGATGTTTGATGACATTTTGTGTGGTGCGATTCAAAAATTACTTTTGCTAGGCAAGCCGTGATTCGTGGATCGTTTGACTTGCGGTCAAACAAAGGAAGATGGCCAATTGTTTTGCGTATCGGGAGTCGCGGTGGTTTCTTGCAAAATGGACTACTTGTGTTTGAATCAAAAAAAAGTGGTGATTATCATCAGGAAATGGCTGGAGATGTTTTTCTTAATCGATTCAAAAAATCTCCCAAATTTTGCTGGAAAGAAGTGTAATCATAATGGATAATAGATAATGCTTCTTATCAAAAGTCAAACTCCTCATCCAGTTGGTTAAGGTGAGTGACAAAATGTTGAAAAATGTGTTGTAGATGAAATAGCGAGTGGACAAGGGCAAGGGCAAGGGCGGTACATTCCCACATTGTTTTCTAAATCTAATAAAGATCGTTTGTAGCCGAGTCAAGGGAATATAAATAATGATTTATTTTGAATAAATCATTCAAAATACGTGACATCAAGAAGTTACTGGAAGAGGGCATAACAAAAGTGACTGCAGAAAATTGACAAAGTTATGAAAGACATGTAGGCCTAGAAAGAGAAGAGGACCGCTTTTGGGAATTGGATTCTGTAATTGACACAGCTGTCTGTCGATGACATGACCGTAAATTTGGATGACGACTTGGATTCATCACTTGACGATTCGGGTTTAAAAGGAATTATTAGGCGTATTTGTCTTGATGAGGAAATATGATATATCAGGTACCTACAATTTTGGTCGACAGTATTAAATAAAGAATTGCATGTTACAATGCACTCGGTTGTACTGTCTATCAAATAAATAAATTATTATAACATTTTACTGGTTTAATAATGATTTAATGGAAAAATTTTCGGGGCAACCTGTATGGTGTGAGAGCAGCTTGTTTATGTCTTCTGGTAAGCTCTTAGCGCGAATAAATTACAGTCAAACTTGGTTAAAACGATCACGGTTACAACTAATTCACGGTTAAAGTGAACAAATCAGATAGTTTGATTTGATTTTACTTAATTCTTATGATTGGAATTGGCATAACGGTGGATATAACGAACCTAACAGTGTGATAGATCGGATACTCGGAAGCATCATTTGTAACAGGTAGTCCACAGGTTGTGGTGACAGAACAGACACCACTGTACGGTGTATGAATAGGGTGTACCTACCTGGTTTTCCCATTGTTCACTTTGTACAAAGTACAGTACTACAGTGTGTGCATACACAATACTACTGTAATTGGATGGCGGTCAGCGACCCTTGTGACTTGTACGCCTAAATTTATTGACCACAAAAATATTTTCTTTCGCTTCTTAGAATTGCACTAGTACAGTACGTTCAGTTCTTTCCTTTAGTTCCTCCACTTATGGATAGCCATAGGCCTACATGTGTCACCTGATCGACTCTCAACAATCAGTTTTACACTGATCGGCTCTAGTTCAATACATACTGTATGTACCGTACTATAGTTTGTTTCTTAAAACTCGAGTTTACTGCAGTGTACGCACACTGTACTGTACTGTATTGCATTGCATTGCATTGTAGTGTATCTTTCGTAGTATCGTTTGGTTAAAGTGGTGTATTATTGCAGCGCTTAATTGCAGTGACTTAAGTTTTTAAAATGTCAAAGCGTAATAATTTTTCAGTTTCTGAAAAAGTGCAAGTGATCCGTGAATTACAAAACAGATCGTCTAATTTATCTGTCAAAAAATACGGATTATCAGCATCCATGACATCTACAATGTGAAAAATCGGGACACTATACTGGTAGCCTTCGAGAATAATCAGACAAATTGTAAAAAAATGTGAAAAAAGGTACATTGACACAGCTCTTCTTTCTTGGTTTAAAATGCAATCGTCCCGTGGTTTACCAATTAGTGGAATACTAGTAAAGATTCAAGCTGGAAAGTTTGCCATACAGTTAGGGTACAAGGACTTTGTGTGCAACAGTGGATGGCTGGATCGCTTTAAAAACAGGGACAATACCGTGTACGGAAAAATAAGTGGTAAAGCATCTGCGGTTGATCAAACTGTAGTCAACGATTGGTTAAAAACTGTGTGGCTGGATGTAAGCCGGGATTATAGTGATAGCAACATTTATAATGCGGATGAAACAGGTGTCTTTTACAACATAACGCCTGATGAAACGTTAAAGTTTAAAGGTGAAAAATGTGTGGGTGTTAAGTTTGTTAAAAACAGACTTACAGCTGTTTTAGTATGCGCTAATATGACCGGCCCTGGTAATAGGAAAGTCGCAAAAGCCGCCGCCAACGTGTTTTAGAAATTTGAAATGTCTTCCCGTTAATTACATTGTGTATGACGGCTAGTATTTTTGAAAAAGAAATCAGGCAGTGGGATGAATCACCGAGAAAAGAGAAAAAAAATTTTGCTTTTAATTGATAACTGTCTGGCTCACCATACATTGCACAATTTAACAAACATAAAAATGGTTTTCTTGCGTGCAAATTGTACGTCTGTGTTACAGCCAATGGCTGAGTGGATGAAGGGGTAATTAGAAGTTTCAAATGTAACTATCGCCGACTGTGGGTCTTAAATTTAATTGAAAAAATTAACAGTTCCGATAAAACTGTTAATGATGCCAAAGTTTCCGTGCTCGAAGCAATTCGTCTTTTCAGCGATGCATGGGAAAATGTGACAGAAAACACGATACGCAACTGCTTTTAAAAACCAGGATTTGCAACATTTCCAAATGACAGTGAAGATCCTGAGGACTACTTACCTTTATCATCACAATGGCTCAAGAAATGTCAAGAGCGATTGCCGATTTTTGGATGTAATAGTAGATGATTTTGTGGACATAGATACTGAAGTAGTGACTTCAGGGATTCCGACCGATGATGAAATCTTAAGTAACGTTTCCACTGCCGTTCAAGAAAGCAGTGACTCCGAATCCGGTGACAACGTACCTATCATTAAAACCACTTTGTGGAAAGATGCAGAAGATGCTTTGAAATTCTTTCTGGATTTCTGGAATCTAGAGGTAACTCTACAGAAGAAATGTTCCAGCAACTGAGTGTTTTGAGGAACAGTTTTAGACAATTGAAGTACTCAAAGAAAACAACTCAAACAACAATAGATAATTTTTTTATGCCATAACTTGAGTTTTACTCCATCATACATACTACTTATCTAAGTTTTTGCAATTTTTTATTTATAGGCCTTTTTATGTATTTTATAATTTGTTACTCGTGTAAAAAAATTAATTTTAGATAAATGTGCATATTTCTTTGTTCAAATATGGTTAGTATATAAAAATTCCATTGGTTTTTTGTACGTATTATGTAAGCACCCCTTATCCCCTTATATTTCACGTCACGGTTATTGCGAATAACGTTGCTCCTGTGGAATTCGTTTTAACCGTGTTTGACTGTAAAATTAAACTTATAGAAAATAAAAACCACCAACTTTTATTTAAGAATTTTTTTTTAGAGCTTAGTTTAGCGTCAATTAGTGATTTTCTGTGTTTTCAAGTCAAACAGAAGTTGATTTTCGTGTAGCGTCATTCACTCATGATTAAAATTAGGTTATGTTTTTCATAATACATTGTTTGTTTACTGATCATTAAACATAGGTTATATTGTTCATTGTCTACATTAGTAAGAGAAAGTTGGGTGGGTATTTCACACAAAATTTTTAATATAAAAAACAACAAAAGACAAAATTGAAACAAATTTTTGAATATTAGATATCAAATATTTTTCATTTAAATGATATAAATTTTTTTTTTTTGATAAAGTGGTACTCAGCCATATAGATACGGCGGCAGAGCAGTGTAAAATTTTGTGCCATTTTCGGTCTTGTTATGAACAGAATGTTGTTTACCCTAGAGCAATGGGTTTTCATTTTTGAACAATATTTTGCTACAAAATCGTACGGGAGTGTAACAGAATCATTTCAAATTAAATTTGTTGGTGTTCCTCCACCAGAAAAAATGTCAATTTCTAGGCTAACAAACCGATTTTGAAAGGCAGGTAGTGTTTGAAACAGAAAACTTAGTGGTCGACCGACTCTCTTGACAGAATGACGTTTTAGAGAATGTTAAAACAAGATTGCTTAACTCTCCATGGAAAAGTTTACGAGAACTCTCCTCGCAAGTTAGTTTGTCATATTCGAGTGTTCCAAAAACTGCTAAAAAATTAAAATTGTATCCGTATCACGTACGATTAGTCCAAGAGCTCCAGTCTCTAGATTTAAACAAGCAATTGCAATATTTCTGTTGGTTTAGATTTTTCATAAATGATAACTGAATCAAAATTTTAAATACATTGTTCTTTAGTGATGAAGCTTGGATCCATCTTGACGGTTATTTGATCAGTCAAAATACTCAAATTTGGTCAGCTGAAAATCCTAATGCTTTAAAAAAAAATTGATTAAATAAAGAGAAATCTTTGCATCCTGTAAAAATTGGTGTGTGGTGTGAGATATTTGGTGATTGTATAGTCAGGCCCATATTCTTCTGTATTCTGGAATATTGTGTGCCACTTTGTGTCCCTCCTTTGGAACCTCAGCAACGGTATTGCTGGTTTCAGCAAGACAGCGCTACATGCCACATGTCTTGAGAAACCGTGGATTTTCTGCAAGAGTTCTTTGGTGGTCTTATAATAAGCAAGGGCTTATGGCCTCCAAGGTCCCCAGACCTCGTATCTCCTGACTACTTTTTGTGGGGCTTCATTAAGTTCGAGGACTTCAAAAACAATCCTCACACTATTGATGAACTTAAAGTCAATATTACAGACTTAATCACGAATGTATCCAATGCAACTCTTAAAAAAGTTTTCTGTTGAATGCTGAAGAAAAGAGTCTTGAGTGTGTATAACCGCAAGAGGTGGGCATTTTGGGCATATTCTTTGATAATTATATAAGTAATAATAGCTTTTTATTAAATCTCTTGTAAATAACAAAATACATTTGTTTATTACATCTACATTTCCGTTTTACGAATTACATTACAATTTGGGTAACAGGACTAAAAATCACTGTATTATTTTAGTTAGTGTTGCTTGTATCTTTTGCTATTATGGGCACCAACTACCCTTACTCACTCACTCACTTACACAGTTGCTTTTAAGCTGAAATTTGGTTCAAGGGTAAAAATAATTGATTTCAACATTCCACGTTAAGCAGTTCAAACAGGTGTTCAACCCTTCAACTGATTATTTCCTTCATTCAGTTCCGGACAACCTAGGTGGCTGAAACTCAGAGGAGATGTTACTACAAAAATTATAGTGTACTATAATTACTATTATTATATTAATTATAGTATAGTGACTATAGTTCAACAGCTACAAAAATTACTTTTAAACCATTTTCAAAATTGACTCCCAAGGGGTTGAAAAGCGTATTCAACTATTAAATGTTTAAATTGTTAACCCTTAAATGTTGATAAATTTCAAATTAATAGCTGTTATGAGAAAATTTCATTTTTGATGTACATATAACCCAAATTTAAAAATTATTGAAATAAAACGAAATTATACTTGGGTGAAGCTGGGACAAGCAGCAGGCAGCTAGTATTATATAAGTAGCTGACTGATACCGGGATCAGCAAAAAGGTCTTCACTGTTTTTAAATGAAAACAAGACAAAAATTTAAAATGATTCAAACTGTTTAATTACTTATTACAGCAAGGTGTTTATGTCAGTTAATGAAAAAAATAAGAGAACAGCTGGTTTTATCATTTAAGATTTGAAAGTAACATCTTTCAGGTGATCTTCATCTTCCAGTCTTGCACTGAAGTTGTCAAACACCTTCTCAACATTTCATTAGATATGTTGGCAATTTCTTGGCTTATGGTTTCTTTTAGTTGTGCCAGTGTCTGGGTTTTGCTTCTATACACTGGCTTTAAGGAACCCTACAAGAAAAACTCACTGATGTTGAGGTTCAGGGATTGACATGGCCAAGCAATGTCTCCATTACAATAGACAATGCGACCAGAAAACTTTCTTCTCAAAATGACCATCACAACATTGACTGCATGGGCAGTTGTCACATCCTGTTTAAACCAAATCCTTTGAAGTTCAGGGATCAGGAACTTAATGCTTTGACCACCCTCCTCATAAAGATATGGCTTGATGACACAACTTTTCGTTCCTTTGCACCATACTCTAACCTTGGAACTGTGCAGACGACATTCATGTAGTTGTTAAGGATTTGTAGCCAACCAATAATGAACATTTTGTCGTCGGTCATCAAACCAATAATATCTTCTGAAAATTCTTTCCTCTCAGTCTAGTCATTAGGCTTAGGCTTTAACTGCTGGACAATAACCATATTATATGAATGAAAATGCAATATTCGTCTCGCTGTGCGATTAGACATTTGCAAAGCTGCAGCTTGTTTACGAGCCGGCCGCTGTGGACTGGTTTCCACAGCTTGTCTCATTTGCTCAACATTCTCTGGTATCCTGGCTGATCTTGGATGTCCTGTAGCTCTGAATTTACTCACCCATAACAAAATTGTGATATGTGGTGGAATGCGTCCTCTTTGACCCACATTAAAACGCTGTTGAAACTAACGCTAAGTAACGAGGAGGCAAGACTCACCACCTTTAAAAATGCCTTGACAAGAAACGTACGGTGTTCACCTGACCACAGCTCCATGGCTGCTGAAATGGCAACATGTAGGCTCATCATTGCGGCAAACCCCCCCCCCCCCCCAAACTATCACTTACTCGCTCATCTGTACAATGACGAAACCTGTCAGATCTTTTTGCCACTTGATAGTTGTTGAGCCTTTCTGAATTGAGACATGTAAATTTTCAAATTGTATGAAATTATTCGTGTAACGGATATATTTAAAAAATATGCACAAAACTACATACCATTTAATGGTCAAATGGAGTATTTTGAAATGTGCTGTAGCTGTTTTGATTTACGGTGTGGCTCGGCTGTCTTATTTGAGTTGTCAGCGGGTGCAACTGGTTCCCACGGACGGTGTCCTGTTGGTCTAACGTTGTGTTGTTGTGGAAATATCAACCTTTTCATCAACAACTACGTATTTATACATTTTTGTCTTGCCCGTTGTTTAAGAGCAATAACATAAATACATTTTTCAATTTGTCGCTGCAGGAGCAATCCCATAGTAATATGTTCATGTTTATTATGCATTTTACTTGTAGTGCTCTCTGTTAGGTTCATGTCAAACTTGATTCTTACTTTTGACTAACTGAATGTCCATAAAATTTAATTTTTTATTATTTTAAATTTCCATAGTGTGGTGTAATTTATCATCAAATGCATTTAATTTTTTTTCAATAATATCCTCTTCATTTGTATATGTCTTTTCCAATATTACCAGTATGTCATCTATACATCTCTGCTACATCACGACATTATGTGTGTGTTCTATTTGATACACAATTATTTCTTGAAAATATTGTAAATAAATTTCAGAGAAAGTAGAGCTTAGTGGTGCTCCCATTGTAAGTCCATCTTTTTGTTTATATTTTATCATTAAATTTAAAATAATTTTGTATAGTACATTGTCTTAATAATTACATTATTAAAGTTAAAATTATTAATAAATTATTAAATAATACATTTTCTTAAAGCTCTATTTTATCTGAAATTTATTTACAATAACGTAAGAATCACCCTTACATTAGACAATAAAACAAAACAAAAACCATTAATTTCATAAAAATATAATTAAACTATCAATAATAAGTTATTCGTAACGTTAAATAAATTTTATAAAATCGCATACACATGAAATAATAAAAAACTACTGACCATAAATATAATAAAAAACAATATAAATGAAACACTAAACAATAAAAAGGGTGTGTATAAAAAAGATTGTGGTAAAGAGGATTGTAAAAATCTTTACATTGGTATGACTAGTCGTAATTTTCAAGTGTTGCATAATGAACATAAAAAACCACTGAAATGTGACTACATTGTATCCGACTATACCAATCATATAAAAGAAGAAAAACATAAATTTGGTAAAATAGATGAACAGCTATATAATTCAGCTACCAGTCTTTCTTTATATCACCGACTTTATTTTCTTCAAACTGCAATATGATTTATTAAAAACTGCCAAACAAATGTTTCAATTGTAAATTAGTAATTAAATAAATTCTGAGAGGGTACCTTTCTACAGTAAATGTTCAAAATGCTTCCCTTCTACAGCCTGGCAGTGTGCTAACCTCTAGTAATATTCTTTTGTAACTTTTTGTATCATGTCTGGTGGTACACGAGCAGATTCATCAATTATTCTTCTTTTTAATTCGTTAATATCTGCAGGTTTTGTCTTGTAAACATTATGTTTCAGGTACCCCCAAAAAAAGTAATCAAGAGGAGAAAGGTCTGGGGATCTGGCAGGCCATTCCATTGCTCCTCTACGACCTACCCAGCGATTTCGAAACTGTTCATTCAAAATTTGCCGTGCCCTTAGATAATAATGAGGTGGTGCCCCGTCTTGTTAAAATCATATGTTATTATTCAATTTTTGTCCCAAAATTTTGCTGGATATTTGGTATAATCCTATTTGCTAACAAGTCGCAGTAAGCTTCTCCTGTCAGATTGTCATCTAAAATAAAAGGCCCTACGATTCCTGCCCAAACATTCACTTTCTGAGGATGTTGTGTATGAGCTTCCATCATCCATCTGGGATTATTGTCACTCCAATATCTACAGTTTTTCGTATTAACATCACCATTTAACATGAAAGTCGCTTCATCAGAAAATACTTTTGAATTAGAAAATTTTTCGTCAATGTCTAATTTTTGCATTACAGAATCACAATACTCAATTCGGCGGTCAAAATCATCTCCTGAAAGTTCTTGAACCAAGTGCAGCTTATAAGGGTGAAATTGCCCAATGGCTTTTATGCGGGTCCTCAACAAATACAAAGAGTCTTTAGAGCAATACATCTAAAGACTTGGCATCAGTTGTAACAGTTTGTGGTCTACCAGTACCAGTTTCTTTAAATTGTCGTACTGTTTTGCTCACAGTGGATTTTGAAATTGGTTCTCTGTTTCGAAATGTATTATTAAATAAATCACATACCTCTTGTGTAGATAGGATAGGCTCTGTCACCATAACCCCATAACCCCATAACCGTACATCATTGACAGTGTTATTCTTTCAGTTTCACTTTAAGGAGGTATTGTCATTTAAATATTTATAATTCAATAAACTAAGTAAATATACGGAAACAATAACAAATTTTTTATAAAAAAATTGCAACGACTAGGCATACAACTTAATCTTCACTAGCTTTAACAATAAGTTTAATAAGCTTTACAATAAGTTGTATTGCTGCAACGTAAAACAAACTGCATTGTTGTAAATTAACAGCTGATTTTAAAATGCTGTTGTCAAATAAATTTATAATACAATATTTAAATAATTGTTTCAGCGAATTTATTTTTTTCATGATACTGGCTGATGTAAAGACTGGTAGCTGAATTGTAGTTAGTTAAACATTAACATAGCCATTTATTTGTTGTATTATTTATTTATAATTATTTTTTTCTCATTATTATCATGTCTTAACCACCATTTAAATTTAGTTATTTTATGCAGTGCGTTGTACCTTTTTTATTGCTAACACAATTTTCCCAAAATTGCAACTTTAAATGCTTATAACTAAAACACGAAGGCATCTATTGAAAAATGGTTTGCGCCATTGTTTTTTTCTTAAAATTTCACATTGAAATGACGTTTCACACGACCAACATCCCATTTAAAAAAAATAAAGTTGAATCCAATATGGCGGACAAAAATTTCAAAACCAAAAAAAAGTTGGATTTTTAAAAATATGCAGATCCACATAAGCTTCTTTCGCCAAATACGTTTCAGGTACGCAATATAAAGCTGTTTCCATACTTAAAAATCACCTGTATTTTCAGGCAAATCACAAACCCCTTTCCACAGTTTCTTCCATGTCTTTATAATGCTCACATCAGCTGATGGATGTGATTGGGCATTATTAATCAGTAGGACAACTTTAATTGGTAGTCCACACTTTTTACTTTCTCTTGCCTATATGAATATATAGGAAGGAAAGTATTGTTTTCATGTTGATTTTTCGAAATCGAGTTTTCACCGGATCTAAATGTTTTCAGACCCCCTGAACCCAAAAAACATGTTTTTAGCGATTGGTCTGTGTGTGTGTGTGTGTGTGTGTGTGCGTGTGTGTGCGTGCGTGTGTGTGTGTGTGTGCGCGTGCGCGTGTGTGCGTGTGTGTGTGCGTGCGCGCGCGCGCGAACAGAATATCTCAAGAACGGGACAACGTACGAACTTCAAACTTGAAACTTAAGTTACATACCACTACCGGACCCAACACGAACATTTTCATCAAAATCGGTCAACCGGAAGTAGTAGTTTATTCGTGTAATATTTCACTTTTTTGCGATTTTCTCAAAAACTGGTCCTACGATTTTTTTTAAAATCGCCTCATTTACTCAATTTTTTATTCTCTACAAGATAGAGTAGGCGTCATATTCGCTGAAATTCTGGGTGAGGCTGTTTTCACGTAAAAACAAAGTTTTTTTAAGATTACGGCTTTAATATGCAATTTAGCGAAAAAATTTATATAATAAAAGTTGTAGAGAATTTAAAAACCTACAACTTTTATTTCAAACATTTTTTTGTATAACGCTTAGTTTAGCAGTAATTAGCAATTTTCTGTTTTTTTCTCACGAAAACATGTGAAAAATCGATTTTTTTAAGATTTCGGCCTTAGTATGTATTTTATAATAAAAACGTATATAATCGTATATAAAGATATATAGAAAATTAAAAGATCTGCAACTTTTATTTTGAACATTTTTCTCTAAAGAGCCTAGTTTAGCGTGAAAGAGTGATTTTCCGTATTTTTAAGCCAAACTGAGTTCAATTTTCATTTTGCGTCTTTCACTCATGATTAAAATAAGGTTATGTTTATTGAGGTTAGTTTTTTGTTTATTTCTAATGTTTTATTACTAATATTAGGTTTATTGTTAATTATTTATATTGGCACGAGAAAGTTGTGCGAGTGTTTCACACCAGATTTTTTAAATATTTTTTAACACCTGGCACAAAACAATCAAAGAACCAGTTTTTAAAAATGATGCTGTCCATCCATGCACTTTTTTGATTCCGATAAACAACTGGTAAAGAATCACGATTTATGTTTTTTTCCTTTTTCTATTAAAAGAAGAGGAAATTTATGTTGTCCTGAAGCGTTGCTACATGCCATTATGGTGAGTCTTATCTTTGCTCTTCTTGTACCCTTCGCAGCTTCTTCTGTCTTTGAGGCCAAGGTTTTGCTCGGTAACATCCTGTAGAACAGACCCGTTTTGTCAGCATTGTAAATTTGATCAGCTGTTAATTTCTCATCTTTTACAAAATTCAAAAACTTGTTTTTAAAATACTCCATTGCGTTTTTGTCGCTAGGCAGACTTTCCCCCTAGATAGTTAGTTGCCGTATTCCATGCTGTTTTTTCCATCTGTCCAACCAGTTTTGACTAGCAGTAAAATTTGGCTTCCCATTAGGCATCTGTTTATTCAAAGAAATAGCCTTTTCCTGAATAATTGGTCCTGAAACTGGTAAACCGCGTTCTCTTTCCGCACAAAACATACAGTGCTTCATCCAGAGTCTCATTTTTAGCTTTTTTAGCCTTACAATGGTTGTCCAAACTGTCTTTCGCGATCATTTTGAAATGGAAGTCTTCAATTTTTTTAGTCCTGTTTTTCTTCCAATCCGACACTGTAGATGTACCGACACCATACGATGGTCCAATATTATTCAACGGTTCAACTTTATCAATTTTACCTAACGCTTCTAGTCTTTTTTCCATCGACACAACAACATTTTTACGTTAAGTCGCCATCACAATAAACACTCAACATAAACCACAAACGTACACACAGCACAAGCCTATCACGAGCACGGGTGACACGAGCGGAGCAGACAGCAGACAGTGAGCGAGGGAGGTAGGCCGGCACCAGGGGGCAGGGGGCAGGTGCAGGCGAGGGAGCAGGCGACGTGTGCGTAAACAATACAGTTGCCGCCAACCTACGGCTTTTGTTGTCTGACATCACGATCCTAAAAATCAGTCCGGGTTATCCGGAGATTTGAGTGAGCGGGGGCCAACTTATTGAGGTACTAATGTAATGTCTAGCATATATACATATATATATTTAACATATATATATATATATATATATATATATATACATAACATTTACATATTGTAATGTATAATATAAAAATAAAAATAACATGACAGGTATCCTATAAAAATATGACAATTGTATTGTGGCTGGGCTGTAATAAAATTAAATTAAAAAGGATTATTAATTATGTACCGTGTTTTAAAACACGTGATTTAGTGTTTCCTTTGAACAGGATTTAATTTTTTTTAAAAAAATTCTTTAATTTTATTTAAGGTATGATTTTGTTGTTCGTGAGGTAGTGTGAGTGATTAAAACGTATTCCAAGTAGATGTCTCCATTCTTCTACTCCATTCAGCAATAATAACCTGTAAATTTCACTCAACCACTTACCTGTTTTAAAATAATCTATATTAAAGGTTGCCTCCACCAGGACGTCGTAGAACGGCCCAACGTCCAAGACCCTGAAATTTCCTATGAAGGAATTTAAAAAAAAGGAAAGTTTGGGGGAAGTTTTGATAGGAGAATCAAAACCATGTTTCCAGTTGATACTGTGAAATATCAGCTCAGATTTCTCTAGAGAGCCACTGTTCTCGCTTTGTGGTTTGCGAGAAAGTACGGCTGTTTTCAGATTACGGAATCCTTTCAGACAGTGAACATAAATTTTGTAACCAAAACATATTGCAACTTAATAAAAATCACCATACAAGGCCATTGGTGAATAAATCTTGGAGAAACAAGAAATTTCAGTAAATTCGCCAAGACATATACCCTTTTGTGTTTATAAATAAGCAAACACGGTGCAGTGTTTAATATGGAGGTTCAAAAATAAATTTTGTAGGTACAGTAGCTTTAAAACAGTACCCAGAAACGTTATAACTGTACTGACTAGCGTTCATTCGAGTATCTCCCATTAAGAATATAGTTAAATGTAGCAGTACATTTATCTGAAACTTATTTCTAGTACTAATCTAACAAAAGGAAGATATTTTTTTTAAATAAAGAAACAAGAAACGAATTTTAGTTCAATAACATGTTTAATTAAAATAATATTTCTCTTTCTTTTTTTTTTAAAATTGAACAGAATTAAATTATTTTTGTAAATTATTTTAATATTTATGTATTTTAAATGTTTTCAAAGTATTTAATTTAAAAAGTTTTTAAGATTTTAAATTTGAACAGAATTTAAATTATTTTCGTTAATTATTTTAATATTTACATATTTTTAACGTATTTAAAGTAGGTATTTAATTTAAAGTTTTTAACATTTTATAATTAAAATTGTGTTTTTATTATTAGCCCATTATTATTATTTTTAATATTATTATTATTATTATTATTTAATCAAAAAAACTAAATGATTTCACTAATTCTACACGAATTTTTTTTTTATTTACTATTATTTAACTATATTTTTGTTTTATATTTTCCATTTAAAATGGTTCTAAAAAAAGGTTATTTTTTTCTTTTCTTCATTTTTTTTTTTATTTAGTTGTACAAAAGAAAATTAAAAGAAAATTACCTTTTTTAGTGAGTATCCAATCACAGCACCTTAGAAGTACGAACTTTTACTCGTACACAATAGGAAAAAAAAACACTCTGACGATCTTCTTGCACACACACGGCTGACCGGGGCGCTAATTACCGGCGTACGGAGGGGGAAAACCAATCAAACTAGCCGTTACGAAAGACGTTGACAAACCGGCGTAAAACAAACGCGTTAATTGGCCGCAAAAAGTGCTGAAGTAACGGTAGGCCCCTCTACAAAAAGTACGTAGAGATGGAACTGAAAAATTGTTCCCAGGATCCAGAATTGCCAAGTAAGGGTTTTAAACAGTGAGAAACGAAAATAGGCCTTTAGGCTTTCTTATTTCCCACGAGAAAACGCGATGTAAAAACATGTGTAATAAAACCAACTAGAATGAACTAATAAAACGTGATTTCTTTATGAAATAATAAAAATTATTGAAAAGAAATATGCTATGTAAAATTACAAACTTTTATTCATAATAAAATAATATTTTTCTTCCTTAACGAATAAAGAAAAAAAACACCATTTTAATTATTTTATAAAGACAAAAATTTGATCAACTCCAAGGGTCTAGGGAGATTTCCAACAAAAGTCGAAAATTTGGAATAGTAAAGTCAAAAACTTTACATTCCCCCACTCCGGTATATGGAAAACCCAAAGATAGGCTGAAAGGGGGAAAACTAGAAAAGAGAAAAAAAAAATTTACGGGAATTCGGGAACACTAATTGGATTGTGTAGAAACAAAGATTTCTATGCAATCATCTCCCTTGGAGGGGGGTGTGTAAAAAAAAAACTGAAAGATAAACGAATCGTTTGGCAGTGTGTGTGCTGAGAAGTTGCCTGATATTAGTAAACTTTAAACTGCTGGAACCTGCAATGTCCATCGAGACAAACAGACCGCTATTGAAAGACGAATAGGACAAAATATTATCCCTGAATCTTAAGTTAATAAGACAAAAAGGTAAGACAAAAATAATAAAGAGCAATTCCCATTTTTAGGGTTAAAAGACTGAAAAAAAAATACTGTAGCTAATTCAAAGGTCTGTTTATTGTAGATTTGCATTGCAGATTGTACATTGTAGTGTGCTGTATGTTTTTTTTTTTTTTAATTAAGTAATTAATAAATTCGGAATTTAAAACAACTAGCTTTCCGAGACGTAAAAGTATGATGAATGAAGGAAATTATGTTTTCCTTATTATTATTGCTTATTACTATTCTTATTAATATTTACTATTTCCCAATTACTATTCAAATCTCTTATGCCCATTTCTCTGAATTTAGATGATAAAGGTAGAAATTTAGTAGTTTCTTAAACTCAATCTAACCTACGCAATTCAATATGTGTTGGCTTGTTTACCTTTGCGGTTAGTATTTTAATTTTGATATATAAGTATAATTGTATGATAAAAATGATAATTAAGGCTGTGTATACTATAAATTTTGATATATGATCGGCAAGAATAATGTCTTTCCATGACTTAGGTAGGCTGCTCTCTTGGAAAACATAATCAGGGGTTTCATCATGAATGGAAATTTGAGGGAATGATAAGTTCCACTTGTGGTTTACAAGGTCAGGGAGTGACGAGATGGAAGGATGGAAATCTGTGTGAAAGGAAAACTTATAATGGTCGAAGGTTGACCAGGAAACGGGTAGCAAATGAGTTACCCCCGGCGACTTCGGAGTCCTGGAATCACACGGCACAACCTTGTTGATGATCGGTAACTCTCCTTCCATGACTTCACATTCGCAGGGCACTTGAATGTCCAAAGCACCGGCAACATTGACTGGAAGTTCGACTGTTGTTGTAGGACAAACTAGACGAGTATTGTGTTGTGGATTGGTGATGTAGTACCTTGATATTTGCACTTCCGTTATGTAAACTTCTGTCGTTCGCTTATGGCAGACGAAATGGCATTTATGCATTATTTGTTGCAGTGAACTGTCTGTTAACATTTGCTTGATGCAATCTGTATTAATGCTGGAATGCTGTTGGAACCTTGGAATGAAACATAAGCCATTATTGTTCAAGTCGCAAGAAGATGATGGTGATAGAGTTCGCACTCGTGGTCCACTCCTGATTACGTAAATATGTGGTGTTTCCAGTGAACAGATCTGGTTTTCCCATAGTAGTGGTATTGGAGCAACTTGAAACAGTGTATGATATACCGATGTGGTAATGATGGGTACTTGTAGTTTTAATAGAATTTTCGTTTTTGAAAAAAAGCAAGTTGTTATTGGCTTTTCATAATAGAGGTGAGCTTCTTGTATAGGCAATACTAATTGTTGATTGCCTTTGTGAAGTTGTAAAGACAAATTTCGTAGATCAGCCTGTAGCATATCAGGTGTTACTAGTTCTCTAGGTAGCGTCTTCTGTTTGCAAGACATTTGCACTGAAGTCATGTGCGAATAATACGTGTTTAGGAACGATTGCCAATGTACACTATGCAAAATAGTCAGTAGATGATATAATTGTATTAGTTCGGTGTTTTCAGTGTCTTGAATCATTTTAGCGTATAGATTTAATTCTTCTTCCGTTTCTTGAAGGATGGATTGAACTCGGTGTGTTACCATGTCTATGTTTTGTGTAGATTTTACTAAATTTTGGTGGTCGGAGTGTACTGTTTGGGTGAGGTGGTTATAATGTTGCATTAGATATTTTTCGTTATGGAACGTTTCTTGTAGTTGATGTTGTGTCGCAGTTCCACAGCAAAAGTTTAAAAATTCGCCCACAAAGTCTAGGGCTCTGCGTGTGCGTGAAGGATTCAAATTTGAAATTGGCAGTCCTGTCGTGAGGAGAATGTTGAAGGTTTCCTTTGATAGTGTAGTTATACGTTGGAAAAGTTGACATGCTGGAGACGAGTTGTTGTTGTCCTTAATTGCAGTAGCGAAGTGTTGTTTGAAATCCAGCGGGGTTTTTAAGGTTTTGCTAGGAAAGGAATTTAGTTTAGAGTAGTCGGTGTTTTGGGATTGTGAGCTATTAATGAATAGTGTTAAATCTGGAAATGGGCAGGATAAATTTTGGAATAGATTTGAGGTTTTCGGTAAATCAGGCTGTGAGTTAAATGGGATAAGGTAGGTTATCGGAATAGAAGAGTCGTAAAGGTACACATCGGAAATATTTCTGATATGGAAACCAGAGAACAGTTTAATAACATTATTTGCGCAAGCTACATTTTTCTCGAAGAGAAATAGAAACGCGGACAAGATCAACAATTGCTTTAGCACGGGGGACATTATTCTTGGATCTCACACAGTGAAAGAATTTACTTCGGTAGTTGTTATAGATTGATATAATTTTAAAACGGCTCGTGGAAGAGAATACAATTTAAATTACTTAAAGCGTGTTCAAGATACAATTAATATGTAATAAAACTAATTAGCTTATTTGTATATTATATTATCTTGTTTATTACTGAGACTTCGTTGGCCTTATCTTCATACGGTTAACTTAGATGTTAAGTGGATGAAGCTTTATCTTGTCTTAAACGAAGTGCTGATTTGATTCTCTATCTCACTGGTTTATCAATCGCTTAGCCACCGGGATATGGACAATATTATATGATGCTTACATGAACAAAGTTTTATTTAAATCTAAAAACAGAGGAAATGAACAATAGTGAGTTTTACTCTTAAACTAAAGTAATTTTAAATAGGGGTGTTGAAACACAGAATCGTCCTTCATGTCGTTTATGCGGAGAACGGGAGACAAACAGAATGTGGCGTATAGTAGTATACTGAAATTATAATTCTAAGTTTAAATGAGTTGTCATAGCACTCTTTCATAACAATCTCCGGATACAACTCTAAATTGTTATTTGTCTGTCTGTTAGAATTATAAAAAAAATCATTAATTCATATTTCAATTAAACCTTTGGTTGCATTGTGGTACTGTCAAAATACGAGAAAAAAAAGTTGAATAACCGAAACTAGAAAACTACCACCACTCGAAAAAGGCAAGTCACCAACCAAAACGGGGTAGCCTAGCCTACTTTTCATTAGCAATAACTACCAAACTTACTGTTGTACGGTATATGACTCAAATATAAGCCTACTGTTCATGCAATACTGCAAATATTAAAACGGTCAAATTCCTACCGCTACAAAACTTCAATATCCTTAGTAGATTAAGAAAAATATATTTGTTACAGTGTAGCAAATTATGAAATATGAAATTACGAAATACCAGATGACCTGAGTAAGAAACACAAACAAACTTTCTACTCAGCAAATCGCTGTACATCTCTACTAAATTGTTCACAACGAAATATCAGTAGTGATTAATTAAGCAATACTTCAACGTAATATTAAAGTATGAAACCAAAATAATCTTAAAACGTATGCTCAAGATAATTTTATAATTGAACAAAATGTAACCTTTTGCTCAAACCTATCGATGCGAAACCATCTAAAATTTAACATACTGTCCAGTTCAAAACCTGCTGAAGAAAGCTCAATCTAAAACTTGCTGCAAAACTAAAACTCCTGTACTTGAAATCCAACACAAACAAATTTACAACATACAAAAACCAGCTCTTTAAAAACAAAATCCTTCACAATCCAAAAATCCATTTCCATTGTAGGGTTAAATACTGTAAACAAAAAAATCAAATGGGATGTCTTAGTAAGGAATCAGTGATAAACAAAAAAATCAAAACTTGACAAAGGGTTAGAGCGGAAAGAACCCTTTGTGTGATAACCAAAAAACGAATTGTTGGGGGGGGGGGTCGTCCTAGTAATAAGTGAAACAATGAAAGAGAAAAAAAAAGTGTAGTTAATGAATAAAACAAAAACACAGGGCCACAAACAAAAATATTCCACTATCCAGCCGTCGACCTAACGGGAGATTTTCTGTCGAACTTTTCCTGGAAAGCGACCATGCATACCGGCCAGGTACTATCCGACTAAAACAGTGACTGCCTGCTAGCTGTACGCAACAAACCGCAGATCAGCCCCGTACGAAAATCAAGAGGGAAAATAATTTGAAGTTCTGAAATGGAAGAGACTCGCCGACGGTCTTCCACGATCACCAGTCCAGACTTAGATTTTGTCACAATCAACCAACATTCAAAGTCCCGTTCGCACACCTCAATCACTCGTCAGATTCGGACCATTCACTCGTAAAATCCTGTCTAAAAAGGAGAACGGGTTTCCCTAACGGATCCCAACCAAAACAAAACTGTGACTGAGTTACCGGAACTGTACGAAGGGTACCACCATACACCACCGCAAACTCCGATAACCAGTCAAAGTGGTAAAGAAAAATGAGGCCGGTTAAGCTAACAACCAGTAGTGAAATTTAGTAACTGAAAGACGGATTGGGCGGACGAAATGTAACTCTTCTCTCATAAAATCCTCAATAACTCCAAAAATCAACATCAAAAACTCATCATAAACTCCAATAATCATCAAATAATCTCCATCAACTTCAAAACAACTCAATAACATCATTAATCATCATATAACTCCATTAAACATCAATAACTCTTCATCAACTTCAATAATCATCAATAAAACTCCATTCACTTCAATATCCTCGCAAAAAATCCTCATTATAATAATCATATAATCTTCAGAACCTCACAATAAAGTTTGCAAACAAAAAAAGAGAAAAAAAAATCGTATTCCATAAAGTTCAGAAAGCAGCACGTTATCTATAGCGCTACTCAAAGAAACTAACTAACCAACCTCCTTAACTCCAAAGTGTAGGGCAGCACGTTATATCTAGCGCAACCCTAAAATTAATCCTGTATTAACTCAAAAATAAAAAAAAAACTTCGCACACGTGAGTAATTGGTGTGAAAGAACTTTATTGTGAGTCACACTGTATTGCACTGACCGGCTAAGACACTCCTATAATAAAACTGACAATGAGAAAAAAAAATACCCTATGTCCTAACTCTAGCAATCACGAAAACACTCCAATACTTAAACCTCTTTAAAACAATAATTTAAAACATTCCAAAACATCGAACTTCATTAGTTATTGATTGGCAAGGCTATATAGATATAAAAAAAATTAAGAAAAACATACTGACGGCTAAGAGAAAATAAAATGTGAACAACTTGTAGCTAACTGAAAGCAAACTTACCCCAAAAAAAAACAATAATGTATTCGACAGTCCACAATACAACATGCAGTAGGCCTGCGTTAAGATACGAGGCAAAAAAAGAAATAGTGAATAAATATACCATCCTTGTACATTATACGGGCCTTGCAACATTTATATTATTGCTATGAGACGTAAAGAAAAAAAAATAAAAATATTGACTATAAAAAGATTTGAGCAATGACTTTCCTGATTCTGACAGTCCAAACGCAAAATACAACCAAATGTTTCTAGCACATTATATTTAAACCAAAAACCATCCATCAAATCACGTAATGTGATCCAATACACGGACATTATCCCTATTGAAGACGTTAATTCCTTTATAAAAAAAAATTGTTATAAGTCCCAAAATAAACACATTTAAAATATCGAGGACGGGAACCAAATATCGTTCTATGGCGTTAGTTTAAAATATTTAAAAATTTAAAAATAAAACCAATACTATAGTTAAAAACAACGCTTTGTTAACAAACTCAGCAGAGGACCTGCAATTTGACATAGATTTATCCACAAAAAAAACGTGATACACAAAATGCTAAATAATAAAATAAATTTAAATAATAATAATTAAATTTAAAATAAATTAAAAAAAAGTTGCAGAGTAAAGCTGTAAAAAAAAATCAACGAGAATGTGACAAAAATAAGCCAATAGTCAAATGTTACAAGCAACAGAAAAGCTTCTTAAAAACAGCGCAGGTAGGAAGAAACACTGTTAGCAAAACTGGAATCTAAAAGTGGTCAAAAAAAGTCAGTAAACAGAAATATGATTAAGAGTGGTAACAAAATTTTGTTAAAAAAAACGGAATTTAACAGGAAATATAGCAGATAAAGAAACGAAAAACACAATTCAAACAAACACTAGTACTAAAATGAAAAAAAAAATCGCCCTGAAGTAATAGAAAATAAAAATACAAAAAGAATGGCTGCTAAAAAAAAATGACACGCCTAAAAAAAACATCTAAAGTATCACCGAAGTACAAAGAGACTGTAAACAGATGTGAAGAATTTGATTGGAAAAATAGCTTGAATAGATGAAACACAGTTAAGAAAAACTACGGAAAAATTTAAAAACACTAATTACAGAATTAAGGAAATCGCTTTTAGCTAAATAGAACAAAATAGAACCCTGATATTGTGAAAAGTCGTGTTAATACCAAATGAAATATTAAGCAGAAAGAGACTTATTAGAATAAGAGCAGAAAGAAACTTGAGTGTGTTGTCCCTAACTTGAAAATAAATTACTGTTAGTCGATGATGAAAAAACAGAATCCAACGGCGTAAACACTATAAAAAAATATAAAAAAAATTTGGTGGTAAAAAAACACCATCAGCACCTGTTTTGAAAGATAAACTGAATACTTACGCTATCAATACGGATTGTAAATGATGAAGTTGTAAAGCTAAAATGTAGTACCACACAACACCCAAAATAAAATATTCAGAAAACGGAAAAGATATTTAAGACAGTAAACACAAAAAAAAATTGAAAGTGTAAGTGTACAAATATTAAATTAAAAATACATTTCAAGGGACTGAATCGAAAAAAACCATAACTAAACAGAAGCGTAAATAAAACTGCGAATAACTTGCCGCTGATATCAAAGTGGCTAAGGGTCTGGAAAATTTGACGCATTGTGACGAACGAGAATTAAAAATTAATTGCTTTGGATCTTAGGGAACTAGAACCTAAATCAAACGAAACCCCTACTATAGATTGGACGTTATTTGGCCAGAAACTGGGATGACCTAGTTGAAAATCTCATTGTAGTTCATTTGATTAAGCCATAACATGAAAATTCCAACGAAATTTTTATTGAAAACATTACGGGGTAAAACTTTTAATGGAGAAAAAAAGATACGAAGCACAAAATGTAACAAAACATTATAGAAATATAAGATAAAATAAATAGAAGTAGCTACAAACTGAAACAAAAATACTATGAAAAAAAAATTCTACTTGTACTATTGGGTGTGTGACTATGACAACGAGCGCAATTTTACTATACAATAAAAGTTGAAGAAAGAAAAAAAAATTTGATCTCTGTTGACCTTTACTGAAGACGAACCCTTGAAGGTGCTTGAGCTCCAAAATTGAGATTGAGGACGGCAGTGCACCGTAGTCGAGGGCTACGACTTATGCTAAGGATTAAATAGATCTTTACATACCAGGAAGATCGAAAAAGCAGAATCCTTATGGCAGGAAATGCTGGATTTTCCAGAGATGTTAAAGTATGCTGATTACAGGTGTAGCTGCGTGTTAAGCTCATCTGATATGCGAACTTTAGTAAGACTTCATTAGATTCTCGGCCATTAGATTAAAATGATCATTCTCGTACTTATATAATACTAAAAAAACCACACAAAAAAAAACAACTATTAGTATAACTTCGAATTATTGCTATTTCATTATTAAGTATAAAATAACGTATAATTTTAAAACATAAAATTTCAAAACTTTTCATTTTTTAAGTTAAATGTTTGTAAAAATAGTGTATTATTTGCATTCCGTGTATAATTGATAAAAATAGTTCACTTCGAACCTCGAACTGCATAACATGACTATTAAACAAAAAATTTAGTCATTGCCATGTCTATACTCATTGTACTCACAAAAAAAGCTAAAATTATGTAAACTTTATTTTGCCCAAAAATCCATGTCCAAATAAACAAATTGTAATCAAAAATATTGCATAAATCATTCATATAAAATACGTCAGAATAACAGCTGATTTTAAATTCAACGTGATGGTTAATTATGTCACGTAGTTCGATAAAGGATATTATCTTTCATTGTAGTATACGCAATGTTGTTTTATACCATGTATTAAATACTATGTATTGTTAAACACATACAATAAAAAAAATTATGAATTCACACATGCATCTCTGATATTGTACGTTAGGTACATCAGAAATAAAACTCCACTGGCTGGCAATTCCACAATGTTGTCATGTGTAAAAAAAAATTAACAAGATAAAACTTATTTACATTGAATAATTATAAATGTAATGTAACTGCTGAAAGAAAACAGAATTATTCACTAAGATCTTATAACGGTAATATGAATCCACAGTGTTTTCATCTCGTAAAGAAGTTAAACTAAAAAAAAATACAACTATCCACATTCCAATGCTGCATATCTTGTACATAACCCTGAATAAAATGTCCAAGACCTTGAAAAAAAACTACATTAACATAAAATATAACTCAAAAATTTCTGGAAAATAAATTTATTTAAAAAGAAAAAAAGATCACTGTCTAAAATCAACCTAGGCGCTTCACCATGTAATGTATAATATAAAAATAAAAATAACATGACAGGTATCCTATAAAAATATGACAATTGTATTGTGGCTGGGCTGTAATAAAATTAAATTAAAAAGGATTATTAATTATGTACCGTGTTTTAAAACACGTGATTTAGTGTTTCCTTTGAACAGGATTTAATTTTTTTTAAAAAAATTCTTTAATTTTATTTAAGGTATGATTTTGTTGTTCGTGAGGTAGTGTGAGTGATTAAAACGTATTCCAAGTAGATGTCTCCATTCTTCTACTCCATTCAGCAATAATAACCTGTAAATTTCACTCAACCACTTACCTGTTTTAAAATAATCTATATTAAAGGTTGCCTCCACCAGGACGTCGTAGAACGGCCCAACGTCCAAGACCCTGAAATTTCCTATGAAGGAATTTAAAAAAAAGGAAAGTTTGGGGGAAGTTTTGATAGGAGAATCAAAACCATGTTTCCAGTTGATACTGTGAAATATCAGCTCAGATTTCTCTAGAGAGCCACTGTTCTCGCTTTGTGGTTTGCGAGAAAGTACGGCTGTTTTCAGATTACGGAATCCTTTCAGACAGTGAACATAAATTTTGTAACCAAAACATATTGCAACTTAATAAAAATCACCATACAAGGCCATTGGTGAATAAATCTTGGAGAAACAAGAAATTTCAGTAAATTCGCCAAGACATATACCCTTTTGTGTTTATAAATAAGCAAACACGGTGCAGTGTTTAATATGGAGGTTCAAAAATAAATTTTGTAGGTACAGTAGCTTTAAAACAGTACCCAGAAACGTTATAACTGTACTGACTAGCGTTCATTCGAGTATCTCCCATTAAGAATATAGTTAAATGTAGCAGTACATTTATCTGAAACTTATTTCTAGTACTAATCTAACAAAAGGAAGATATTTTTTTTAAATAAAGAAACAAGAAACGAATTTTAGTTCAATAACATGTTTAATTAAAATAATATTTCTCTTTCTTTTTTTTTTAAAATTGAACAGAATTAAATTATTTTTGTAAATTATTTTAATATTTATGTATTTTAAATGTTTTCAAAGTATTTAATTTAAAAAGTTTTTAAGATTTTAAATTTGAACAGAATTTAAATTATTTTCGTTAATTATTTTAATATTTACATATTTTTAACGTATTTAAAGTAGGTATTTAATTTAAAGTTTTTAACATTTTATAATTAAAATTGTGTTTTTATTATTAGCCCATTATTATTATTTTTAATATTATTATTATTATTATTATTTAATCAAAAAAACTAAATGATTTCACTAATTCTACACGAATTTTTTTTTTATTTACTATTATTTAACTATATTTTTGTTTTATATTTTCCATTTAAAATGGTTCTAAAAAAAGGTTATTTTTTTCTTTTCTTCATTTTTTTTTTTATTTAGTTGTACAAAAGAAAATTAAAAGAAAATTACCTTTTTTAGTGAGTATCCAATCACAGCACCTTAGAAGTACGAACTTTTACTCGTACACAATAGGAAAAAAAAACACTCTGACGATCTTCTTGCACACACACGGCTGACCGGGGCGCTAATTACCGGCGTACGGAGGGGGAAAACCAATCAAACTAGCCGTTACGAAAGACGTTGACAAACCGGCGTAAAACAAACGCGTTAATTGGCCGCAAAAAGTGCTGAAGTAACGGTAGGCCCCTCTACAAAAAGTACGTAGAGATGGAACTGAAAAATTGTTCCCAGGATCCAGAATTGCCAAGTAAGGGTTTTAAACAGTGAGAAACGAAAATAGGCCTTTAGGCTTTCTTATTTCCCACGAGAAAACGCGATGTAAAAACATGTGTAATAAAACCAACTAGAATGAACTAATAAAACGTGATTTCTTTATGAAATAATAAAAATTATTGAAAAGAAATATGCTATGTAAAATTACAAACTTTTATTCATAATAAAATAATATTTTTCTTCCTTAACGAATAAAGAAAAAAAACACCATTTTAATTATTTTATAAAGACAAAAATTTGATCAACTCCAAGGGTCTAGGGAGATTTCCAACAAAAGTCGAAAATTTGGAATAGTAAAGTCAAAAACTTTACACATATATATATTTACAATATATATGTTTTTGACTAGTACCTGTTGTATTCCTGGCTTTCAATCTATCAAGCCTACCAGAGAACTCATTAATTTTATTTAACATGTCTTGCAACAACTCCATCATATTTGATTGCTATGTGGATTGTGGTTGTTGTTTTTCTTGGTTTTGCGGTTGTAAATTGAAATTTTTTTGCTTAAGTCATTTCAGCAAACGAAACATTACTTTGTATTGGCTTTGATACAAAGGTTTTGTGTTATGGGCTCTGTGATTTCTTGGTTTTGTTTAAGTTATCTCTTCATTTTTGTAGCTCCTTCGCCATTAGGCATCCTCGATAGTTTGGAGGATGAGCCTCGGCTCAGTTGAAGCACTTTGGTAGATCACTTGTTGATGTTTTGCATTCCTTAGTTAGGTGCTTATTGGCGGCACATTTGACACATGTTCGCTTTGTGTTGACTATGGCCAAAAGTAAATGCCCTGGCACCTTTTGCATTGTGGAATAAACCTTAGTGCGTTGTGCGTTGTAGGTAACTCATATCTCCTGTATTTTTGAAGGAAAGCATAAACAGAGGAAGTCACGTAATATGCTCTCTGTCATTTGATTTACGAGGGGGTACCCAAAAGTATCCGGAATAGCTCTGCTGTGGGCGGAGCTTGTGCAGTACAAATTCCGGCCACTAGGCTGCTTGTAGCGCTACTCATTGCCAGTTCAATGCCATTTTGTTCGTTGATCTAGCTTGTTCTGTTCTCGTGCAGTGATTGTTCTCGCTAGTGCTGTTCTGTGCTCGTGTCGTTTTTCATGATGGCAAGTTTTAATGAACAACGTGCGGCTATGAAATTTTGCTTCTTGCTCGGTAAAAACGCCGCGGAAACAGTTGTAATGTTGAACACAGCTTACAAAGACGACGCTATTGGAAAAACCCAAGTGTACGAGTGGTTTTTGCGCTTTAAAAATGGTGACATGTCGATTGAGAACAAACCTCGTTCTGGACGACTGTCGACTTCCCGAACAGATGAAAATGTTGTGAAAGTGAAAGAAATTGTACGAACAGACCGACGACAGACCATTGACTTTTTATCTTTAAGTGTTAAGAAGACTACGAAACAGCATTCGTCGTAAAAGACCTAATTTGTGGCAGACAGGGGACTGGTTTTTCCACCACGACAACGCGCCTGCACACACGGCAATCTCTGTTACCCAGTTTTTGGCGAAAAACGGCATGGTTTTGCTACCACACGCACCGTACTCACCCGATCTGGCTCCGTGTGATTTTTTCTTGTTCCCACGCATGAAAAGGGGCATGAAAGGTCTCCGATTTAACAACGTTGATGATGTCAAGAAAAAAACTATGGATGAGCTGGCAGCCATCACTGAAGAGGAGTACAAAAAATGTTTTGAACAGTGGAAGCACCGGTGGGACAAATGTATTAGTTGTAATGGAGAGTATTTTGAAGGGGATAAGGTTCTTTTGTAAAAAAATTAAAAATAAATAGTTTTAAAAAATAATTCCGGTTTCTTTTGGGTACCCCCTCGTATATTTCGTAATTTTTTTAACTACACTAAGAATACAAAACCCTTTATTTAATAGATCGTTCTGAATATCCTCAGGATCACAAGAAGATGAAGATCCCTTCCCATAATTCTTCTTTGTCTGGTTTGTTTATTTTCGTATGTCTGCCAATCCAGTTTACTGACGGTCATAAGACTGGTCAAATTTCTGTATTCTTCTTCTGTATCGACATTAATTATTAATAGATTATTATTCATTAAGCGTGATTTAAAGCTCATATTATTTGTTCGTAGGATTTTCCAATACATTGGTTGAAATTACTGGTGGAGGCTGCTCCACCAAATTTGGCTTTTGTTTCCTTAGTTGAGGTGATCCATCCCCTTCTTTTCTGATATTTTTACGGTCCCCCTCCCCCTTTTTTTTTTTTTTTTTTTTTTGCGCCCTGGAGACTTCAAGAGGAGTATAGGGCATGTCGTCAGATATAACACCTGAAATACATATAAGAATCACACAATGTATCACTACTATCAAGAAAGAAATTCTTGTACGCTATAAAAAGTTTCACTGATCAAGTAATTTTTCAGATTTTTTTTAAAGGAATTCAAATCCTCACAACACTTTAAAGATTGGGGTAATTTATTCATGAATTTTCTCCCTGCATAAGTAGGTTTTTGTTCAAACAATTTTGTGGAGTGATTAGCCACATAATAATTATTCCTGTTTCTCGTGTTATGATTGTGAACATTGAAATTCTGCATAAAATTATTTTGCCTAACATACATAATCACCTCAAAAATGTAGAGGGAGGGAACTGTAAGCAATTTAAGCTCCTTAAATAGTGGCCTGCATGAGGTTAGCTGGTTAGCTCCCACCATACACCTAATAGCTTTCTTTTGAATTTTAAAAACCCTATTTACATTACCCATGCTAGAATTACCCCATACTAAAATACCATAACGGATATGAGACAGAATGAGGCCATGATAAGCTGCCATTAGTAATTTTTTATCATTTAATCTGGCGATTTGTTTTATAGTGCAAATACCCAGATGATTTTTTACTACAAATTTGATTGATATAGAAGTCCCAAGACAAAGATCTATCTAGAGATACGCCCAGGAACTTCACTGTTTCTACATGCTCTAAACTATTATTATGAATAAATACATCCACTTCTCTACTTTCTTTAACGTTATGTTTATTTTTAAACTGCAAGTACTGACACTTTTTCCCATTACCTGTTAATAACATTTGATTCAAGAACTGTACTACGGACTCTATGTTAACATGTGTATTTACTTCAAGAGCATCTACCAGTAAACTGTTACTGATTACTGAAGTATCATCAGCAAACAACAAAGCTCTGCCATCAGGTATGACTTCTGGTAACCTATTAATATACAATAGAAACAGAATTGGACCTAAAACTGACCCTTGTGGAACGCCTGCTTTGACTTCAAGCTTTCCAGATACAACCTTTGTAAGTTTCCCTCTAACAACCCTAGTTAACTCCACACACTGTAATCTATTAATAAGGTAAGATTGAAACCATTTCAATTCTACATCCCTAACGCCTAATGACTAGTGTTTTCAATAAAATTTCATGATCAACACAATCAAAAGCTTTACTCAGATCCAGAAACACTGCCAATGCTTTCTCCCCGGCATCCAATATATCAACTACTTGCTCCACAAGTGAAACAATTGCAGTTTTAGTTGATCTACTTTTTTGGAAACCATGCTGATCCTCTGAGATGATTAGGTTTTCAGTCAAGAAACTGATTAACCTAATAAATACTACCTTTTCAAAAATTTTACTGATTGCGTTTAAAATACTTATGGGCCTATAATTTTCAACTAACTGGCTATCACCATTTTTAAATATAGGCAATATTTTAGCCTCCTTCAGTTTGTTTGGAAATACACCTGTTTTGAGTGAGAAGTTAATCAAATGAAGGAGAGGAGTAATTAAAAGATGTTTACATTCTTTAACAATTATACTAGAAATCCCATCTAACCCACATGTTTTCTTACTTTTCAAACTATCAATAACTGATTCTAATTCCTCCCTTGAAACTAGGCTAAATAAGAATTGATTTACTACCTTGTTACCTTTTGGATCATAACATCCCTGTTTTACTTAGTGGCAATACTGCGGGTAAAGCTCTAGCCTTCTTTTTTTTTGTTTGATGATCGTTTCCATTTCTTTTTGTAACTGCTCTTCATCTGTAGAGTAGTCCTGAGCTCACTTAGTGTCAGCACTGCCGGAACCAGAACCAGAACCAGACTGTGACTGGATTGCTGGTTGTTTTCCTGGTGGACAACTGGTTCAAAACTTCCAGCCTTTTCTGGAGTAGATTGAGAGCACTCTGCAGACAGGAATTTTTTATTTCTACTTCATTTAATTGTGCTTCTGACATTGTGCTTCCAGGTATTAACAGAACTTGTTCGGTTGTTGACTTTAATTGACTAGGTTCAATTTTTGATGGACTCTATTGAACAGCCATATCTGAATCGGAATGAGAAACGGCCTTACCAAGGACATTTAAAGGCCTTGGTAGGCTAATGTGTTTTTATAATTATTTATTTAATTAACATCTATTGGTATAATTTAAAATAAATTACCAGATTATTCTGCTGACTTGCATAATGCAAAGCACAGCAAAACCTGAGTCGGCGCCTATTATTATTACTCTAAAACTACACACTAAGCTATTCTAACACACTAACACTACTCCATGATGTTTACTCCACTGCTGCTAAATACTGAATGATCGGTATAGAAATGGCAAGACAAATGTCTATCTAGTGATACTCGTAGGAATTTCACTGTTTCTACATGCGCTAGGATATTACCTATAAATGCATCCACTTCTCTACTTTCTTTAATGTTATAGTGTGGCAGTTGTTGAAGGTGCCTCACTGGTACCAGTTTTTTCTATTACTCTTGAGAAGGTCGTGGGTAGTAAAAGAGAAATGGGAATGTAGTTTGTTGGGTCTAACATTGGACCTTGTCTGAATTTAGAAAAGATTTTGCCCAGTTTTAATGCTGATGGGAAGGCTCTTGATCTAAATGAGTTATTAGTAATATTTATTTAGGGATTGATGGGTTCTAGATGGGTTTGAAGGATGTTATCATGGCCTGGTGCGGGTGGGTGTAGATTTAAGGAGACAATTCAGAATGTGGTAGGTTCATTGTTGGTCTAGTGACTTCATCGGCTATATTAACAAAGAAATCTTTAACGTAGTTGGCAAAACTGCATGTACATCAAGTATTGAAGCCAAGACTATGCTTTCTCTTTGTTTTCCCTCAGAATTGATATCATTCCGGAAGACTTTTTGTATTTTTATCACCCTCAAAAATCTTCAAAATGGTTTCTTGCCATCTCAGAAATCTAAGGGCCGGTCATAATGTTTTTTTTAACAAGTGCTGCAAGTAAATAAATTCAAATTTAAACATAAACAAAATTTGATGTTACATAAGAAAGTGAAAAATTCATTACCATCTATAGAGCTTCTAACTTTTAAACCGGACATGAGAAATGTGTAAAGAAAATGATCTAACAAAAACAAAATCCAGTTCAACTTTATAATACCTTTTTATTGTAAATGATGTAATGTTTGATGATGTTATGATGATGAGTTTCAAATGATTAAGTAAAGAAAGCTTTTCATTTTTAGAATCATTCACTCTGTTTCACTTTGTTTCTGTAACTGTGAGTAATCGTTGACAGTGTAACAGTGGCTGTGTAACAGTGGCAGTGATACAAGACAAAGTTTAATGGCAAAGCAAGCCACTTGCACCAACAAATCGGTCAACAGGTTATGGTAATTAATTGTAGATGTACATCACACATGTTGTTGAGGTAACAAAACACACACTCACAGAATTTCTGGAGTCAAATAACGAAATCTGTGATTTTATTTATAGATAGCTTTAAAAAATGGATGTCCACAAGACTGGGGATTAGTAGAATTCAGCAGCTGGGAAGATGCAGAAGCAGCACAGACCACTCTTAATGGATATAATCTTAGAGGACAGCAAATCCGTATCAGTTATTACATACCTGGTGTTCATGCGATCAATCTCTACCTGAAACTTCTCAATGATCCGGTGAGTGGAAACATATATATCTAAATGTATCTGAAATTGAAATATATATTTCTAACCACCAGAATACGGTAACAGAAAACACGTACCAAGGTTTATAGCGCTTTCCTCTATCTTGTACACATAGGAGTAGGAAGTTTTAAATTTTAATGTGAAATTTTTTTTAGAGAATTTTAATTTACTGAAGATATGTGCACAAGATACACGAAAGCGCTATAAATATTGGTAAGTGTTTTCTGTTACTATATTCTGGTTGTTAGAAATATATATATTTCAATTTTAAATAATACAGCTGTTTATGATGCTATTTAGGATGTTGGATAAAATAATAAATAACTAAATGTATATACAGTAAAATCTCTATATTGCGGAAATCTCTCTTTAGCGGCATTATTTGCCGACCCCGACCCTTTCGTATACTACGATAATGTATTTAACTCTCGTTATAGCGGCACAAAAATTTCTCTATAGCGGCTAAACAATATCTTCAGGATATAGATTTAGACGCATATGTAGGGGCAGACAATGAATTAGCCACTTCAGCAGATGTTGGCGATGATGCAATAATCGAAAATGTCTTAGCCCAAAACAACGAGGAAGAAAGTGAAGATGACGATGAAATGGAAACAGAAATGTTGTCCCTTCAAGTAAACAGGCACTAGACGCTATTCTTTTTGTTTACACCTACAAATTAAACACAAAAACAGTATTGATGCACAATTACTACCTGCAGTAGTTATGAAATGAAAGAAAACTGAAAATTAATATTTACACAGAAATATAAACACACACATTAAATAATATTAGAAAAAAAAACAAAAAATAAAATAATAAATTAATTTTTAAATAACTTAATAACTGACATCAAAGATTATTTTCATTTTAATAGTAACTAGAAAAAATGTACTCTTATAATTAATTGAAACACTACGGTTTATTATGATGGTATATTAAGAATTTATATAATAAATTTCACCAACCTTCCTTTCAAACTGCGTCAACTTTTATTTGTCACTTACACGTGTTTCCGTGGGTGGATCCACCATCATCAGATTAGTAAATAACATAACTAATTGAAACTAAAAACTTAATTTATTAAAAATCTACAGAAGATGATACATCTTCAGTCATTTGTATAAAACCGACTTAAAATTAATTTTAAGTCAGTTTTATACAAATGACGGAAGATGTATCATTACCATTAAAATACCATTAAAATTAATATTAAGTCAGTTTTATACAAATGACTGAAGAATCATCTTCTTCAGATTTTTTAATAAAGTTTTTTGTTTCAATTTTATGTTATTTACTCTGATGATGGTGGATCCACCGAAACACGTGTAAGTGAAACAAAAAGTTGACACAGTTAAAAAGGAAGGTTGGTGAAATTTATTATATAAATTCATTTTATAAAATAGAATTAATTTCAAACTGCAGGATGCATAATAAAGATTTATTTTTGTATGATGGTATAGTTACATTATATTTGTTACGTTCAACTTGTATTACATACAACTTAGCTCTAAAGGTGTAAAAAAAATTGATTCTCTTTTAACTAAATCTGCAATTCGCTTATACGAGGGTCATTCGTAAAATAAGGTTCCCATGATTTTTAAAAATAGACAGCTATATTTTTTTTATCTTAGTGTTATACATCAATTTAAAGCTTAAAACTTATGCTATTTTTCTAGATAATCGCCGTTTCTGTCCAAACTCTTTTGCAGACAATGCTCCAACTTTTCTATCCCCATGTTGTACAATTCTGCCGCCAATCCTTTGAGGAATCGAGTAACCTCTTCCTTGACTTCATCATGGGTACTGAAGCGTAGGCCACCCAAGTGTTCCTTTAATTTTGGGAGTAAGTGATAATCACGTGGGGCTAGGTCCGGGCTGTAGGTGGGGTGGGGCACAACAGTCCAGGCAAAATCTGTCAGCAGTTCTTGAGTTTGAAGTGAGACATGAGTCCGAGCGTTGTCATGGAGAAGCCTCACACCACTGGACAATCTTCCTCTCCGGCGGTTCTGGATCGCGTGTCTTAGTTTTCTTAATGTGTCGCAATATCTGTCAGAGTTTACTGTTGTTCCATGAGGCAAAAAGTCGATCAAAAGCAGGCCCTTTCTGTCCCAAAAGACGGTTGTAATGACTTTCCCAGCAGACTGCGTTTGCTTGAACTTCTTCGGCTTAGGCGAAGTTGAGTGACGCCATTCACGTGATTGCTGCTTGGTTTCGGGGGTAAAGTGAAACGCCCATGTTTCATCGCCTGTAACAATGGAATCCAAGAATTCTTCCTTGTTGTCTTCAAATTGTTGCAAAAACTGCTGGGCACACGCGACATGTTGCTGTTTGTGGTTTTCTTTGAGCTGTTGCGGTACCCACTGCGTACACACTTCGTAATAGCCTAATTTTTCTGTTAAGATCTTATGGATTGTGGTGTTGGAAGTCTCAGGAATACGCAAAGCAAGTTCGTTAATGGTGATTCTCCGATCTTCAAGCAATATTGTCTCAACTTTTTCGACAATTCCATCTGAAACTGAAGGCCGTCCGCTTTGGTTTTCATCGTGAATTTCCGTGCGCCCTTCACTGAATTCTCTACACCATTTCCGAACATGTTGAACAGATATGCAGTTTTTGTCATAAACTTTGATTAACTGACGAATGTCAATAGGTGAAATCCGTTTTGCATTTAAAAAACGTATCACAGCGCAAATTTCGCATCTGGCGGTAACAGTGATAGGGAGCTCCATCTTCGAATGCTGCTAGGCCGGCATTGATCGATGTAGCGAGGCGGGAGTGGTGCAGAAATAGAGAGGGAGAGCTGAGGGGTGAGACAGTGTTGCCAGATTTCTCCCAGCACATTGCATTCTGTCTCGACAGCTTAGGGAACCTTATTTTACGAATGATCCTCGTAGTATTGAAATTGTTAGTAGTTTATAGTCGGCATATTTAGATAATCGTGGTTATCTTCATTAGTAACAAACCACTGGGGTTGCTGATGTTTCGCAAAACTTTATATTGAAACCGCTGCAGGCTTTCTAAGATGCTATTACTACTGGTTCCCAGTAATTGTATCCCGTAGCTCCAAATAGGTTTCAAAATCTATATAAATAAAATTGTGATTTTGTCTGTACAATTTTTCATAATGCCCCAAATTTTGTTTCTACGCCAGATCTACCAAACTGGTTGACTTTCATTTTGCGTCATTCACTCATGATTAAAATTAGGTTGTTTTATTATTTACGTTGGCAAGAGAAAGTCATGTGAGTGTTCCACACCAGATTTGTTAATATGGGGAAATGATTTGTGAATAACCTTTTCTTAGAAAATAAATTAAAACGTAGCTGTTTGTTTTTTACCCTATGTCAATGGTTTAGTTAGATTTTGTGGTATCTGTAATTGCATAAACCCTTGTGTTTGAGCGTTTGGCAAAATAAAGTTGGCTCCCACATGAAAACCAAGGGCTGTAATAAATGAATGGCTTTTTTAAACTTGCGATAGGTAGGGGTGATAGTACAGAGATGGACTGTCCCTTTTAGGTTACCTATTAAATATCAAGTACTTTGAGCAAACGTAGATGCCTTGTCTTGCTAAACACCAATAAGTGTAATTTTCTACTGTAGATAGCTCACTGTGGAGATGACACAAAATCCAGTTAAAACTTGATTAAACAATGATATTTAATACTATTACCTAACATGTGTAATGTTTATGTATATTTTTCATCCACCATAACACAGCCCTTTGTCAGTCCTCAGATTGGTTTCATTCATTTGTTTATTTCATTTGGCATGGTGGGCGACTATTCAATAACAACGCAGATTTAGATGGGAGTTGTTTTCGGTTTACAATCGATGGAGTCGTATACGATTGTGCACCGAAGGTGGCCGTGGCCATCGTTCATTCACTCCAGTGATCAGTATGGTGTAATTTGTGGGCATCAGTGTCTGATGTGATCAATGGTAATAACTGGTTTTTTTTTTTAAGGGACCAAAAGTGAAGACAGGTGGTTTATTACCCGATCCATCTGGCCAAGTAATTATCCAGTCATTGCAGAATCTGTTCAAGCAAAATCCTATATGTAAGTAGATGTGGATGTTTCTCTTGTATTTTATTACATTTCATATGGTGGGTCATTTGGAATCTGGGCAGCTAACCCACAAGTATGTACAACATGTCGAGTATTTTTATGTTTCTGTTTTGTCTAGTGTGCGACTATTTTGCACATCAATGGTGATTCTGACTATGAAGGATGGGAAAAAACTTGCATTCCAAGACGTGACTAGCGTTGAAACGCGGAACGCCAGGCTTCAGGCTTGGAAGCCAGTTGGACTCCTCACCTCAGGGTCTGTTAACAACAATTTGAGACCTGACCGACCGCTCAACTAGTTTGTAACTCTTAACTGATAACTGTTTTGAACGATAAAGTTTCTGCAGTAAACATAGTGTGACACTTATCGCTAAGATCCGTTTCAGGATACACTAAAGTTTAACAATTACAAGTATTTATTACAACTAAAAGATTTACAAAATAAATAATAAACTAATTACACTGAAGTAGTACGATAAATAACTTAAATAATTTACTTGGTACTACTTACAAACGATTAAACAGAATGCAGATACACAATAAGATAGTATAACAACAGCTGACCACTAGAATGCCCGGATACGTGACCTGTACTACGCACCGATAGCTCACTCAATAAACACTCGTCAAAGATCGAATGAATACTAACTCACTGACCGCGCTCGGGGTCTATTTATATAGGTGGTTCAAAGAGACTTCTCCAAAGACACAGAGATTCAATCAGTAGTATTTTTTGATTGCTTCTCGGAAGTTCATAACTAATGTAAACAAGTAACAATAGAATAAAAGGTGTTACAGGTAACCAACCGACTCTTTCACAAATAGTTGTACAACAAAGACCCTTTTAAAATACCTTTATAAATAGGTATCCTTTTACAATTAACCCTATTGTTACTTTTCCACTCTATTATCTACTCTTTAACATTTTATGAATTAAGTACTAGAAATTTCTCGAACCATACTCTTCTTCAATATTGTCACAATACTTTGTAGGGCTTGAAATTATTACATTTTAAAATTCTGAGAGCAGAATGTTGATTCACATTCACAGCACAGCACAGCACAGCACAGGAGCTCATCAAGCTCATCAAGCTGCTGTGCTATTTCGCTAGTGGATGAATGATGGTTTTCAATGAATTCTTGTCATATTTCCAAAGATTTACCTTCACAAGTACTGGTTTTGGATCTTCCTGTTCTTGATACGGTCATTTTTGCAATTGCAGCACGATTCGGAAAGGTAGCGTTGAACAACTCCGTAATCTTACCAAATGGCCTCTGTCTATTTCTGATGCCCCTCTGATCATAAAAATTGTTATTTTTTCTTGTTTTAAAAAAGTGCGTCTCAGTGAACAGTAACAAATAAAAGAGCAGATACAAAAGGAAGAAAATACTTATTAAAAAATGCTGTAAGCATAATATTCTATTTTTTCTCTTCAGTATTAACAAAGAAATAAAATTTTGGACAAATTAGTATAATGTTCGGCACACAGATCGAATAAAGTAATTTCAGCCAAAAAAGATATTCAATTTGAATTAAACATTTCAAAGTTATTCATTGTTTAACAGCTGCTTAACACATTATTTGACAATTTATTGATACTAAAATTGGCTGATCAACATATGATTTCACAATTCAACTTCAACTAAAAACAGTTTCAAATTAGTTAACCAAAAAACACAAAGATTTTTTGCTCTTGATTTATAAAATAATTATTTGGAAAAATGTGCTTTACATTACAACAATGTGATTGGTAATCATAACATTTGTTGTGAGTATTATTTTAATACTTTAGCTCTGCTATTTCTTAATTTTAAAACCGTGTTAAAATGTTATCTTGTGAATAGACATAGTCCGTGTAAAAGAGTTAGCACTATTTGTTTGGGTCGGGGAGACAATTTTTATTGTCTCACTTAATCTTTTGTTTAGTGATACAATCACGTAAAAAATTAATCCATTTGCCTAGAAAAACAAATGCCACAAGAAACAGCTGTTTCCATTGTTGACATTGATGATAGGAAACATTCAGGTGTGAAACGAACAGCCACCTCCTTCTGCTCTTCTAAGGGACCCAAAAAGTTCACGTGCCAAAATCTAGAAGCCACTATGTTGGAAAAAAATTATTTATTAACACCTGATTGGCAAGCAGTTCCAGTTTTAAAAAAATAATAAAAACATAAACAGATGATAGATCACGAAATGAAATTTTATTAAAAAATAAATTCAGTGATATTTCTATAAAAGACAACAACGGTGTAACACAAAAAAACAATGAAAATGCTAAAAGTCCAACAGTAATACTTATTGAGGCATTATTGATGTTATTAAACTGACAGAATTGATAGAAACAGTTGTTAATAAAGATGATTATAAAACCAAAAATCAGTAATAAGCAGTTAAAAATAACTGCAAGTACTGTAGCTATAATATAGTGGAACTTCGATATAACGAAATCGAGAATCCTGGGAAAAAATTCATTAAATTGAGGTATTCGTTATGTCAAAGTAACAAGAATTTCTAAGCTAATTTTTATTATCGAATTTTTTTAACGTTGTATGATGAATTAAACACAGTTAATTTTCTTAATAGACACGTCTTAACTAGTAAATTAATTTTTTTATAGATCATATTTTACGTGATTACGGTTAACAATAGTACAAAAAGTATGTATTGATTTCCAGTAGGAACTTACCTCGTACATAGATCTTGGCTATAATTAAAAGTATCTGAAACTCATTTGTAGCCTAGTACTGTATTTTTATTTTTATTACATATTTCTTCAAAACACCAACATAAAAGATAAATACACTCACTTTATCTAAATCGTTTATAAAAACACTAATCCTAAATGCATTCTTTAGTTTTTGATATTGACAGGTCATTGGTTAGAACATTTAATTTATTTTAAATGTTAATTTACACCTTGAAAAAGTGAGTAATTATCTGTTGTTTCTTGAGTTTGAATAAAGCAATACGTTCAAAAAAAATCTCACATTTATTTAAATTTTCAAAAAAAATGTCACGCATTTCATCCTTGAGCTTTAGCCCAAGCCTAATTATTTTAAATGACTGAAATCTCATTGTTGGTAGGTTTTCTCTCCTGCTGCTGGTCTTTGCAGTTTTTATCATCTTCTTCTTCTTTCTCATCATCCCTGTTAGCGGACTTAGTAACACAATGAAGTGCGTTGTCATCATTCGGAAAATCTCTAACAGTAATCTGTTCAACAACCATGATGAAATTCTCTAGAGTAACTTTGATACTGATGTTTCCAGTTGTTTGGAGAAAATTCGAGTGACTTTTTAACCGCACCAGTGTCATATCATCGTCTTCATTCCAATCTGTTGAGGCAGTACTGAAACCAGCGTTACAAAAACAATGAAATATAGTTTCATTGGTTACATCGTTGGTCCGTACTTTTGATAACTCGGAGATGCACTCCCGGAGATTGACCATATCAGCAGGGACAGTCTGGTTATTCTCTACAATGGCAAAAATTTTCTTCATGATTCTTTTTTGGTAGTGCAGTTTAAGATTTTTAATTATCCCCTGATCCTTCGGTTGTATAATTGACGTTACTTTGGGGGGGGGGGGGAATATAACTTTTACGTTATTTAATAAACAATTAAGATCTTCAGGATATGCGCCATACAATTATCAGTAAAAAGTACAATTTTTCTTTTCTGTCTGGAAATCTGTTTTTCCAACTGTTTTACCCAATCAGTAAAAATGTCGGTAGTCATCCACACCTTTTTATTAATTGTGTAGTCTACCACTAGAGATTTCACTCCTCGAAAAACAACATGTAGTTTTACTTTTACCAATTCCCAACATTTTAAGTCTTTCAGTCCCTAGCATCTTAGCAGCCAGTATTTGCTTTGTTTACCACCAAAGCACGGATCATTTTTAAAAGTCAGCATTTAGTTGGGTAAACATTTGAAAAGTAAACCCGTCTCGTCTGCATTGAAGATGTCTTTTCACGGATATTCTTCTAAAATCGGTTTCAACACAGTCACTTGCACTTTCTCCAGAAATTACTTTATGTGTAACAGTGTATCTATTTTTTAAATTATCTAACCACCCATTGGTGGCCTTGAATTGTGGATTTCGTAATGCGGCTCCAAATTGCAGTGCTTTTTCTTGTGTCAGTGACTTTGTCAACATCGTCGTACATGCTACCTTTTAATTTTTTCCTGCTTGAATATCTTTCTTTCCACTGGTCTAGTACAGGTACCTGAAGAATCTCATCCCGGTTTTTTAAAATTATCGACAATGAACTAGGTGGAATTCCAAATTTTTGCACGATATCTTTTTTTTAACGCCGTTATCAACTCCTGTATAACACTAGTTTTTTCCGCCGATACACTAAGGCTGTTCCGTGACAGAAACAGAAACATAATAGTAGTGTAACAACTGAATTGGAAGGAAGGCAGAAGCCAACTGAATCGATTCTTCGAGTGTATGTGTACAGCAGCAGTATTCACCTAACAATGAACAACAGCCTACATGTGTGTAGTTACCGTTTCTGGGAACTCTTATTGTTATGTCTAACGTAATCAGATACCAAAAGTTTGACAATGCAAATACAGATACAGATAGAGTAGTTTTAGGCCTCCGCGTTAGTAAATGAATTTCTAGGAAATGCCGCTACTTCATTTTGTAAAGGCTGATGATATAATAGGGACAGTACCTGTTCAACATCTCTTTTCATCTTGTCTCTTGTTATTGGTTATTAAGTAAGAAATTCGGGTTACCCCATTAAGCAATTGAATAAAAATAACCTTTCATTCTTGCATATAGTTAAGAATGCGTTGTGCTTGTAGACAGGTACAATTCAGGTACGGAAATCAAATAATCTTCCTTAAAACTCACAGAGAAATCATAATACAGCGTGTCACTTTGTACTTATTGCACAACACTATTTCGTTATATCAAGGTACTTATTCATTAAATCGTGGTAAATTTACATTCAGTTTATTATTACGTCATGGTGCAGTAAAAAAATTTGTGTAATCAAGGTTTTCGTTTTATTGAAGTTCGCTATACCGAAGTTCAACTGTATAAAAAAATTATTGGTGTTGTAAGTGAAAATAATTTAATTGGACACACATTTACCATTCGGAAGGAAAGAGGTTAGAGGGTGGGTCTACCCTCTCAATACCTGTTTCAATAATTAACACGTTGACTGCCGCCACACTAAATTTTGTCACACTTTCAGCTGGGCCGCCATCATACTTTTTTTCAGTTTTTTCACATTTTATCCATTTTTCTTATTTTACTATTTGTTTTTTTGTAAAATAAAGTTGTGACAAACTTTTGGGTCACATGGGCTGCTGGAATGTTTTTTTTTTCATTTCAGAGCAATGTGATTCCTTTTTGTGTCACAATAAAAAATGTAATAAACAACTGGGTGAAGTTATAAAGTTCTAGACTATTTCAATCAACCAAAATAAGCAAAAGAAATAAACAAATTTAAAATAATAACAGCATTCTAGTACAGGATAACAAGGAAAACTACTGTATACGCAATATCCTATTATTTGAAAAAGGCTTACTGTTTGAACAGTCTTAAGTGTTCAATGTCACTCTCTGATACACGGCTTATAAATAAGTCATGTACTGTGAATCATTTTTGATGCACGTGGCCCATTTTCAAAGACAAGTGTGACACATATTTGGGTCACATAGCAGTCAATGTGTTAAGGAAGAAATTGAGAATTTTGGTCATAAAATTCATGGTGATGTTATTGGAGCACGTAACTGCGTAACGAAAGAACCTCAAATTTCTAACCGGGTTGTCAAGTTCGAACCACCAAAAAGACTTCAGGCATAGTACAATGTAAGAGGTGCTTGCAATATGGGCATACAAGAAATAATTGCATGAGACCTTTTCGATTTGTGAAATGTACCCAGAGTCACAGAACGGAAGACTGCCTAAAGGTTGACATAAATACTCCAGCAATGTGCGTGTTATGCCAAGAAAATTAAAAAGTTTGCAGTCAAGAAAAAAGCGGGACGTATGTACGAGAAACACTAATTATGAGAAAAACATTAAACACTTGAACGAGGTTCTGCGAGATCACCACCAGAAGATTCTCCGTATGATATTTTATTGTTTGCTGATGTTGTGAAACAGCTGTGTCAACCAGTCAACCGGTCAATCAGGAAGACCAATTATCTAAATTAGCTTAACAAATTGAAATTCTAATACAGCAAATTGGTAATGGGATTGTTGACCACTGTTGTTACCAAGCTTCTTTAAATGAGATTCCTGAAAATTGCAGATTGGAACGTCAACGAATTGTCTCTAAGGAGACAAGAGAAGACTGAGTTATTCTTGAACTTGGCTACACAAAACTGATATCTGAAACACAGTTTACGGATCGTAGTTATTTTAAAATGTCTGGTTACTCATTGTATTGCGCAAACCATCCCGATGGCAGTGCAATCATTATTAAATCTAACATCAGTCACTACGAATTGCCACCTGGAAGCAGCTGCATCTGTTTGCGTTAGTGTTAGTGTTAGGTGGGCACGGCCCACTCGTCGTATCACCCATTTATTGCCTACACTTCCAAACTGCTCATTAATTCGGCAATTTATAAAACTATTGTGTTTAGTATTATGGAACAGCGATTGACCAGTAATATTTAATTGAGATGATGCGGGGGTAACCACGTTGCCACGTCTTTCGCTTATTGACAATGAACCTACAGAAAGACCTTTTCTATTATTACAAAAGTTCATATTACTTTTCATACTAATGTGTATGTTTACATATATAGTGTATATTTTCATTCACAAAGACAATTGATGAATCATCTAACCTAGGTGAACGAAAATATTATCTGTCAATATAATTTCAAACCAAAAACAACCAACAACATTGACAAATACAATAATGAAACTTAGGCTTATTATTTTGCATTTAAATGTTTTTTCATTTGACTATATACAACTGACTGGTGATGAAAATTATACATATCAAAATTTAAATAGTAAAATAAGATTAAAACAGAAAAAATGAAAGCAAGTATAAACAATAAAAATAAAATAAAAAAAGTAGAATAAAAATACACAATGTTTAAACCTGCTGTTGGTGGTTCAAAGGCCTAATGAGAAAAGGTGATGGGAGGGAGAATGTGAAACAATTTTGAAAGTAAAATTTGTAATAATCGAAAATTGTGTTCCCAAAAATCAGTAAGTTTTGTGAGTTATTTATAAAAACCGCAAGTAATTTAACTACCACAGAAAGTACATTATTATGAAAATATAAAGAAAGACTGTATTAAACATAATTTCATACATTAGTACGAAAAGTGATTTGAACATTTGTAGTAATAGAAGGTTTTCCTATTCATTGTCAATAAGTAGTTGAATGTTACGTTGGAAGGTGACTTTAGCATCTAGAGAAAAGAACACAACCGATTAAAAGAAAACTGCTGCAAACATGGTTCAGTTTCTTCCAGCCCCCCCCCCCCCACCGCATCATCTACCTGTTATTTAAATATCTAAAAATTGCTGCCGAATAACTGGTCAATCGCTGTTCCATAATATTAATGATTTTGTATTACTTTTTTATACTAAATATAATAGTTTTTTAAAATCTCAAATACAGTAAATCATTTGAGTTATAAGCCTCTAAGTGCATCCAATCTGTCGCAGCAACAAAAAAACCAGCTCTTTTTTCTTCTCATCCTGATATTGCAATGTAAAAAAAGAAATGCACAAAATATAAAACTGACTTGTGACAACACAGATTGAAATCAGCTTAATTATGGTGTATGATAGGCCTAAGTTAAAATTGAATAAGCGGTTTTGAACAAACAAGGCTACAAATTTGGGTATCTATAATAAAGAAAATTGACAGTAGTCTTAAATAGAAAAAAATTTTGTTGTCCAATGTTACTGTTCTGTGCCCTAGTAATCTATATTAACGAATATAATGTTAACAAAATAAAATAGTACATTATTTGTTGCATTTTTAATTTATAAAACAGTTCTAACTATTTTCGTGAAATTTTGTTGTTATTTTGTTAATTATGTTGTTGTTTATATCATTGCAGTGCTCATTTTTAGGGGCAAGAAAAGCATGATTATGCGAGTCAAAATTTTCAGTGTCACTTTTTGCATGTTGATTTGAGTCAAGCAAAATTATTAAATTTTATGGAATTTTTTCTCAGGAATCACATTGTCTGTATTATAAAATAACTTGTTTTTAAAAGAAACCTTCAAAATATTCAGTCTGTGAATTTTAATGATTTGTTGAAATAAATTAGAAGCCACGGTGCTGACAATTGTCACACGACAATGACTTGAAATATATGTTATTTACATTGCCACAATAATGAAAATGTTTTCAATTTATCAAGTGCTTCATTCATCTTCACCCAACAGAACATAAAGGACATTTTGACAAAGCAAAAAACAAAATTTTTGTAAAAATTGTATTTGTGAGGGTAAGTCAATTATTATCCGCAATTTAGTTATATATTTTTTTATGTTGGCAGTACTGTCGTTTTGCGTTGATGACGCATGCTTTGTTTATTTGTGGTTGTATGTATGCAAGTTTCTAGCTGGTAGGTTAGTTTCGTTATCGCTGTCGTGCTGTTAATCATGGCTGCTCCGCTTTCTATTTGCACCATAGAAGAGCAACGTTCAGTGATCCGTTTTTTGTGGTCGGAAGTGTATAATTTTTTTAATTTTTTTTTTTTATATATTACGTCTGACTGTTCTGTAATTTCTGCTAATACAGACGGTGGATAATGATGATAATGAAAATGAGTGATGAAAAAATACCAGACCTGACCGGGAATCCCGGGACCCCGGCGTAGAAGCCAGTTCAGGGCGTAGAAGGTGTATCAGGGGCTGAAATTCATAGAAGACTTTCGCTACAGTACAGGAACAGTGTTTTGCCACAACGGAGTGTCTACGTGTGGATTGAAAAATTCAAAAATGGTCGCACAAGTGTTACGCACGATGAAGGAGCCGGATGATCGTTTACCGCCGTAAATGAAGAAAACATTGAGCGTTCACGTGAAATGATTCTCTCAGACAGACGAGTAACTATTAACCAAGAGGCACATCTTCTGCAAATATCCCACAGTTCTGCCTACAAAATCATTCAGAACACACTTGGGTTTCATAAAGTTGGTGCAAGATGGATCCCAAAACAACTGACACTGTTGCATAAACAAACGCGCTTGGACATCTGTAAAAAACATTTGGATCGCTATGGTAACGAACGGGACAACTTCTTAGACAGAATCATTACTGGTGACGAAACATGGATCCATCATTACAAGCCGGAGAATAAACGGCAGGGTATGGAATGGAAACATCCAAATTTGCCGTGCAAGAAAAAATTCAAGACCCAACCGTTCGCAGGAAAACTGATGCTTACGGTTTTTTGGGACTCACAAGGTCCAGTACTGGAACATTATCAAGAAAGGGGCACAACAATAAACAGTGTACGTTATAGTGATATGCTTACTGCCCAGCTAAAGCCTGCAATTTGAAGCAAATGTCGAGGAGTGCTGTCAAAAGGTGTTGTGTTGTTGCACGACAACGCCCATTCGCATACTGCTGCCCACACTGCTGAAACGTTCCAGAAACTCAATTTTGAAGTACTGGCTCATCCTTAGTATAGTCCCGATCTTGCTCCTTCTGATTATCACTTGTTTGGTCCACTCAAAGAGGCATTAAGGGGCCGTCGATTTACCTCGGGCGAAGAAAATTTTTGTTTTTCTTAATAAATAGTTTCTTTTTTTCTATAAGAAGAGAAGTCATCTGCTGTAGATAGGTCAGTTGCCAATATTTTTTAAAGGAAAGTCACTTTCACATCATCCGCATTAACTGATTTAACCATAGCAATATGTTGGCACTTTCCTGGGTTTTTGAACTTACTTCTTTTGCAATCACAAGAATGTTTGATCCAGCAGTAAGTAAAGATAAATCATGATTTTCCAATTTTTTACCTGCTTCTTTTTCTACAACTTGTTCACTGTCACTAAACACATCGCTGAATCGAAATCTTCTACTGCCTTCGGAAGTAATGCCTTCGGGTAATGGTCCAAGTTACTCATCTAAAATATCTGAATCATCTTCTTCAATGAAAGCAATTTTATCTAGACCATAGTGTTTATTTATCTAGACCATTTATCATTGCAAAATTGGTCAAAACAAGACCTAATCCGAAACCATATTGTTACTAGTACCTGGTGTACTTTTAAAGTTTGTTTTAAATGGTAAAAACTTACCTTCTTGAATTTCATCATCAAACTTTGCAATGTCCACTTCTGGAATTAGGTATCTGTCAGTTGATGTGTAACAACTTCCCCAAATAACAGTCTTTTAACTACATTTGAATTACTTTTCTGAAATTTAGGTGTTTTCTTCAATATTTTTCACTCTAGTCCTGGGCATTGCGGTTTCATCATTTCCCTCTGTTTCTTTTTGCTTTTTTCTGATGGTGACAACGTTTTATTTATTTTCTTTTATTAAGGCTTCTTTTTCTTTATACCGCGTAGTTTTATTTCTGTTACGACGTCTTCTGTCTGATACATGTTGAAGTTGATACATGTTTTTAGGTTCTTAATCGGGATTCGGAGGACTATTATCTTTTAATAATTTCTTCTCCCTTTCCACATTCCACATTCTTCATTCTTAATCTGTTTTGTTCCTTTCATTTATGTCTAATGTTACGCTGCTCCCAATCTGTCATTCCACCAATAGTAAACTAATAGTTTTATGTTTTTTTTGTTGTTTTTGTTTTAAATATTTTTCATGGTCCTTCAGTCTTTTTAGCGGGGTAGCATCGTTTTTTTAGCAGGGTCATCTCTAATCTTCTTCCGTAATTTTTCTTCATCTTTGCCATGTCTCAAGTTACCTGGAATAGAATAATGATCTGAAGATTTCATTTTTTTCCTATTTCTATATGCTTAACATATAGTCCTTGACAAATGGCATGCCCCATGTATTACATGAAACCTTAATTATGGTACATAAAAAAAGGGAATAAAATTAGTCTGCTACTTACAGTATAATAATACGTGTATAAAATTTTATATTAATACAACTGCTGCTGTTTTATTGCATTCTCATTATTGTTGTGTGTAAATCTCTGTAAAGAAGGAAGAATTACTATTGGTTAAAAAAATATTTTACTGGGTGAATTCTAATTCTAAGAATTTTTCAAAATGAGATACGTTATAGCTTAACGCATTGCTCATACCATAAAACTTCAAAATTCCATGAAAATAGTTGGAACTGTTTTAAATATTAAAATGCAACAACTAATGTACTATTTTATTTTGTTAACATTATATTTGTTAGGGATTAACATTACTAGGGCACAGAACAGGAACATCGGACAACAAAATAACAATTTTTACTATAGCGACAGTACTTCTGACTTAAACAACAATTTTGTCCGTACTGTGGCTTATTGGTCAGTACCATGCCATGTGATTTCAATGGTTTTGACATTTTTTAGGTTATGTTGTACTTACAGCTCTCACTGTTGAAACAGTCAATTAGTAAGTGAACTACAGATCAATATTCTTATAATACTAAGTACAATCAAAGTAATATAAATTAACATACCTGACAGCAAAGTTATAAGGCACATGGTACTGATAAAAGCAAAGGTTAATCTCGTACTTTGAACATAAAATTGTTAAAAACTATCAATATAAACACAAACTGAATTTAAACAAAATAGCTAACTGAAGTCTGACAATCGTCAGGCAAGAGTCAGTACACGCAACGGTCCACCAGTTGATCGATGAACACACAATTAAAATTTTTCAGTACTCCACGGTACGGACTGAATAACTCTAGGGACATCGTTTAAAATGCAAAAATCAAATATTTTAGTTTTAATCTCAATTTTTTTATAATATAAAAATTTAATAAGTGGTAAGGAAAGTAGATATAAATTAAAAAGTATCCCTTATCTACCATGGTAGGAGTAGGAAATTATAAATTTCACGTAGAAAAAAGTTTTAATGAATTTTAATTTACTGAAGATGTGTACAAGATACACGAAAGCGCTATACACATTGGTAAGTGTTTTATGTTACCGTATTCTGGTGGTTTGAAATATATTTTTCAATTTCAAAATTAAAAAGTGTATAAAGTAAGATGTAAAGTAAGCAATGTTGGTGTCGGGACATGCCATGGTACTGATATTCCATTCATACTTTGCAAGATTTTTCTTATTAAACATTTTTTATTTTACTAGAGGTTAAAAAAATAAAGACTTAAGGTAAATATTAGTTTTATTATTGTAGAAGAAAACTGCATATTTGTTACAATTTTTGTTGTAATGTTTTTGGTATATGAAAAATGACACTAATATCTTTTGAGATCACAAAGAGCGAGTCGTGGAGGAAATTCTGTGGTTTTATCTGGGCTACCTATAACACGTGGATAGTGGATAGTGTCAATTGCTGCCTAATATTAGTAAAAAACTTGACAAGTCTTGATTGGTTCTCTCAGCTCTCGTGTTTTTTGTCAACTTGAATATTTTGAAGAGTGGAGGGGAATATTTTATGGAATTGTGTAATGTTGTTTGCTTTCGAGCATGAAGAATAACAGATAACACGTACCTGAAATCGCCACCAAAGGCTACTCAGTTACCACCTTCAATGCGACAATGCAACAATGCGAAAGGAATCAATTATAATAATAAGTACTATTAATTTTGTCAAATAAATTAATTTGCTGGAAATAGGAAATAAACCAGAAGAATTATCGAGGATAAATTAATAATAGTATGTAATTGTTAAATACTAAAAATGAATGAATGGAGTCGGCACCAGGCAACACACACACACGTGTTGTAAGTTGATGATGGTTTTATTGGTGAATCAGTTGTCCATTTTGTGATTCTAGGTTTGGAGAAGCCAGTGTCATTTTCAGTACAATGGTGCCTGTTGAAAATGATTATCTCTACAACGGTTGCCAAATATTGCATCTAATGCAGTTGTAGTTCTGTTACTGTTATTAATGGATGGTGTTTGTAGACTTTAGTTGTTAACTTGCTCATATTTTTTCCATTAAATTTGTAAATCTTTTGTTCTTTTGTTGCACAGTTGCTCAGAATCTCCAAAATATAATACTTGGTCAGATACAAGCGTCTCAGAATGGAGAGGTTTTAGATGGGCAAAAGAAACCACCAGGCAGTCAAGTATCTATCAGTGGAACAGCTATTCCTAAAGGTATGTTGGCATTTCTGAAACCTATTGCTCAAATGGTATACAGCTCTCTCTCATAGTGAGTTTTTATAAAACCTGCAAGAAATTTACAGCTGGTGCTCATGGATCATGTGAAATGTGTCTGAAGCTTAAAAATAATTTCACTGCTTGCTGCTGGTCTATGCAGAATCTGCATAAATGCACTGAACATTTTTATTAATTATTTTTTATCTGTCTGTTATAATTTTGAGTAAAAAATTTGTATTTAGTAATAAAAATGAGTCAGTGCTAGAAAAACTTGTCAGTTTCTCTGAATATGCTTCAGAAACAGGACATACATATTGATTTTGCGCTGTTTGCCAACTCAAAAGCCTGTTCGGAGTTTACTAATTGATTTTTATTAATTGCAATTATTTCCTCTTATTGTTTTCATATTCCATCGATCAATTTTCTTACGGTTGTCACAACATCAAGGAATTAGGAACGATGTAAGATTCATAACAACAATAATGATAATTTATTGTACTTGATGACCACCCCGTTGGCTTAGTGTTTAACGAAACTGGCTTCTATGCCAGGGTCCCAGGTTTGATTCCTGGTCAGGTCTGGCATTTTGCAGCATTCATTTTCATTATCATCATTCTCCACCGTCTGCATTAGCAGAAATTGCAAAACAGTCAGACGTAAAACCAAAAAAAAAGTACGTGATGCAGAATTTTTTTTATCAAGTCGATAATTAACAGCATCCGCAAAAATATTTTGCAACATTTATAATTTTCAAAAATGAAATATAATTTATATTCACATTAATTGTAAGATTTGTGAGGGATACTTTTACAGTGTTCTGTATATATTTGATGAATTAAGACTAGTATGAAAAAGAGAGTAAAATGAAAAATGAAACAAAAGTCAACAAGTGTTATGTTAGTCAAGGAGAAATGTGCCATTGATTTTTCTTCGTTTGTTGTCGAACATTGGCCGGTTGTTTAGTAGATCAGGTGTGCTGAAACCATGAGGTGGTGGTTTATTACTAGGCAACCAGTTTCCTTTTCACAGTCTTCATCGGAATCCTCAGGTATTCTTTTCTTTTCTCCAGGCAACGCCGGAGAGTATTTGTCTTTCTTCAAACTCTTTTTGCTGTTAGGTGGGCGATATGGTTTCACACGGGTGGTCCATGTACCTGCAATCAGACCATCCGAATTTTCAGCCATTTCTCATTTGTGAAAGGAAACAAAGTCACTTTTTTTTTCGATCCATTATCATATCTGTGTACTCGTATGGTAATACAGGGTGATTGTAAAGCACACAATCCAAATGACAACAAATTGTTGGAAAGATAATATTTAATTTTTTTATGTAGCAACGCTATAAATTGCATTATTATTTTTTTTGTACCATTCAGCTGTGATGGTCTCCAAAAAAATATAAGCCCAACAATTTTCTAGCGAGATACACCATACCAAACCCCAAGTTGTGTGAATGTAATGGCTGTTCATGGAAGGAACACAAGTGGGTTTTCTGTAGATCATATTCTGTAATTGTTACCCTTAACATGTCCACTCAGATGGAACCAACCTGTCTAGAACAGATATGTCATTTCAAATGAACATTCTAAACCTGTGACAATACTGAATTCGTTTCACCTTATCTGGAACTTGGAGTTGATGACTTGCGTTAATCCGGTACGAATGTAATTTTAGAACTTCAGTTGCCTTATGAACACTTCCGTAAGATAGCCCAATCTGGTTAGAAAGTTTTTGAAGAGACTTTATTGGAAACCGAAGAAGTGCATTATTTATCGTCTGCAGATAGTCGTCAATTAAAACACTTGGACACCCGGTATGTTACGGTCATAAACACTTCACACTTGCTGTATTCTGAAAGCGATCGGATATAAAACATTTAGTGGATTTGTTTGGTACATTAGCACCTGGAAAAGCTTCTAAAAAATCTTCTTGACATTTCGCATACGGTTTAGATTCACAGTAACTCGGAACAATAAAGACGCGTTGTTCTTGCATAAAAGACATTGCTAGTCAGACTAAACAAACTGCTTGGTGCGACGTCCACTGTTGGCCGGTGGCGTGATCTAGCAGTGCTGCCGCACTGAACTGCCAGACAAAAAATGTCCATATTCAAATTATATTTTGCAAATTTACCTTACCTGTCGTTCGTACATGGCATTGAACTTTACGGTTGTGCAACTTTACGATCACTCTGCTGCTGTATTACGCAATTTTCAACTGCTGATTGTGCTGATTGTGTTCCTCTAATGAAACCAACAACGTACCGAAAACAAACAGTGTTCCCCACATTCAAAATCAATAATAAAAGAATGAGATTTTAAATTGGCTTTCAATTTATCTGAGGGGCAACAAACGGGAACCGCACTAATGCTTCAACATGTAGAGCGCAGAGTGAATGCTCATAAGGTCTTTCTCAGTAATTGTAGTTATATTGACATGCAAATCAATTTGTTCACAATAAAACCATGTACAATCTAGTGCCAAACTAAATCTTTTTGCTCTTTTTTTACGTGGTTTGGTAGCAGTGGAAAGAGAGAAAAGAAAAAACAAGGATAGAAACATAAATGCTCTCAGTATTTTGTATACAAAGTCATTTTTTGAACAAATGAACACTTGATATCGCATGGTAATAGGTTTATCTTGAAAATAAAGTGATTTATTATGATTTTTTTGACAGCTGTGAGAAAAAAATGTTATTATAAATGGCCTATTTGTTTGGGTAAATTATTTTAAAACTAAAAATAGTTTTGTCCTTTTCCTATTTCTATTATTTTTTATTTTTACTTGTCTTGCCTATATGAGTATATAGGAAGGAAGGTGTAGTTAGTATTATTTTTACTTTTTACCCGACACAGATGTGATGTGTGCCAATAATGTGTGTAGTTAAGCATTGAACGGAGGGAGAGCAGACGACTGACCGCTCGCTTCATTTGAGTATTGCCATTCCTTGTGTCCCTTATCTACATTTCTTCACTTTTTTTAATTCAAAATTATTCACTGAAATGTGCTGTTCAATAATATATAAGCACATTGCCATAAAAAATTTAAATAAATCAGTAAATTACATTGTCTCGTACAAGGATTCCAAATTTTCGGACCATTTTCACACATCTAATTTTGAACCTTTATGAATAAAGTAAAAATGAAGCTCATATTTTTGTAAACGTTCTTTGGCTGAGTGAGGGATGGAGAGAGATCGCCGGCTGCTGCTGCTGCCGCCGCCGCCACCCGCATGCATATGCGGGTGCGTTAACCACTTACACTATACGGATGGAACTAAAATACTGAATATCGAGAGTTTTTTTGCGACTAAAGTAGATAAACAAAACCGAAAGTGAGATGGCGTTGGTGTTGATATAATTTGACCCTTTGTAGGGCTTCATTGAGGAAGATGATGCAAGTGGCAAATAACGACACTTGCATAATAATAATAATGATTTATAGATATGTGGGTCGTGTTGATCGAATGGAATGAACTGATGAGAAAGAAACGTATCTGCTGCTGACCGGTCATCGGTCTAGAAAAGGACAAAAGGACAAAAGGACAAAAGGACAAAAGGACTTGTTACATTACAAGCCGATGAAGGGGGGGAGTACTATTACTGTATCTTTGTGTCTGCATCTTTCAATGCAGGCCACAGAAACACAAACAATTTGGTACCACAGTGCAACACCACCGTGGCTAAAGTATATTCAGAGTTGGTGGTAAATGGTATTTAGGTTATTATTAGACTTTCTAATGCCATTAGTATCATAATTGTGTCAGTGTATTATTGTAGATTGAAGCGGTGCTCAGAATACAGTGACAGGTAATACTTTGTCAGTACAGTTGCTGGTGGTCTGCAGTTTTTACTATTGTTTATGAACCGGATGATGGAGGCGTATTAAGTAATTGTAAATGTTGTGTTTTGGTGTGTTTACAAACAGATATAGTGGATGGGGCCATCCATAGCGGTGATACCAGTATTTGTAAAGGATTCAGAAGTGGAGAGACCCATAAGGGGTCCGGCCCGACTTGTCTTTCACCACAGGCTACTCCATCAAATACAAACACTTTTCTCAAACCACCTCCACCACCTGCTCAAAAAGTAAGTGAATATTTAATCACTTGATCACAGCCCAGCTGTATGCCGTATGCCATATGCCATATGCCATACTGGTGTCACTGGCGCTGCTGCTTTATACTAGGTTTTATTTAGGACTGTACTTAACTGGGCATCGATAAAGAACAGGAGGGCCCTTTTAACAACTTTTCACTTTTGACAGTCTAGAAAATCCAAATTGGAGATATGCTACATCATGGCTGAGACATGATAGAACAGGTGTGGTGATGCCGGTGCACATATCTTGTGATAAATTAGCTGTTCTGTGACATCACACTCTGAAGGTAATTCTCCCCCACTTCATCGTAACTCAAGGTCATGTTCATTTTTTGTTCGTTCTGTTCAGCCATGAATAGTAGACATTTTGGTGGTGGTCATTGTTTTCTAACTTGACGTTTTTAAATATTCCCCAATGACTTGAAGTAGTAAAACAGAATATCTTAACAATTTCCATGCATATTAAATTGTCTACTCTATTAGTAATACGTGTATGAAAATCACCTGTAAATGATGTCACTCACTCACTCACTCCACTCCACTCCACTCACTGCTCTCCGATTCTAGTGGTGGTGGGTGGTGGGTGGTGGGTGGTGTTTTACCTTTCTATTATTGTTCGCTTGTTTGCTTTTTTATGGTTTTCTTCTTCTTCTAGTAAAATTATTTTGGTATCGTAGTTGTTGATCAAAGTGAATACTAATTGTGAAGTGAAATTGAATGTGATTTATACATGTTAAACCTTGCGCTGAAATTCAAACACGATTGTTCGGGCAAAAGTTGAGTTTTAGTTCCAAAAGGCAAAATACACAAATTGGTATACAAAATGTAACCTAAATAAAATTAGTGCACTAATGCACGCACCTTAAATTAAAAACAATGGAATTAAATTAAATTAAACAAAATAGGAATTTTATATACGGTGTGGAACCAGTTATCTCCTGTAGCAAAAGCTTTGATGGATGATATCATCCATGAAAACACAATGTCAAACATGTTCCGACTTAAAGATGGTATTAACAAAAATATTGTGACACTTATCGCTAAGGTCCGTTTCAGGATCTAGGTAATTAAATAATTAATACACTAAAGTTTAACAATTACAAGTATTTATTACAACTAAAAGATTTACAAAATAAATAATAAACTAATTACACTGAAGTAGTACGATAAATAACTTAAATAATTTACTTGGTACTACTTACAAACGATTAAACAGAATGCAGATACACAATAAGATAGTATAACAACAGCTGACCACTAGAATGCCCGGATACGTGACCTGTACTACGCACCGATAGCTCACTCAATAAACACTCGTCAAAGATCGAATGAATACTAACTCACTGACCGCGCTCGGGGTCTATTTATATAGGTGGTTCAAAGAGACTTCTCCAAAGACACAGAGATTCAATCAGTAGTATTTTTTGATTGCTTCTCGGAAGTTCATAACTAATGTAAACAAGTAACAATAGAATAAAAGGTGTTACAGGTAACCAACCGACTCTTTCACAAATAGTTGTACAACAAAGACCCTTTTAAAATACCTTTATAAATAGGTATCCTTTTACAATTAACCCTATTGTTACTTTTCCACTCTATTATTTACTGTTCAACACTTTATGAGTAGAAATCTATCTAGAATCTTCTAGACCGCATTCCTTTTTCGATATTGTCGCAGTATATTTAAAAATACAACAAAGAAATAAAAGAAGAATTAATTCACATTACGACAATTTTTGACCGCAAAGCAGCTGATAACTAATCAAAAGTAACTATAGATGAAAAGTACCAATTACACATGTCTTGAACATATTAACAAAAAAAAAAAAAAAAAATTTAATAGTAAATAAAGAAAGTGAAATAAACTTAACATCAGATCCTCAACTGTAAACAACCATTCCATCATCAATGTGGAAAACCGTTTAAATAAGTGAATTTTAGGCGTTGGTGGCATTACGATATCAACATGGCGTATAGTCCTAGTAAAAGCAATACGCTGGATAATATCCTGAGAATAACTTTTATACTAATTATGAGCGTCATCTCTAAAGTAAAGATCTTTGGGAAATTTCTCGCTTTGAGGTTGGCTAACCTGTGTGGTGGAATGCCAGTCTCGTAATATACACACTGCATTGTTGTTTGTCAGTTGTTGCGTTGTTGTATCTTTATTTACGTTTGGTGTTATTGCATTTTGAAATGAATCGGATAATTGATGTTGCCGCCAGTTGTGAAATACGTGGAGTGGAGTGATACATTTTTTAAACCATCAAAACGTTAAACCGGTCCAAATTCATAGGCAGTTGGTTGCTGTGTGGCGATAATGTAATGAATAAAAGAAACGTTCAAAAATGGTGTGAAAGGTTTAGGAAATACGAGAGTTAATGTGCATGATGAAGTACGTTAGGGGAGGCCCTCAATAATCAATGAGGACTTGTTAAAAAAGTTGAAAAATTGTTGTTGACAATATTTGAATTGGCCCTTAGTTTCCCTGATGTTTCAAGAGCTGTTATTGGTCGCATTGTGTGTAACCATTTAGGCTTCAGAAAGGTGTGTCCGCGTTGGGTGCCATATGTGTTATCAGAACGTCACAAACAATCCGAATGGGGTTTGTGTTGGAATTTCTGATGCGCTACAGAGAAAATGGTGATGAATTCCTTAATTCAATAGTTATTGGTGATGAAATGCGGGTTCTTTATTACACGCCCGAAAGAAAATGGCAGTCATGTGAATGGTGTCATCCGCAGTCACCAACGAAACCGACAAAGATCAAGCGCCTGCTGTTTGGAAGGAAATTGATGGCCACGGTCTTCTAGAATCAATTTGGCGTTCCGTTAATTGACTTTACATCACGCAGAATGACTGTAAATGCAGAATATCACTGCGAAACTCTATGCAAGTTATGACATGCCATTCAAAATCTGCGCTGTGGACGACTCACCGATGGCTTCGTACTCTTGCACGATAATGCATGTCCACTTTTGGCAGGTAAGACGCTCAATTTACTGTGAAGATTTGGAGGGAAATTTTCAGTCACCCTCCATGCAGTCCAGATTTAGCACCTTCCGATTACCATTTGTTTGGCAAATTGAAAGAATTTTTGGGTGGTGAGCAATTCGCAGGTGACTATGAACTTAAAGATGCTCTGAATCAGTGGCTAAATGAACTGATGGTAGAAGAATATGACGAGTGTTGTAATACCAACACATTCCCTTAATTCTTAATCACAGTATTAAGTAAAAAACCCTGTGGTGAATGAAGTGAAGGTGTCATTTTCAGAGTGGAAAATATGTGCTTTGCAAAGGGCCCTGCATGCTGATAAGCGTACTTTTCCGTTCAGTGAGGAAGGTATACTGTTCCCCATTTACGGCGGCATGTAGGGAGGGTAGCGAGACAGAGAGAGAATGTGTTGCGTCCGCCGTTCCCCTCAACTCATTTCAATCAGTGCACAGTGTTCAAGCACAGTAGTGACAATATGCGATACGGTAGGGCACTCTGCCGGCCAGTTTCGTTCACTACTCTCTAACAAGCTCATTTTTTCAAAAAATTCTGAAAAAATTACTTTCGCTTCCTAATGAATCTTATTTTATTACACTATAAATGTTATTATTATACTCTGATATTTAGATCAGATACGCTCGTACAAAGTTAGACGTTTAAATCTCATCACATTTTTGCGTATCACGTAGGCTAATATAACTTCTTTTCCAGGATTACATAATATGCGTTTTATTATTTTGTTATAAAATATGAAATTTTATCTGTAATTTGATGTATGTAGGGCAGAAAGAGAAATAATAAACGAGCTTGAAAAAATCACTTTTTGAAGGGAAGTCAAAGATAGATCATCGTGTCTGGTGTCTCCTTCCTGTTAGTATTCCAAGAAGCTGAATCATTTTTACAGTTGTGAACTTTATACCAAACATACATATTTTTTTTAGAAATCAACTACACACGCACAATATCAGTTGTATGAAATTTTAACAAAAAGAACCATACAGTAAATATAAAAGTATGAGGGTATGACGTACTTCTCTTTCAGGCCTGTCAAAACTTATGGTAGGTACATCATTTAGAAAAAAACTTATTGCCTATTACCCCAAAAGGAATCGCAGAAATTTTTCCCTGTATTTTGTGCGCGCGCAACTAATTTCGACGGCGTGCGGCTTTCGACAGCAACACAAATGTCAAAACGATTACCGCATGAACAGAACACAATGAGTATTGAGTACTACTTTAGAGGCAGCCTGTATCTTTGACACTGTGGTGGGGGAGCTACTTACTGCGCATGTGCGGCCTGCATGCCACCGTAGTTGGTTATATTTATAATTGTAAACCACCTCACTTCTCGTTTTACTTAATAAAACCTCTACAGGTTCAAACCAGCCTTTTGGCTGATGACCTAAACAACACAAGTAAAAAATATTTGTAGAAAACTTTCCTCAATCAAAGTGGTGGTCTATTAATAATTTTGATTTTTGTAATTTAATATTTCGTACGTAGGCCTATTTAACACAAACGAATTAGCTGCAAGTCATTCCTTGGTCATATCAATTCATTTTTTATTAATTCTTCCAAATCCTCTTTGTGCTTAAAACATTTAATTAAATTAACATCATCCTTGTACAAAACGTCATGTGAATTTGATTTTCTCTCCAAGGTACATGTGACTTAAACATGTTTGTCGTAAAATGTATACTAAGTCCGTAATCTTTATAACTTCAATAATACATTTTTGTCACACAATACGTACTAAGACTGCAATGTTAAAATAATCCCATGTTTTACAGATTCCCATGAAAGAAACTGAAAATTAATAATTGACGCTAACATAAGCGTTGTACAAAAACATATTTGAAATAAAAGTTGTAGGTTTTTAAATTTTCTATATCACAGTAAAACTATATATATAACTATTAACTATCTATATTTTTGTCACAAAATTCAAAAATGAATCAGGTTGTGTACACAACCGGTTTTATACTTAAATTTTATTTTGAATCCAGTATTTCATATGTTTTGGTAAAATCTAGGAATTTTGAGAAAGCATAATACCAATTTTTTAAGTCGCATAGACAGCTTGGTCATTAGCGACTACTGTGGGTTTTGGAAAGGGGCAATAAAATCATGTAACGGTGGATTTTATCGTGTTAAAATTTCCAGAAATCGAACCCGGACCTTCCGCTTTGTAGACTAGCGCGCTAGTCACTACGCGACGGAGGCGGTCACAACTATTTATTTATTGTAAACATTTTATCAAATGTTAATAATTTTAACATGTTTAGTAACATCTACTTTATAAAAAATTGAACAGATCTGTATAATGTAATAAATATAAAACTCGTAATATTGTTACATTTGAATAACTTGCGACAGTGAAGAAATACAGTGACCGTAAATATAAACAGTACACTATTACGGCCGGAATCCCATAGATATAGACGCTATAGAGATGTGAATAAAAGGCCTCGTTCAAAATTACGGTTGTGTGGTGGTCAAAAATAAGTACCTTAGTAGTTTAGTAAGGGTTGATAGATTTAAAGTAGTGAGGGAATAATAACTGGTTCTCATTTTCTTCACAATGAGAGCCACTGTACTGCTGATATTTGTATCAGTCCATTCTACGCTTGAAATCATACGGTGACAGAACGACCTTAAGAATGGCAATACCCAATTAATTGAAAATTATAGGCCCATAAGTATATTAAACACTATTAGCAAAATTTTTGAAAAGGTAGTGTTCATTAGATTAATCAGTTTTTTGACTGAAAACCTTATCATCTCAAAAGATCAGCATGGTTTCCAAAAGGGTAAGTCAACCAAAACTGCTATTGTCTCACTTTTGGAGCTGATAGTTGATATATTGAATGCAGGAGAGAAGACCTTAACTGTGTTTTTAGATCGCAGTAAAGCTTTCGACTGTGTTGATCATGAAGTCCTGTTGAAAATGTTTGAGTCATAAGGTATTAAGGACATAAAACTTAAATGGTTTTAGTCTTATCTAGTAGGTAGAGTACAGTGCGTAGAAATAACTAGAGTAGTTAGGGGGAAACTTACAAAAAATTTGTCTGAAAAGCTTGATGCCAAAGCTGGTGTTCCACAGGGTTCAATTTTAGGTCCCATTTTGTTTTTGTTGTATATAAATAGGTTACCAGAAATCTTACCCAACAGTAGAGCTTTATTGTTTGCTGATGATACTTCAATCATAAACAAAAGTTTACTGGTAATAGTCTCGAAGTGAATACACATATTAGCATTGAATCTGTAGTCCAATTTTTGAATGAATTAATGTTAACAGTTAATGGGAAAAAGTGTCAGTACCTACAGTTAAAAAACAAACACAATGTAAGGGAAAACAGAGAAGTGGATGTCTTTATACAAAATAATATCCTAGATCATGTGCAAACTGTGAAGTTTCTAGGAGTATCACTAGATAGGACCCTATCGTGGGATTATTACACCGATCAAATTTATGGTAAAATATCATCTGGGGTATTTGCATTAAAACAAATTGCCAGATTAAATGATAAAAAATTGCTTATAACAGCTTATCATGGTTTAATTTTATCTCATATCAGGTATGGCATATTATTAGTATGGGGTAATTCATCACAATGTAACATGGAAAGAGTTTTTAAAGTACAGAAAAAAGCTATTAGGTGTATGATGGGAGTCAACCACCTTACCTCATGCAGATCACTATTTAAAGAGCTGCAATTGCTCAAAGTTCCTTCTTTGTACATTTTTGAAGGGGTAATGTACGTAAAGCAAAATACTTTTTTACAGAATTTAGATGTTCACAACCACTGCACAAGAAACAGAATCGATTATTATGTCGCTAATCACAACACTAAATTGTTTGAACAAAAACCAACTTATGCAGGTAGAAAATACATCAGTAAATTGCCACAGGGTTTAAAAACTTGTGACAATTTAAGTCATTTTAAAAAAATCTAAAACAATATTTGATTGATAAAACATTTTACAGTGTGCGCGAATTTCTTTCTAAATAGTTTTGGTTGAAAAGTATTAACTTCTAATTAAACAAATATTGTGCACTATTTGATACAAAGGGGTTCATGGTAAGTGATGAATTTATCATTGTGTTTGGCTTTTTTATTTTGTGTGATATTTCATTCAATGGGGTTCATGACAAGCCTACTGAAGTAAGCATTAGCAGAAACAATTTTTTGGTGGTAAGTGATTAATTTATCATTGGTGATAAACTTTCAGTTTATCAGTTTTATCTTGACATGTCCTATACTCCCTTTTGGAGTCTCCTGGATGCAAAAAAAAAAAATTAAACATGGAAATAAACTGACCACTTTATATATGCTTGGCTAATGTTCGGACAACAATGGAAGCGGAATTTTTTCTTATGTAAGCACTGGGAAATTGAATAACATTTTTGTATTTATTTATTAATAATTAAATTATTAGCAATTAAAGTCTTTTGTAGACTCATTTTTATTCTCTTTCCTAACGACTGGAGTAAGAAAAATAAGATTAGACCCTTGTAATTAGATTTATGTTGAGAGTGGACGTCAGATTTGTTGGGAAGCGCAGTGGGCCGAGGGCGGAGTACCAAACCCAATGGTAACGACAAACCTATAAAGAATGGTTGGTGAGTTTATTTATCTTGTTGAAGGAAATGTTTGCCCTATTGCCCAGAGTAACTAAATTACCACATTTCTTCACTGTTCATCATTTTCCTGTATTTACTTCTGGCTAGGGCAATGGTTGTCTTTTACTGAAAGATAAATTGTTTGTGCATGAAGGCAATTGTAATTTTGTTTTTATAAGTTGTCTAATCATTTTAGAGGTTCTACTTGTGTTGAATGATTTTTATTTTTTTACTTAATAAATGTTTTAAAATTGGAAAGTATATTGTTTAAAAAAAAAAAAATTGGTTTTCCATTGCATTTGGAAACACCGTTGGTGTTTTACAACTTAGTTGGTATACATACCTGCTTCTAGCAGGTTTGTATAACCACTACATAGTGGTTTTATAGTGAGCGATATAAAAAATTTAATATTTCTTTGTAGTCAAGTTAAAAGATGTTGACCTGTTATGTTTTAAATAAATGCCGAGGTAAATAACAAGTGGATGTGATATGGTCATCTCTTCCTGTACTTGGCACTTGTACGTACCAATTAGACCATTTTATACACTACTTTTATTTAAACAAATACATGATTATTACAGACAAAATCATGTTAACAGCAATAAATGCATTGGAGGGTAAAGAAAACTTTTCAGCAGTGGGTATTTGATGATTTTAAGAGCTAACAATTGGTCGAGAGTTGTGAATGTGTAGAGAATAGCATTTTCATTTGAACCAGTGAGATTGTCCGATCCCAATCAGCGCTCTAATATACTTTTATATCTCCCATTTTGATATTTTTTCACATGAATATATGCGGTGACAATGTTTCTGTCTAAATGATGTGTTATTTGATTTCTTTTCAGCTACCTCTGCTTGGCACACCGACACCAACATCGTCTGGTCGAAGAGTCAGTCTGAGTCCTCCGTCTGGTGAAGTGATGCCTCCTGTTGGCCTGTCAGATGAGAATTACTGGCCCAACATGTTGGGCCAGTTGAGATCAGCTCCTCCTCAGCCACAGCCACAGCCACATGTCCGCAATGGGTATGCTACTGGTTTACCACCACCACCACCACCTCCGCCACCGCCACCGCCACCCCCTCCCACAGCAGCAATTAGAGTCGGTTCAGAACCATCTGCACGAACATTCAGTATGCCTCCTCCACCTCCACCAAACTACATGACACCAGATGGATCTGTTGATGTTCACCAAAGCATTATCAATTTACTGAGCAACCCTCAAAATCTTCAACAGTTTTTGACAAGCCTCCATTCCATTGGACAATCGACGACTGCTGCTCCTCCTACATTTACCTATCCTTTGACCACCATTCCTCCTGGAGTTGAGGGCTGGGCCACTCCAACTCATCACCTGCCTCGTTCTTTACTAACTAGTCCTATCGCAATGGCCGTCCCTTCTAAACAACCTATATTCCCAACTGCTACAGCTTGGGCCTCTCCCACGTTCTTACCATCACCACCACCACCACCTCCTCCTCCTCAACCGATCTTTTCTCCTTTTGGAACACCCGGTTTAATATGGTCTCAGTCTGGAACTGCTCTCATTGGTTCCCCACAGCCTAACCCCATTATGACTCCTATCGGCCAGAAAAGGAAACTTCTACCGTCACCTGAACCGAGTCCAGAAGGTAATTACATAGGTCAACATTCACAAGGCATTGGTGGCCATTATGCGGATTCCTTTTTCAAGAGGAAGAAGAAGCATTAAACACACAACTTGATTATTCATTTTCACTCTGGAAACACCAAATACTACTGATGAATACAGGCTACTGAGTACGGCAACGTAGCCTATTTCATTGCCATAGCAGTGCCTTTTTAAACAGCACTGAATGCCGAATCGTTTACTTTAGGTTAATTGAATTAGGATAAGCTTTGAAAATTTCAATCGTGTACAGTAGGCTCTTTATTATCCATGATGAAACGTTATTGAAATGATTTTCCCAATTCAAACACCAAACACATCTTTCTCAGTTGAACCAGATAGTTGGCGACATTTGCAAGAATTTTCATTCATCAGTTCACACTTCATTTCACTAACACACTTGATTTGTTTCCTTAAAAATAGTGAAATATGTGTTTTTTCTCCAAGATTTCATTCCAACAACGGTTTCACACTTGTGTTTGCATAGCGGAAATGGCACACAGGTACGTCTGTGAAGCCGATGACCAGCATGAGAAGGGGTTGTACATAAATATACACGTCCAATTTCCATCTGTCTATTCACATATTCACAAGCAGAAGAAACAAGGAACATGCAATATTCAACTAACCTCGACTAAGAAGAATAAAGAGGAGCCCACTGTGCAGCAACTGATGACACATCATCCATGGTGATTTCAAAAAGTGGCCATCCCTAATAAATTGAAGATGTTTTCTTTAAATAAAAAAGCAACAAATTTTTTTAACCGTTTAAAGTAGTTTTTTGAAGATAATATTTCTTTGTCAGTAAGTTTCAATTAAAGTTTTATTGCAGTTTTTTTATTAGTATTAATACTAGTTACAAATTTTCAATTAATACCATTCGTATTAATCATGTGAATAGGCACGTAGGCACATAGGCACCTACATCCACACCACTCATTATCATGGATAGTCGAGAGTTTCACTTTTAATCTTAAGAGCTGTGACTGAATTATAAAACACCTGCCACTTGCAACAATCTACTTACTCTTTTATTTATCTATTGTACCATTGTGTGTGTGTGTGTGAGTGCGCGCGCGTGTGTACATTTATTTTTATTATAGGCCTATTTTTATAATACAAAAAGTGATTATATTTTTGCATAAAATTAGATATTATGTTGTTCGATAGCAGGGTGAATATTATGTGATTAATGTGAATTTAATCCTAAATACAATTTCAAGTACTCTGTGTGTATGTGTGTGTGTGTGTGTGTGTGTATGTATATATATATATATATATATATACACACACACACACACACATACATATATGTGTACAATTAAAGTTATGTAAGGTATCATTGAGTGATGGTATTTGATAAGAGACATGGTAAAAGTGTACAGGTATTAATTGTTAAATTGTCTGTAAATATTTATATATTTTCTTATTTAAAAGTATTTGTTCAGTCAAAGAAAAGTGGTAGGTAGTATGAATTTTGCTCAGGTAGTAGCAGAGTTATTATATTAATTATAATTATAATTGTAATTATTTGAACTAGATTTTTTATTTTTAGGCTTGACATCTACATGTCAAATATATTTTTGTTTCCTTTAAGTTTTATAAATAATTATTTAAATCAAATTTATTTATTATATCTTAATGTATTCTTTTCATTTAGTTATTATCGATTGTAATTATGACTAGAAATTGTTGTTTTAATCATGTTAGCAGAGGATACTGATCAAGTCATTGGATGATTGAAAGATGACTGTTAGTGACATAATCAATGTTGGTCTGACAAAATATGTGATTATGGTAACACCCTTCCAAGTACTAGGCTGTCCATTTCCAATTGCACTCTGTGATAATTTATACTGGGGGTCATTTATATTTCAATTTAAGTTGATATTTTTCATTAAATCTTAGAAGCTCCTCCTAAGTATTGTCCTGTTTATTCAGTTGCAGTTGTATAGATCCATCAGTTAGATGGATGTCCATCTAATAAGATGGAATAACTTGATCCAGCCTGCAAGATACATACACTGGCATCACTTGGCTAACGACCTCCTTCCTTCGTTCCTCCCTCCCCTGGTATCACTCTGTTCAAGAGACAACCAAAAATGATGCATTAATTTTAAAAAATTTTCACATTTTAAAATCATTAATGGCCACTTAACACATCATAATATATAGAGTATATAGAGTATTTCAGAATTCAGTGGTAATCATTCTGTAAGGTGCCGGTTGTATAGTTAAAAATAAGAAAAAGATAAGAAAATAAGAAAAGATGCGAGTATAAACACAAGCCTGGAGACACTTTGTTAAGAAAGTTGCAGCTGGTGAGAGATTTCGACTGGAATTTAGTTACCCTGGTGTTATGAAACGATACCAAAGGTTTTAGGCTTTTATGGTTTTTAACATAATTCATAACACAAATAACTTTTTTTTAAGGTTTAACAGAAAATAACCTAGTTAAATGCATAATTAAGTCAAATTTTTTAAATTCACCGGTTGAAAGTTAAATTCTAAAAACATTGTTGCAAATTAAGCATTATGTTTAAATTAGACTTATTTTGACAATACAAGACTAAATTGTTACAAAAAAATACTCTTCTTCACCGGAAAGAAATGATTTTTCTGATAGGTTAGGCAGTAGCATTCACTTAATTCTGAAAAAATGAAAAATAAAGATGTGGCTTAAAATAAACCTTGTTTGAATTGATTTTGCTCTAGAATCCATTCTTTTTTAGTGCGTGTCACAACGACCAGAGAAGTCTTAACAGTATCTGTAACTTTGTTTTTTTGACGTCATCCAACCCCAAAGGAAAACGTCTGATGGTGTGAGTTCAGATCATCATATTGCTCAGCCTACTGTATTTTTTAAGTTAAATGGTGTATAAATCAGTAGACAAATGAGATGCTGTCTGCATAACAAATATCTCCCAAGAAGGTGAGCCGGTCTGCTTGTAAAACATTTAAGTACCCACCACTTGCAAGCCTCCATCGTAAGAAAATTGCATCTATCAAGTGATCACAGGAATACCACACCAGGCATTAAGTGAAAACGTTTACAGGAAATTCCTTGTTGGAATCTTGTTTAGGTTTTCTTCTCGCCAAATCTACGCGCCATGATAATTAATTGACTAACCAATTCCTGTGAAGCAATGGGTTGGTTGTTCGAAAAGAACAAGTGAAATGGTCAACATGATCTTCTGTGCTCACACCATCAGACGTTTTCCTTGGGGGTTGGATGACATCAAACAAACAAAGTTGCAGATACTGTTAAAAATTCTCTGGTCGTTGTTACACGCACTAAAGAAGAATGGATTCTAGAACAAAATCGATTCAATTTAAACCCAAACGAGGTTTATTTCAAGTTACATCTTTATTGTTCATTGTTTTCAGAATTAAGTGAATGCTATTTCCTAACCTATTTTGGTTAAGAGGAGTATTTTTTGTAACAATTTTGTCTTGTATTGTCAAAATAAGTCTTAATTTCAACATAATGCTTAATTTGCAACAATGTTTTCAGAATTTAACTTTCAACCGGTGAATTTAAAATAATTAATGACTTATTTATGCATTTAACTTATTTTCTGTTAAACCTTAAGAAAGGATATGTGTGTGTTATGGCAGTTATGTTAAATGCCGTAAAAGCCTTAAAACTTTGTATGATTTCATATCGTTAGGGTAACTGAATTCTAGTCATAATCTCTCACCAGCTGCAACTTGCTAACAAAGGTCTTAAGGTCTTTAACTATACTACCACTGCTACTTTTGACTATGCTGTTCAGATTGGCATTGCATTTTGAATCACACGTGTACAGGTCAGGTCGTCAGGTATGTATTCTTTCAAGCGATGTTGGAAATATTGCCATTATTCGGTCAATATTCAGAACAGTTGCCTTTCTGGGGGTGTAAAACAAAACAAAAATTATCTATCAATAACTTGTACTGATTGTCTAAAACTATTTGTCAGCAGTACACATTTGAAGTTTATTTTTAACAAATGTTTTGAATAGCTGGTCAAACATGTTTTTTACATGGATTCTATATGTATATGTTCTGGATAAACAGGATTCAATTCAGAAATGTCTCCAATCAAACAATTCCTAGAATTTAAGTTTGATCTATGTCTGTTATTTTTATTATTATTATTTTGATATCATAATTCTAGTTGTAGTAATTTTTTATAATATTGCTCTTAATGGTAAATTTGAATCCTAGTAAAATTTTTTATAAGCGAAAATCATTTTGATGAGTATTTATTGTTTTCTTTATTATGGTATTTTATTGCATCAGCTTGGTTTAAAAAAAACATGTGCACTTACATTTTTAGAAGATTTATAAACTTATAGATAGCGAACCAACATTTTAATATTTAATATTATATATATATATTTATGTTCTACTATCATTTTCGCGTCCGTACATTGACATTTTCCTAACAATCTGGAGTCCAAATTGTAATCCTTGACAAAAACTTAATAAAAATTTATTGTGACATTGTTTTTGGACGTAATTTTTTTAAACGAAAGTACATAGTTTCGGGCAACTATATTTATTTTTTGAGAATTTTATTGTTACTCAGAGACACAATAAAATAAATAAATTTTGGTACCGGATGCGAAATTGCGGAGTTTTGAAACTATTTTATACACCGTACCTTGGAGAGTTTCTCACCAGAGTGCTCTCGCTACGCCCCTATGTAAAAATATACGTATATTATGTATATTCTTACAAGGACGTCAGTTTCTCATCTGCTATCAATTTCGCATCCACCGGTTAAGAAAATAGACAAAACAAGTTATAAATAAATATTGTATTGTGTTAAGAAAAAAAGTTTAAAAGAATAATAAAAACAAATTTTTATTAATCATCGAATTACAATTCTTTCAAAACTCACAATCTAATTTACTAAACATTCAAATAAATATTATTCGGCAAATTATTTGATATAAGTAATATAATTAGGCCTAAATTAAAAATAATTATATATTTTTTGATAGAATTAAAAAACTCTTTTCCGATAGACGATTTTTTGGGTTGACAAACTATCCTGGAAGGAAACCGGTGCTGCACATAGTAGTGTCAGGATTAAATTATTGTTATGGCTGGCAGGATATCTTTCTAAACGCATTGTATACACAACGTATATTATACGCAATTTTGAAGAGTTGTTCTCCGCCGTTCTGTCGCCTTCCATACATGAGTCCATCGCACGCCGCTTTGGTTTCTTTTTCAAATTAGGCATAAACCCACTATCAGCGAATCCATGAACAAATCCTTTAGTAATTTGTTTACGTCGTTTGTTTAGTAACCAACGGGTTGGTCTAGTCTAGATGAAAAGTCGTCGCCGCAAGTCAGCTGTTTAGCTGACTTTTCGACAGCGTTTCTGACAGCTGATTTTCGGAGACGGAGGTTCCTAGTTTAAATCCTAGTATATAGTATAATTGGTTCTTTTATACGAATTTGAATACTAGACAGTGGTTACCAATGTACTTTGATGGTTGGGGGTCAATTAACCATACTCTCTCTCTGTTGATTCTCTCTCAGTTAATTTTTAAGTTAGAAAAACCAGGCAGAAACACAAACAATTACACTTCTTACAAAACATTATTGTCACAAAACCTTACGACCAAATAAGGACATAGCAAGCGTAGTTCAAAGCTACAATTCACATCAGGAAATATTGAAAATTCAGTTATTTTTTAAGTCTGAAGAAACCAGAGGAAAACAAAAAAAAAACTATTAGTTAGGCTAAATTAGTAATGCAGTCTTTCCTTCTTTGGTGTATGATTTTCGTACAAACTGGGTAAAAAATACCGTAGCTGTATTCATTCACATTAAGCAATATTTTACTCGTTAAAATTTCTAAAATTTTCGAAACCTAATTTATTTTTCATTTTCTGTAGGCTGACCTAACTTTTCGTTTGTGGGTAGAGTTGTACTGTTTACGCGTATCCTGATTTTATTTTACTCTGTTTTTATGTCGTTTTTTCATTAATTTGTCATATCGTTCTTATAAGTAGACTATTCTTTTGCTTTTGAGTACTAATAGAGCTTATAATACCAACACATTCCCTTAATTCTTAATTACAGTATTAAGTAAACCCTGTGGTGAATGAAGTGAAGGTGTCATTTTCAGAGGGGAAAATATGTGCTTTGCAAAGGGCCCTGCATGCTGATAAGCGTATTTTTCTGTTCAGTGAGGAAGGTAATTGTAAACCACCTCACTTCTCGTTTTACTTAGTAAAACCTCTACAGGTTCAAACCAGCCTTTCGGCTGATGACCTAAACAACACAAGTAAAATAATATTTGTAAAAAACTTTCCTCAATCAAATTGGTGGTCTATTAATAATTTTGACTTTTGTATTTTAATATTTTATGGAATTACATGAGTATTTATTAAAACGTGCAATTTTTAAGTACATTTTTTGTTTCAATATTTTACCTCTGTAAATCTAAACCAGCCGGTTCCATCAGATTCGAATTAGGGATGTTCGACTGTAATTACTTACTATAATATGATCAATTAGTAGACAATGCAATTAAAATATTTACTTAGTTGACAAAATTATGTAATTGTAAAGCGACATAATTTGTTTAGTATTCAAATGGAGTACCATTCACCAATCGTCTTCTCGGTGTTCAAATGATTTCATCATCATCGTCTGTTAAGGATTAGGCTCAATGGCCTGTTCCAGTATCTTTTTCGGTCTTCCCAAGCTTCTCTCTAGGTTTATATTTCCATGTTTCAGTGACTGAATCAAAATGATTTTATAAATTTTAAAAAATGTACGATGGCCAGTAAAATTTCTACAACATTTGAAATGCAGTCCGGTCCAGCCATAGTTTGTATTTTTATTCTTGTTCCTCAAAGTAATGGTAATCTTTGATCTTCAACAAAGTATACATTACATTAATAATTCTTGTATCCAGCTGTTTTGTACACGTTGAAGTTTATCCTTTAACAGGCCATTTCCAAGATTATTTTTCGGCTAAACAACTTTCAGTCATAGTCTTCCAAACCCTGATATTTTTCTCTGCGTTTTCTTTTAAATTATTTAGTGTTATAAAAGCCATGGTGGCCACTTTTTGTTGATATCCTTTTGGTTTCTAGTACTTTATTTACATCGTCAACCAACCACCCAATCTGGGAATCATTATTACAAATAATGAAATAAATAAACCTTATTGTTACGTAAAATAATGTGCATTATTTTTGACAAGTCAAAATGCTTGAGATAAGGAACTGGAAGGTTATACTATTGCACAGAAGACAAAAAGGAGACAGACAAGGCATTCACTTGGAGAGGCCAAGAAAAACTATGTGAAACCTTGACCAAGACAGCCAAACAATATGCAAGGACCAATTTATTACAAACGAATTCGTAACAGTGTACAGTGTCCATATTCATAATTCAACTTGATAGTTGATCATTAAAAATGTTCATCATTATAATTAACAAAAAACCAGATAAAAAGTAATTATATGACGGAATAATTTGAACATTATTTGATTTTTTAAATATACATTTGAATAAGTTTAAGTGTGACTAAATTGAAAACAAATCCCACAAATAGACAAAACACCTTATATACTCGAGTAACCCCCGCCTTCGAATAAGCCCCGCACCACGGTTTTATGGACCGAAAATCGAAAAACATAACTTATGTAGACTATTTCCTAATATGATACAAAAAACGAGACACCCGATGTCTTCAAATATGAAGTATTGATTACAACCATTTAAAAAATGGTTTTTAAAAAAAAGACGTAACGTTGTATTTTAAATGTGAGAATTTGTAAACATGATAAATACTCAAAGGTATTGGTACGCTAAGTACCTTATTTTTAAGCGTTTTAGGGCATAGCAGTAGGATTTGATTATATAGCAGACACGTTCCTTAATACGCCTGTCCCAGGATAGTTTGCTACCTAATATTAATTCTAAAAATTTTGTAACTTACCTGTTACAAAAGATTTTGATATTTCGTCATTAATGGAGATATTCTTACTTTGGTTACTTATTTCCTTACGACCAGTGAAGCATTTGGCCACAGTTTTATCTGAGTTGAGAACTAGATTATTTTTTGCATCCAGTCTACAACCTTACTTCAAGCTTCTTTAGTTTTAAACCTTGTTCATAGTTTTCATCTTCGAGAGATATTGTCGTATCATCAGCAAATAATATAACATTGAAGGAGGCAAGAAAATCAGCAAGATCGTTAATAAAAATTAGAAATAGCAAGGGTCTTAAAATTCTAACTCGTTGAACTCCCCTTTTAACTTGTATAAAATTTTATATGTATTTTGTTTTAACTTTGCAATGATTGGATGGTAATTCGACGCTCTAATGTCCCTCTAATACCATACACCTCAAATTTTTTATGGGTAAATCATACGGGACAAGGTCAAAAGCTTTACAAAAATCATAAACTAAATAACATGGGTTTGGTTTTGCTAACGATTAATTTCAATAAGCTTCTTCAGTATCGGGAAATTACAGTCTCTGTTGACCTACACTTTCAGAACTCATGTTGGACATTTGCGAGTGTACTGAATTTCCTTAAAAAAATCGACTAATCTACTCTCTTATCAATTTATTATCTTTTGTAAAAAAATTTTCGCTGTTTTGTATACATTTTCTCGATGTGGGTATCCTTTGAATTATCAATTTAAATTTACTCGCCCAAGTGACGAATAAAATGCATTTTCTGATTGTCAGTGGCAACTGCCTTTAATAAAATAATAGTACTGTAAGGGGTTGCACATAACAGGCAGGTGGAGTGTTAAATTATTTGCACTCGATTTGCTTGTTCCGGGACTAAAAAAATTTAGTTCTTTTTTTATCACATGGTAAGCCAAACATATATGACTGAATTATTTAAGAACAGAAGAGGTACGAGTGTAAAAGATACTTGTCAGAGTTACATCTCCTCTGAGCGTAATGAATTTCATTATGCAGCCAGACCCTGTGGTGAATAACGTGAGGTGTGTCATTTGCAGGGTGGAAAATAGGTGCTTTTCAGATGGCCTGGCATACTGATAAGCATATTTTTCAACTCTGCGAGGAAGGCAATTGTAAACCACCTAACTCCTTGTTTTACTTAGCTAAACCTTTAGAAGTTCAAACCAGGACTGTAAAGTTGGCCCCCATATAAAAATTTCAAAAATTAACTTGTAAAATTGATCGGTCTACGTTTCTACCGGATTATTCCGGAAATTTGTTTGTTTGTTCGTCCAAATAAGTGAAAAACGCCGGGAGGGGCTAACTTCACACTGGCCTCCCCCCGCTCAACTTTTAAAATTTTTTTTGGTCTTCAGGGATAGACCTTCGTTTGTTTCGGATGGTCTCGCAAAATATTTTGTTAGTTCCTTTCAAGTAAGCGAGAAATCAAGAAGAACTGGGTGGTGCTAATTTCACACTAATCCCCCTGTACTCAATATTTTAAAGTTTTTTACATAGATTGACAGCCCTTTGTTTGTTCCGGATCATTTCGCGAAAATTTCGTTTTTCCCATTCAAATATGCGAGAAAATCAAAGAAAATTTTGGAGTGGCAAGTATAATCCATGAACAAATCCTTTAGTAATTTGTTCATGGATTCGCTGATAGTGGGTTTATGCCTAATTTGAAAAAGAAACCAAAGCGGCGTGCGATGGACTCATGTATGGAAGGCGACAGAACGGTGGAGAACAACTCTTCAAAATTGCGTATAATATACGTTGTGTATACAATGCGTTTAGAAAGATATCCTGCCAGCCATAACAATAATTTAATCCTGACACTACTATGTGCAGCACCGGTTTCCTTCCAGGATAGTTTGTCAACCCAAAAAATCGTCTATCGGAAAAGAGTTTTTTAATTCTATCAAAAAATATATAATTATTTTTAATTTAGGCCTAATTATATTACTTATATCAAATAATTTGCCGAATAATATTTATTTGAATGTTTAGTAAATTAGATTGTGAGTTTTGAAAGAATTGTAATTCGATGATTAATAAAAATTTGTTTTTATTATTCTTTTGAACTTTTTTTCTTAACACAATACAATATTTATTTATAACTTGTTTTGTCTATTTTCTTAACCGGTGGATGCGAAATTGATAGCAGATGAGAAACTGACGTCCTTGTAAGAATATACATAATATACGTATATTTTTACATAGGGGCGTAGCGAGAGCACTCTGGTGAGAAACTCTCCAAGGTACGGTGTATAAAATAGTTTCAAAACTCCGCAATTTCGCATCCGGTACCAAAATTTATTTATTTTATTGTGTCTCTCTGAGTAACAATAAAATTCTCAAAAAATAAATATAGTTGCCCGAAACTATGTACTTTAGTTTAAAAAAATTACGTCCGAAAACCATGTCACAATAAATTTTTATTATGTTTTTGTCAAGGATTTCAATTTGGACTCCAGATTGTTAGGAAAATGTCAATGTACGGACGTGAAAATGATAGTAGAACATATATATATATATATATATATATATATATCAATTTTTTTTTTTAAACATGTACTGTGTGCTGAATTTACTTTATCATGACTTGAGTCATGGCTTGAATTGACAAGGCAATGCATTGCCAGTGAAAGAATTTTATAGTGTTTGTGAGTTGACTGATGATGGATCCAGGGATCTGAAAAGGCCTTATTAACTTAACGGTAAGATCATTCTTGCTAATTTTGTGTGTTTACTGGTGGTTTAATATTATCTAAAATATATATATATATTCTGTTGAAGTTTTTAATTTTGACGTAAAAAGATTTTTAATTTACTGAAGATGTGTACAAGATACACGAAAGTGCTATAAACATTGGTGGTAAGTGTTTTATGTTGATACGGTTTTATGTATACGGCTGTTTAAAATCCTATATAGGATGTTTGATAAAATAATATATATTTATACACTTGAAACTGAAAGGTTGCACATTGTCAATTTAAACTAGCCAATAAAATTGAAGCGCACTAATAAAAGGATACGCTTGTAGTAGCATATAGGTGGGTAGAACCAAAGACTAGGATGTCTTTTGGTGGTATTCAGATTTGTGCAGTGCATAGACTGGCCGCAGTCTCTCGTCTTCACAGACTTCACTTTGGCACTTAAATAACACAAGGTGTGGGCTCATTTTACTGTAATAAAATTGTGTGTTTAAATCAAGTTGTAAAGGATTGATTGGACCACTAATTAGGTATTTTTAAGTGAAACAACCATTTGACATGGTTCTGTTGTCCTATATGTTGTATGTGGCTGTACAGCTGTACAGCTGTGCAGCTGTACAGTTGGAGAAGAATCTGTAATTACTGTCGCTAGCACAGGATGTTGTCTTTCCCTACTTGTATGCATACAGCTTACTTCCTGCATACCTAGCAAACCTACTATTGCACACGGTGTGTGTTTTTTTATATCTAACGAGGCAAATCTGTAGAAAGTGTATATTCTTAAATTTATACTTAAGAAATTCTAAAAGTTTATCATCATGTATGTCCTCTGTATGCTCAAGTAAGTGCGCACGCGCGCACTCACAAGCAAACAAACAAACAGAGAGAGGGGGAAACAAATAATGCTCTGTTATATTTCCTTGAGATTACAGTAATTTCTAGTAATACATCTTTGTATGACATAAAAAAAAGTTTTATTCTGCACTATATTTCATTTTGTTTTGTGCGTTGAAAAGAAGGGAGGGTTAGTGTTGGACATCTCAAGATTAACCTACTTGTTAACATACCGTTCAATACCCGATAATACATTATTAGCCTTTATTTAGAAAGGATCTCTTAGGTGCTACCATCTTGAGTGTTTTATCCATCAAGAAACTTTTTAAGTTGACAGTTTTAGAAAACTCTTTAAAGATTGTGGAATTTACACATTTATTTTTCCCCTTGTTGGTTGTGCCTGATATGAAAGTCATTTCATACAACATATTAGGCCTATCGTTTGTTTCTACATCCTCTTTGCTTTGCTTCTTATTGCCGTGTAGGCCTATGTGGCAACATCATGTGTCTTTCATCATGGTCAACTACAAAAATATATAGGCTATATAGAAAAAAGCTACTTAACAATATATGAAATAAACAGTAAAATAAAATTTATAATTTTAGAAATACAGTTATTAATAAAACATGCTCCTTACAATATTCTTTTTTTATAAAATTTATCGGAATACAAATAAAAAAATTTATCTGGTGGAAAGTCACAGAAATTACCTAAAATGTTTTAATCATAAAATAATATGTATATTAAAATATATTTTTATCAAAACTTTTTTATAGTACGTATTTCTAATCACCTTATTATATATTATTGTTAAGGATATAGTTTTCAAAAATATTACACATTACACAAACAATAGCACATAATACATATAAAACACGTACGGTCCAAGACCACGTCAATTCAATTTGTTGCGTGGAATGGTTTAACTTATTACATGCAAAGCATGTAAAGCATTATTACTCTACAAAGCACTTTTAGACCAGACATTCCTATTGTTGTTTGGCATCATCAAAAGATCGTGTGAATGCACCTTTACTGTTCGACCCACCGACCGCCACAACTTGCTCACCACAGTTAGACCACCAATCGCCTGTTTCTTTTTTTTTCATTTTTATTTTATTTTTGGTTTTTTTCTTTTATACTTTTACGTATTTCACAAATATTTAGAACCTTTATTTTACAAATTACAAAACAATTAGGATCGAACAGTCGTGAATAAGTCCATGACTGTTTTCGTAATCTACGCCTCTTAAAGAATCAGAATCGATGATAACAGAAAAAGTTTAAAAAATTCCAAAAAAAGTACATGAACTAGTAAGTAGTCTTGTTACTTTCAGTGAAACGATGAAAAATTAATATTTTTAGTTTTGTCTCTTATAGACTTCTGGGTACTTTGTTTTCGTAATCCACGCCTCCTAAAGCATCAGAATCGATGATTAACAGAAAAAGTTTGAAAATTTCCAAAAAAAGTACATGAACTAGTAAGTAGTCTTGCTACTTTCAGTAAAACAGTGAAAAATTAATATTTTTAGTTTTGGCTCTTATAGACTTCTAGGTACTTTGTTTTCGTAATCCACGCCTCCTAAAGCATCAGAATCGATGATTAACAGAAAAAGTTTGAAAAATTCCAAAAAAAGTACATGAACTAGTAAGTAGTCTTGCTACTTTCAGTAAAACAGTGAAAAATTAATATTTTTAGTTTTGGCTCTTATAGACTTCTCAGTACGTTTTAATAACTGTTTTCGCAACCTACGCCTCTTACAGCATCAGAATCTATGACTAACAGAAATAGTTTCAAAAATTCCAAAAAAGTACATGAACTAGTAAGTAGTCTTGCTACTTTCAGTAAAACAATGAATAATTAATATTTTTAGTTTTGTCTCTTTTAGACTTCTAAGTACGTTTCAATAACTGTTTTCGTAATCTACGCCTCTTACAGCATCAGAATCGATGACTAACAGAAAAAGTTTCAAAAATTCCAAATAAAGTACATGAACTAGTAAGTAGTCTTGTTACTTTCAGTGAAACGATGAAAAATTAATATTTTTAGTTTTGTCTCTTATAGACTTCTGGGTACTTTGTTTTCGTAATCCACGCCTCCTAAAGCATCAGAATCGATGATTAACAGAAAAAGTTTGAAAATTTCCAAAAAAAGTATATGAACTAGTAAGTAGTCTTGCTACTTTCAGTAAAACAATGAATAATTAATATTTTTAGTTTTGTCTCTTTTAGACTTCTAAGTACGTTTCAATAACTGTTTTCGTAATCTACGCCTCTTACAGCATCAGAATCGATGACTAACAGAAAAAGTTTCAAAAATTCCAAATAAAGTACATGAACTAGTAAGTAGTCTTGTTACTTTCAGTGAAACGATGAAAAATTAATATTTTTAGTTTTGTCTCTTATAGACTTCTGGGTACTTTGTTTTCGTAATCCACGCCTCCTAAAGCATCAGAATCGATGATTAACAGAAAAAGTTTGAAAATTTCCAAAAAAAGTATATGAACTAGTAAGTAGTCTTGCTACTTTCAGTAAAACAATGAATAATTAATATTTTTAGTTTTGTCTCTTTTAGACTTCTAAGTACGTTTCAATAACTGTTTTCGTAATCTACGCCTCTTACAGCATCAGAATCGATGACTAACAGAAAAAGTTTCAAAAATTCCAAATAAAGTACATGAACTAGTAAGTAGTCTTGTTACTTTCAGTGAAACGATGAAAAATTAATATTTTTAGTTTTGTCTCTTATAGACTTCTGGGTACTTTGTTTTCGTAATCCACGCCTCCTAAAGCATCAGAATCGATGATTAACAGAAAAAGTTTGAAAAGTTCCAAAAAAAGTACATGAACTAGTAAGTAGTCTTGCTACTTTCAGTAAAACAGTGAAAAATTAATATTTTTAGTTTTGGCTCTTATAGACTTCTGGGTACTTTGTTTTCGTAATCCACGCCTCCTAAAGCATCAGAATCGATGATTAACAGAAAAAGTTTGAAAAATTCCAAAAAAAGTACATGAACTAGTAAGTAGTCTTGCTACTTTCAGTAAAACAGTGAAAAATTAATATTTTTAGTTTTGGCTCTTATAGACTTCTCAGTACGTTTTAATAACTGTTTTCGCAACCTACGCCTCTTACAGCATCAGAATCTATGACTAACAGAAATAGTTTCAAAAATTCCAAAAAAGTACATGAACTAGTAAGTAGTCTTGCTACTTTCAGTAAAACAATGAATAATTAATATTTTTAGTTTTGTCTCTTTTAGACTTCTAAGTACGTTTCAATAACTGTTTTCGTAATCTACGCCTCTTACAGCATCAGAATCGATGACTAACAGAAAAAGTTTCAAAAATTCCAAATAAAGTACATGAACTAGTAAGTAGTCTTGTTACTTTCAGTGAAACGATGAAAAATTAATATTTTTAGTTTTGTCTCTTATAGACTTCTGGGTACTTTGTTTTCGTAATCCACGCCTCCTAAAGCATCAGAATCGATGATTAACAGAAAAAGTTTGAAAAATTCCAAAAAAGTACATGAACTAGTAAGTAGTCTTGCTACTTTCAGTAAAACAGTGAAAAATTAATATTTTTAGTTTTGGCTCTTATAGACTTCTCAGTACGTTTTAATAACTGTTTTCGCAACCTACGCCTCTTACAGCATCAGAATCTATGACTAACAGAATAAGTATGAAAAATTCCAAAAAAAGTACATGAACTAGTAAGTAGTCTTGCTACTTTCAGTAAAACAGTGAATAATTAATATTTTTAGTTTTGTCTCATTTAGACTTCTAAGTACGTTTCAATAACTGTTTTCGTAATCTACGCCTCTTAAAGAATCAGAATCGATGATAACAGAAAAAGTTTAAAAAATTCCAAAAAAAGTACATGAACTAGTAAGTAGTCTTGTTACTTTCAGTGAAACGATGAAAAATTAATATTTTTAGTTTTGTCTCTTATAGACTTCTGGGTACTTTGTTTTCGTAATCCACGCCTCCTAAAGCATCAGAATCGATGATTACCAGAAAAAGTTTGAAAATTTCCAAAAAAAGTACATGAACTAGTAAGTAGTCTTGCTACTTTCAGTAAAACAGTGAAAAATTAATATTTTTAGTTTTGTCTCTTTTAGACTTCTAAGTACGTTTCAATAACTGTTTTCGTAATCTACGCCTCTTATAGCATCAGAATCGATGACTAACAGAAAAAGTTTAAAAAATTCCAAATAAAGTACATGAATTAGTAAGTAGTCTTGTTACTTTCAGTGAAACGATGAAAAATTAATATTTTTAGTTTTGGCTCTTATAGACTTCTGGGTACTTTGTTTTCGTAATCCACGCCTCCTAAAGCATCAGAATCGATGATTAACAGAAAAAGTTTGAAAATTTCTAAAAAAAGTATATGAACTAGTAATTAGTCTTGCTACTTTCAGTAAAACAATGAATAATTAATATTTTTAGTTTTGTCTCTTTTAGACTTCTAAGTACGTTTCAATAACTGTTTTCGTAATCTACGCCTCTTATAGCATCAGAATCGATGACTAACAGAAAAAGTTTCAAAAATTCCAAATAAAGTACATGAACTAGTAAGTAGTCTTGTTACTTTCAGTGAAACGATGAAAAATTAATATTTTTAGTTTTGTCTCTTATAGACTTCTGGGTACTTTGTTTTCGTAATCCACGCCTCCTAAAGCATCAGAATCGATGATTAACAGAAAAAGTTTGAAAAATTCCAAAAAAGTACATGAACTAGTAAGTAGTCTTGCTACTTTCAGTAAAACAGTGAAAAATTAATATTTTTAGTTTTGGCTCTTATAGACTTCTCAGTACGTTTTAATAACTGTTTTCGCAACCTTCGCCTCTTACAGCATCAGAATCTATGACTAACAGAATAAGTATGAAAAATTCCAAAAAAAGTACATGAACTAGTAAGTAGTCTTGCTACTTTCAGTAAAACAGTGAATAATTAATATTTTTAGTTTTGTCTCTTTTAGACTTCTAAGTACGTTTCAATAACTGTTTTCGTAATCTACGCCTCTTACAGCATCAGAATCGATGATTAACAGAAAAAGTTTGAAAATTTCCAAAAAAAGTACATGAACTAGTAAGTAGTCTTGCTACTTTCAGTAAAACAGTGAAAAATTAATATTTTTAGTTTTGGCTCTTATAGACTTCTGGGTACTTTGTTTTCGTAATCCACGCCTCCTAAAGCATCAGAATCGATGATTAACAGAAAAAGTTTGAAAATTTCTAAAAAAAGTATATGAACTAGTAAGTAGTCTTGCTACTTTCAGTAAAACAATGAATAATTAATATTTTTAGTTTTGTCTCTTTTAGACTTCTAAGTACGTTTCAATAACTGTTTTCGTAATCTACGCCTCTTATAGCATCAGAATCGATGACTAACAGAAAAAGTTTCAAAAATTCCAAATAAAGTACATGAACTAGTAAGTAGTCTTGCTACTTTCAGTAATACAATGAATAATTAATATTTTTAGTTTTGTCTCTTTTAGACTTCTAAGTACGTTTCAATAACTGTTTTCGTAATCTACGCCTCTTACAGCATCAGAATCGATGACTAACAGAAAAAGTTTCAAAAATTCCAAATAAAGTACATGAACTAGTAAGTAGTCTTGTTACTTTCAGTGAAACGATGAAAAATTAATATTTTTAGTTTTGTCTCTTATAGACTTCTGGGTACTTTGTTTTCGTAATCCACGCCTCCTAAAGCATCAGAATCGATGATTAACAGAAAAAATTTGAAAATTTCCAAAAAAAGTACATGAACTAGTAAGTAGTCTTGCTACTTTCAGTAAAACAGTGAATAATTAATATTTTTAGTTTTGTCTCATTTAGACTTCTAAGTACGTTTCAATAACTGTTTTCGTAATCTACGCCTCTTAAAGAATCAGAATCGATGATAACAGAAAAAGTTTAAAAAATTCCAAAAAAAGTACATGAACTAGTAAGTAGTCTTGTTACTTTCAGTGAAACGATGAAAAATTAATATTTTTAGTTTTGTCTCTTATAGACTTCTGGGTACTTTGTTTTCGTAATCCACGCCTCCTAAAGCATCAGAATCGATGATTACCAGAAAAAGTTTGAAAATTTCCAAAAAAAGTACATGAACTAGTAAGTAGTCTTGCTACTTTCAGTAAAACAGTGAAAAATTAATATTTTTAGTTTTGTCTCTTTTAGACTTCTAAGTACGTTTCAATAACTGTTTTCGTAATCTACGCCTCTTATAGCATCAGAATCGATGACTAACAGAAAAAGTTTAAAAAATTCCAAATAAAGTACATGAATTAGTAAGTAGTCTTGTTACTTTCAGTGAAACGATGAAAAATTAATATTTTTAGTTTTGGCTCTTATAGACTTCTGGGTACTTTGTTTTCGTAATCCACGCCTCCTAAAGCATCAGAATCGATGATTAACAGAAAAAGTTTGAAAATTTCTAAAAAAAGTATATGAACTAGTAATTAGTCTTGCTACTTTCAGTAAAACAATGAATAATTAATATTTTTAGTTTTGTCTCTTTTAGACTTCTAAGTACGTTTCAATAACTGTTTTCGTAATCTACGCCTCTTATAGCATCAGAATCGATGACTAACAGAAAAAGTTTCAAAAATTCCAAATAAAGTACATGAACTAGTAAGTAGTCTTGTTACTTTCAGTGAAACGATGAAAAATTAATATTTTTAGTTTTGTCTCTTATAGACTTCTGGGTACTTTGTTTTCGTAATCCACGCCTCCTAAAGCATCAGAATCGATGATTAACAGAAGAAGTTTGAAAAATTCCAAAAAAGTACATGAACTAGTAAGTAGTCTTGCTACTTTCAGTAAAACAGTGAAAAATTAATATTTTTAGTTTTGGCTCTTATAGACTTCTCAGTACGTTTTAATAACTGTTTTCGCAACCTTCGCCTCTTACAGCATCAGAATCTATGACTAACAGAATAAGTATGAAAAATTCCAAAAAAAGTACATGAACTAGTAAGTAGTCTTGCTACTTTCAGTAAAACAGTGAATAATTAATATTTTTAGTTTTGTCTCTTTTAGACTTCTAAGTACGTTTCAATAACTGTTTTCGTAATCTACGCCTCTTACAGCATCAGAATCGATGATTAACAGAAAAAGTTTGAAAATTTCCAAAAAAAGTACATGAACTAGTAAGTAGTCTTGCTACTTTCAGTAAAACAGTGAAAAATTAATATTTTTAGTTTTGGCTCTTATAGACTTCTGGGTACTTTGTTTTCGTAATCCACGCCTCCTAAAGCATCAGAATCGATGATTAACAGAAAAAGTTTGAAAATTTCTAAAAAAAGTATATGAACTAGTAAGTAGTCTTGCTACTTTCAGTAAAACAATGAATAATTAATATTTTTAGTTTTGTCTCTTTTAGACTTCTAAGTACGTTTCAATAACTGTTTTCGTAATCTACGCCTCTTATAGCATCAGAATCGATGACTAACAGAAAAAGTTTCAAAAATTCCAAATAAAGTACATGAACTAGTAAGTAGTCTTGCTACTTTCAGTAATACAATGAATAATTAATATTTTTAGTTTTGTCTCTTTTAGACTTCTAAGTACGTTTCAATAACTGTTTTCGTAATCTACGCCTCTTACAGCATCAGAATCGATGACTAACAGAAAAAGTTTCAAAAATTCCAAATAAAGTACATGAACTAGTAAGTAGTCTTGTTACTTTCAGTGAAACGATGAAAAATTAATATTTTTAGTTTTGTCTCTTATAGACTTCTGGGTACTTTGTTTTCGTAATCCACGCCTCCTAAAGCATCAGAATCGATGATTAACAGAAAAAATTTGAAAATTTCCAAAAAAAGTACATGAACTAGTAAGTAGTCTTGCTACTTTCAGTAAAACAGTGAATAATTAATATTTTTAGTTTTGTCTCATTTAGACTTCTAAGTACGTTTCAATAACTGTTTTCGTAATCTACGCCTCTTAAAGAATCAGAATCGATGATAACAGAAAAAGTTTAAAAAATTCCAAAAAAAGTACATGAACTAGTAAGTAGTCTTGTTACTTTCAGTGAAACGATGAAAAATTAATATTTTTAGTTTTGTCTCTTATAGACTTCTGGGTACTTTGTTTTCGTAATCCACGCCTGCTAAAGCATCAGAATCGATGATTAACAGAAAAAGTTTGAAAAGTTCCAAAAAAAGTACATGAACTAGTAAGTAGTCTTGCTACTTTCAGTAAAACAGTGAAAAATTAATATTTTTAGTTTTGGCTCTTATAGACTTCTGGGTACTTTGTTTTCGTAATCCACGCCTCCTAAAGCATCAGAATCGATGATTAACAGAAAAAGTTTGAAAAATTCCAAAAAAAGTACATGAACTAGTAAGTAGTCTTGCTACTTTCAGTAAAACAGTGAAAAATTAATATTTTTAGTTTTGGCTCTTATAGACTTCTCAGTACGTTTTAATAACTGTTTTCGCAACCTACGCCTCTTACAGCATCAGAATCTATGACTAACAGAAATAGTTTCAAAAATTCCAAAAAAGTACATGAACTAGTAAGTAGTCTTGCTACTTTCAGTAAAACAATGAATAATTAATATTTTTAGTTTTGTCTCTTTTAGACTTCTAAGTACGTTTCAATAACTGTTTTCGTAATCTACGCCTCTTACAGCATCAGAATCGATGACTAACAGAAAAAGTTTCAAAAATTCCAAATAAAGTACATGAACTAGTAAGTAGTCTTGTTACTTTCAGTGAAACGATGAAAAATTAATATTTTTAGTTTTGTCTCTTATAGACTTCTGGGTACTTTGTTTTCGTAATCCACGCCTCCTAAAGCATCAGAATCGATGATTAACAGAAAAAGTTTGAAAATTTCCAAAAAAAGTATATGAACTAGTAAGTAGTCTTGCTACTTTCAGTAAAACAATGAATAATTAATATTTTTAATTTTTTTTTTTTTAGACTTCTAAGTACGTTTCAATAACTGTTTTCGTAATCTACGCCTCTTACAGCATCAGAATCGATGACTAACAGAAAAAGTTTCAAAAATTCCAAATAAAGTACATGAACTAGTAAGTAGGCTTGTTACTTTCAGTGAAACGATGAAAAATTAATATTTTTAGTTTTGTGTCTTATAGACTTCTGGGTACTTTGTTTTCGTAATCCACGCCTCCTAAAGCATCAGAATCGATGATTAACAGAAAAAGTTTGAAAAATTCCAAAAAAGTACATGAACTAGTAAGTAGTCTTGCTACTTTCAGTAAAACAGTGAAAATTAATATTTTTAGTTTTGGCTCTTATAGACTTCTCAGTACGTTTTAATAACTGTTTTCGCAACCTACGCCTCTTACAGCATCAGAATCTATGACTAACAGAATAAGTATGAAAAATTCCAAAAAAAGTACATGAACTAGTAAGTAGTCTTGCTACTTTCAGTAAAACAGTGAATAATTAATATTTTTAGTTTTGTCTCATTTAGACTTCTAAGTACGTTTCAATAACTGTTTTCGTAATCTACGCCTCTTAAAGAATCAGAATCGATGATAACAGAAAAAGTTTAAAAAATTCCAAAAAAAGTACATGAACTAGTAAGTAGTCTTGTTACTTTCAGTGAAACGATGAAAAATTAATATTTTTAGTTTTGTCTCTTATAGACTTCTGGGTACTTTGTTTTCGTAATCCACGCCTCCTAAAGCATCAGAATCGATGATTACCAGAAAAAGTTTGAAAATTTCCAAAAAAAGTACATGAACTAGTAAGTAGTCTTGCTACTTTCAGTAAAACAGTGAAAAATTAATATTTTTAGTTTTGGCTCTTATAGACTTCTGGGTACTTTGTTTTCGTAATCCACGCCTCCTAAAGCATCAGAATCGATGATTAACAGAAAAAGTTTGAAAAATTCCAAAAAAAAAACATGAACTAGTAAGTAGTCTTGCTACTTTCAGTAAAACAGTGAAAAATTAATATTTTTAGTTTTGGCTCTTATAGACTTCTCAGTACGTTTTAATAACTGTTTTCGCAACCTACGCCTCTTACAGCATCAGAATCTATGACTTACAGAAATAGTTTCAAAAATTCCAAAAAAGTACATGAACTAGTAAGTAGTCTTGCTACTTTCAGTAAAACAGTGAATAATTAATATTTTTAGTTTTGTCTCTTTTAGACTTCTAAGTACGTTTCAATAACTGTTTTCGTAATCTACGCCTCTTACAGCATCAGAATCGATGACTAACAGAAAAAGTTTCAAAAATTCCAAATAAAGTACATGAACTAGTAAGTAGTCTTGTTACTTTCAGTCAAACGATGAAAAATTAATATTTTTAGTTTTGTCTCTTATAGACTTCTGGGTACTTTGTTTTCGTAATCCACGCCTCCTAAAGCATCAGAATCGATGATTAACAGAAAAAGTTTGAAAATTTCCAAAAAAAGTATATGAACTAGTAAGTAGTCTTGCTACTTTCAGTAAAACAGTGAATAACTAATATTTTTAGTTTTGTCTCTTATAGACTTCTCAGTACGTTTTAATAACTGTTGTTGTAATCTACGCCTCTTACAGCATCAGAATCTATGACTAACAGAAATAGTTTGAAAAATTCCAAAAAAAGTACATGAACTAGTAAGTAGTCTTGCTACTTTCAGTAAAACAATGAATAATTAATATTTTTGGTTTTGTCTCTTTTAGACTTCTCAGTACGTTTTAATAACTGTTTTCGCAACCTACGCCTCTTACAGCATCAGAATCTATGACTAACAGAATAAGTATGAAAAATTCCAAAAAAAGTACATGAACTAGTAGTCTTCATGAACTAGTAGTAGTCTTGCTACTTTCAGTAAAACAGTGAATAATTAATATTTTTAGTTTTGTCTCTTTTAGACTTCTAAGTACGTTTCAGTAACTGTTTTCGTAATCTACGCCTCTTTCAGCATCAGAATCGCTGACTAACAGAAATAGTTTCAAAAATTCCAAATAAAGTACATGAACTAGTAAGGAGTCTTGCTACGTTCAGTGAAACGATGAAAAATTAATATTTTTAGTTTTGTCTCTTCTAGACTTCTGGGTTTGTTTTTATAACTGTTTTCGTAATCTACGCCTCCTAAAGCATCAGAATCGATGACTAACAGAAAAAGTTTGAAAAATTCCAAAAAAGGTACTTGAACTAGTAAGTTGTCTTGCTACTTTTAGTAAAACAGCGAAAAATTAATATTTTTAGTTTTGTCTCTTATAGACTTCTAAGTACGTTTTAATAACTGTTTTCGTAACCTACGCCTCTTACAGCATCAGAATCGATGACTAACAGAAAAAGTTCCGAAAATTCCAAAAAAAGTACATGAACTAGTAAGTGGTCTTGCTTCTTTCAGTAAAACAGTGAAGAATTAATATTTTTAGTTTTGTCTCGTATAGACTTCTGGGTTTGTTTTTATAACGGTTTTCGTAATCTACGCCTCCTAAAGCATCAGAATCGATGACTAACAGAAAAAGTTTGAAAAATTCCAAAAAAGGTACTTGAACTAGTAAGTAGTCTTGCTACTCTCAGTAATACAGAGAAAAATTAATATTTTTAGTTTTGTCTCTTATAGACTTCTAAGTAAGTTATAATAACTGTTTTCGTATTCTACGCCTCTTACAGCATCAGAATCGATGATTAACAGAATAAGTTTGAAAAATTCCAAAAAAATTACATGAACTAGTAAGTAGTCTTGCTACTTTCAGTAAAACAGTGAAAAATTAATATTTTTAGTTTTGGCTCTTATAGACTTCTCAGTACGTTTTAATAACTGTTTTCGCAACCTACGCCTCTTACAGCATCAGAATCTATGACTAACAGAAATAGTTTCAAAAATTCCAAAAAAAGTACATGAACTAGTAAGTAGTCTTGCTACTTTCAGTAAAACAATGAATAATTAATATTTTTAGTTTTGTCTCTTTTAGACTTCTAAGTACGTTTCAATAACTGTTTTCGTAATCTACGCCTCTTACAGCATCAGAATCGATGACTAACAGAAAAAGTTTCAAAAATTCCAAATAAAGTACATGAACTAGTAAGTAGTCTTGTTACTTTCAGTGAAACGATGAAAAATTAATATTTTTAGTTTTGTCTCTTATAGACTTCTGGGTACTTTGTTTTCGTAATCCACGCCTCCTAAAGCATCAGAATCGATGATTACAGAAAAAGTTTGAAAAATTCCAAAAAAGTACATGAACTAGTAAGTAGTCTTGCTACTTTCAGTAAAACAGTGAAAAATTAATATTTTTAGTTTTGGCTCTTATAGACTTCTCAGTACGTTTTAATAACTGTTTTCGCAACCTTCGCCTCTTACAGCATCAGAATCTATGACTAACAGAATAAGTATGAAAAATTCCAAAAAAAGTACATGAACTAGTAAGTAGTCTTGCTACTTTCAGTAAAACAGTGAATAATTAATATTTTTAGTTTTGTCTCTTTTAGACTTCTAAGTACGTTTCAATAACAGTTTTCGTAATCTACGCCTCTTACAGCATCAGAATCGATGACTAACAGAAAAAGTTTTAAAAATTCCAAATAAATTACATGAACTAGTAAGTAGTCTTGTTACTTTCAGTGAAACGATGAAAAATTAATATTTTTAGTTTTGTCTCTTATAGACTTCTGGGTACTTTGTTTTCGTAATCCACGCCTCCTAAAGCATCAGAATCGATGATTAACAGAAAAAGTTTGAAAATTTCTAAAAAAAGTATATGAACTAGTAAGTAGTCTTGCTACTTTCAGTAAAACAATGAATAATTAATATTTTTAGTTTTGTCTCTTTTAGACTTCTAAGTACGTTTCAATAACTGTTTTCGTAATCTACGCCTCTTATAGCATCAGAATCGATGACTAACAGAAAAAGTTTCAAAAATTCCAAATAAAGTACATGAACTAGTAAGTAGTCTTGTTACTTTCAGTGAAACGATGAAAAATTAATATTTTTAGTTTTGGCTCTTATAGACTTCTCAGTACGTTTTAATAACTGTTTTCGCAACCTACGCCTCTTACAGCATCAGAATCTATGACTAACAGAAATAGTTTCAAAAATTCCAAAAAAGTACATGAACTAGTAAGTAGTCTTGCTACTTTCAGTAAAACAGTGAATAATTAATATTTTTAGTTTTGTCTCTTTTAGACTTCTAAGTACGTTTCAATAACTGTTTTCGTAATCTACGCCTCTTACAGCATCAGAATCGATGACTAACAGAAAAAGTTTCAAAAATTCCAAATAAAGTACATGAACTAGTAAGTAGTCTTGTTACTTTCAGTCAAACGATGAAAAATTAATATTTTTAGTTTTGTCTCTTATAGACTTCTGGGTACTTTGTTTTCGTAATCCACGCCTCCTAAAGCATCAGAATCGATGATTAACAGAAAAAGTTTGAAAATTTCCAAAAAAAGTATATGAACTAGTAAGTAGTCTTGCTACTTTCAGTAAAACAGTGAATAACTAATATTTTTAGTTTTGTCTCTTATAGACTTCTCAGTACGTTTTAATAACTGTTGTTGTAATCTACGCCTCTTACAGCATCAGAATCTATGACTAACAGAAATAGTTTGAAAAATTCCAAAAAAAGTACATGAACTAGTAAGTAGTCTTGCTACTTTCAGTAAAACAATGAATAATTAATATTTTTAGTTTTGTCTCTTTTAGACTTCTCAGTACGTTTTAATAACTGTTTTCGCAACCTACGCCTCTTACAGCATCAGAATCTATGACTAACAGAATAAGTATGAAAAATTCCAAAAAAAGTACATGAACTAGTAGTCTTCATGAACTAGTAGTAGTCTTGCTACTTTCAGTAAAACAGTGAATAATTAATATTTTTAGTTTTGTCTCTTTTAGACTTCTAAGTACGTTTCAGTAACTGTTTTCGTAATCTACGCCTCTTTCAGCATCAGAATCGCTGACTAACAGAAATAGTTTCAAAAATTCCAAATAAAGTACATGAACTAGTAAGGAGTCTTGCTACGTTCAGTGAAACGATGAAAAATTAATATTTTTAGTTTTGTCTCTTCTAGACTTCTGGGTTTGTTTTTATAACTGTTTTCGTAATCTACGCCTCCTAAAGCATCAGAATCGATGACTAACAGAAAAAGTTTAAAAAATTCCAAAAAAGGTACTTGAACTAGTAAGTTGTCTTGCTACTTTTAGTAAAACAGCGAAAAATTAATATTTTTAGTTTTGTCTCTTATAGACTTCTAAGTACGTTTTAATAACTGTTTTCGTAACCTACGCCTCTTACAGCATCAGAATCGATGACTAACAGAAAAAGTTCCGAAAATTCCAAAAAAAGTACATGAACTAGTAAGTGGTCTTGCTTCTTTCAGTAAAACAGTGAAGAATTAATATTTTTAGTTTTGTCTCGTATAGACTTCTGGGTTTGTTTTTGAAACTGTTTTCGTAATCTACGCCTCCTAAAGCATCAGAATCGATGACTAACAGAAAAAGTTTGAAAAATTCCAAAAAAGGTACTTGAACTAGTAAGTAGTCTTGCTACTCTCAGTAATACAGAGAAAAATTAATATTTTTAGTTTTGTCTCTTATAGACTTCTAAGTAAGTTATAATAACTGTTTTCGTATTCTACGCCTCTTACAGCATCAGAATCGATGATTAACAGAATAAGTTTGAAAAATTCCAAAAAAATTACATGAACTAGTAAGTAGTCTTGCTACTTTCAGTAAAACAGTGAAAAATTAATATTTTTAGTTTTGGCTCTTATAGACTTCTCAGTACGTTTTAATAACTGTTTTCGCAACCTACGCCTCTTACAGCATCAGAATCTATGACTAACAGAAATAGTTTCAAAAATTCCAAAAAAAGTACATGAACTTGTAAGTAGTCTTGCTACTTTCAGTAAAACAGTGAATAATTAATATTTTTAGTTTTGTCTCTTTTAGACTTCTAAGTACGTTTCAATAACTGTTTTCGTAATCTACGCCTCTTACAGCATCAGAATCGATGACTAACAGAAAAAGTTTCAAAAATTCCAAATAAAGTACATGAACTAGTAAGTAGTCTTGTTACTTTCAGTGAAACGATGAAAAATTAATATTTTTAGTTTTGTCTCTTATAGACTTCTGGGTACTTTGTTTTCGTAATCCACGCCTCCTAAAGCATCAGAATCGATGATTAACAGAAATAGTTTGAAAAATTCCAAAAAAGTACATGAACTAGTAAGTAGTCTTGCTACTTTCAGTAAAACAGTGAAAAATTAATATTTTTAGTTTTGGCTCTTATAGACTTCTCAGTACGTTTTAATAACTGTTTTCGCAACCTTCGCCTCTTACAGCATCAGAATCTATGACTAACAGAATAAGTATGAAAAATTCCAAAAAAAGTACATGAACTAGTAAGTAGTCTTGCTACTTTCAGTAAAACAGTGAATAATTAATATTTTTAGTTTTGTCTCTTTTAGACTTCTAAGTACGTTTCAATAACCGTTTTCGTAATCTACGCCTCTTACAGCATCAGAATCGATGACTAACAGAAAAAGTTTCAAAAATTCCAAATAAATTACATGAACTAGTAAGTAGTCTTGTTACTTTCAGTGAAACGATGAAAAATTAATATTTTTAGTTTTGTCTCTTATAGACTTCTGGGTACTTTGTTTTCGTAATCCACGCCTCCTAAAGCATCAGAATCGATGATTAACAGAAAAAGTTTGAAAATTTCCAAAAAAAGTATATGAACTAGTAAGTAGTCTTGCTACTTTCAGTAAAACAATGAATAATTAATATTTTTAGTTTTGTCTCTTTTAGACTTCTAAGTACGTTTCAATAACTGTTTTCGTAATCTACGCCTCTTATAGCATCAGAATCGATGACTAACAGAAAAAGTTTCAAAAATTCCAAATAAAGTACATGAACTAGTAAGTAGTCTTGTTACTTTCAGTGAAACGATGAAAAATTAATATTTTTAGTTTTGGCTCTTATAGACTTCTCAGTACGTTTTAATAACTGTTTTCTCAACCTACGCCTCTTACAGCATCAGAATCTATGACTAACAGAATAAGTATGAAAAATTCCAAAAAAAGTACATGAACTAGTAAGTAGTCTTGCTACTTTCAGTAAAACAGTGAATAATTAATATTTTTAGTTTTGTCTCTTTTAGACTTCTAAGTACGTTTCAGTAACTGTTTTCGTAATCTACGCCTCTTTCAGCATCACAATCGCTGACTAACAGAAATAGTTTCAAAAATTCCAAATAAAGTACATGAACTAGTAAGGAGTCTTGCTACGTTCAGTGAAACGATGAAAAATTAATATTTTTAGTTTTGTCTCTTCTAGACTTCTGGGTTTGTTTTTATAACTGTTTTCGTAATCTACGCCTCCTAAAGCATCAGAATCGATGACTAACAGAAAAAGTTTGAAAAATTCCAAAAAAGGTACTTGAACTAGTAAGTTGTCTTGCTACTTTTAGTAAAACAGCGAAAAATTAATATTTTTAGTTTTGTCTCTTATAGACATCTAAGTACGTTTTAATAACTGTTTTCACAACCTACGCCTCTTACAGCATCAGAATCTATGACTAACAGAATAAGTATGAAAAATTCCAAAAAACGTACATGAACTAGTAAGTAGTCTTGCTACTTTCAGTAAAACAGTGAATAATTAATATTTTTAGTTTTGTCTCTTTTAGACTTCTAAGTACGTTTCAGTAACTGTTTTCGTAACCTACGCCTCTTACAGCATCAGAATCGATGACTAACAGAAAAAGTTCCGAAAATTCCAAAAAAAGTACATGAACTAGTAAGTAGTCTTGCTACTTTCAGTAAAACAGTGAAAAATTAATTTTTTTAGTTTTGGCTCTTATAGACTTCTCAGTACGTTTTAATAACTGTTTTCGCAACCTACGTCTCTTACAGCATCAGAATCTATGACTAACAGAAATAGTTTCAAAAATTCCAAAAAAGTACATGAACTAGTAAGTAGTCTTGCTACTTTCAGTAAAACAATGAATAATTAATATTTTTAGTTTTGTCTCTTTTAGACTTCTAAGTAAGTTTCAATAACTGTTTTCGTAATCTACGCCTCTTACAGCATCAGAATCAATGACTAACAGAAAAAGTTTCAAAAATTCCAAATAAAGTACATGAACTAGTAAGTAGTCTTGTTACTTTCAGTGAAACGATGAAAAATTAATATTTTTAGTTTTGTCTCTTATAGACTTCTGGGTACTTTGTTTTCGTAATCCACGCCTCCTAAAGCATCAGAATCGATGATTAACAGAAAAAGTTTGAAAAATTCCAAAAAAGTACATGAACTAGTAAGTAGTCTTGCTACTTTCAGTAAAACAGTGAAAATTAATATTTTTAGTTTTGGCTCTTATAGACTTCTCAGTACGTTTTAATAACTGTTTTCGCAACCTACGCCTCTTACAGCATCAGAATCTATGACTAACAGAATAAGTATGAAAAATTCCAAAAAAAGTACATGAACTAGTAAGTAGTCTTGCTACTTTCAGTAAAACAGTGAATAATTAATATTTTTAGTTTTGTCTCATTTAGACTTTTAAGTACGTTTCAATAACTGTTTTCGTAATCTACGCCTCTTAAAGAATCAGAATCGATGATAACAGAAAAAGTTTAAAAAATTCCAAAAAAAGTACATGAACTAGTAAGTAGTCTTGTTACTTTCAGTGAAACGATGAAAAATTAATATTTTTAGTTTTGTCTCTTATAGACTTCTGGGTACTTTGTTTTCGTAATCCACGCCTCCTAAAGCATCAGAATCGATGATTAATAGAAAAAGTTTGAAAATTTCCAAAAAAAGTACATGAACTAGTAAGTAGTCTTGCTACTTTCAGTAATACAGAGAAAAATTAATATATTTAGTTTTGTCTCTTTTAGACTTCTAAGTAAGTTATAATAACTGTTTTCGTATTCTACGCCTCTTACAGCATCAGAATCGATGATTAACAGAATAAGTTTGAAAAATTCCAAAAAAATTACATGAACTAGTAAGTAGTCTTGCTACTTTCAGTAAAACAGTGAAAAATTAATATTTTTAGTTTTGGCTCTTATAGACTTCTCAGTACGTTTTAATAACTGTATGCGCAACCTACGCCTCTTACAGCATCAGAATCTATGACTAACAGAAATAGTTTCAAAAATTCCAAAAAAAGTACATGAACTAGTAAGTAGTCTTGCTACTTTCAGTAAAACAATGAATAATTAATATTTTTAGTTTTGTCTCTTTTAGACTTCTAAGTACGTTTCAATAACTGTTTTCGTAATCTACGCCTCTTACAGCATCAGAATCGATGACTAACAGAAAAAGTTTCAAAAATTCCAAATAAAGTACATGAACTAGTAAGTAGTCTTGTTACTTTCAGTGAAACGATGAAAAATTAATATTTTTAGTTTTGTCTCTTATAGACTTCTGGGTACTTTGTTTTCGTAATCCACGCCTCCTAAAGCATCAGAATCGATGATTAACAGAAAAAGTTTGAAAAATTCCAAAAAAAGTACATGAACTAGTAAGAAGTCTTGCTACTTTCAGTAAAACAGTGAAAAATTAATATTTTTAGTTCTGGCTCTTATAGACTTCTCAGTACGTTTTAATAACTGTTTTTGCAACCTTCGCCTCTTACAGCATCAGAATCTATGACTAACAGAATAAGTATGAAAAATTCCAAAAAAAGTACATGAACTAGTAAGTAGTCTTGCTACTTTCAGTAAAACAGTGAATAATTAATATTTTTAGTTTTGTCTCTTTTAGACTTCTAAGTACGTTTCAATAACTGTTTTCGTAATCTACGCCTCTTACAGCATCAGAATCGATGACTAACAGAAAAAGTTTCAAAAATTCCAAATAAAGTACATGAACTAGTAAGTAGTCTTGTTACTTTCAGTGAAACGATGGAAAATTAATATTTTTAGTTTTGTCTCATATAGACTTCTGGGTACTTTGTTTTCGTAATCCACGCCTCCTAAAGCATCAGAATCGATGATTAACAGAAAAAGTTTGAAAATTTCCAAAAAAAATATATGAACTAATAAGTAGTCTTGCTACTTTCAGTAAAACAGTGAATAACTAATATTTTTAGTTTTGTCTTTTATAGACTTCTTAGTACGTTTTAATAACTGTTTTCGCAACCTACGCCTCTTACAGCATCAGAATCTATGACTAACAGAATAAGTATGAAAAATTCCAAAAAAAGTACATGAACTAGTAAGTAGTCTTGCTACTTTCAGTAAAACAGTGAAAAATTAATATTTTTAGTTTTGGCTCTTATAGACTTCTCAGTACGTTTTAATAACTGTTTTCGCAACCTACGCCTCTTACAGCATCAGAATCTATGACTAACAGAAATAGTTTCAAAAATTCCAAAAAAAGTACATGAACTAGTAAGTAGTCTTGCTACTTTCAGTAAAACAGTGAATAATTAATATTTTTAGTTTTGTCTCTTTTAGACTTCTAAGTACGTTTCAATAACTGTTTTCGTAATCTACGCCTCTTACAGCATCAGAATCGATGACTAACAGAAAAAGTTTCAAAAATTCCAAATAAAGTACATGAAATAGTAAGTAGTCTTGTTACTTTCAGTCAAACGATGAAAAATTAATATTTTTAGTTTTGTCTCTTATAGACTTCTGAGTACTTTGTTTTCGTAATCCACGCCTCCTAAAGCATCAGAATCTATGATTAACAGAAAAAGTTTGAAAATTTCCAAAAAAAGTATATGAACTAGTAAGCAGTCTTGCTACTTTCAGTAAAACAGTGAATAACTAATATTTTTAGTTTTGTCCCTTATAGACTTCTCAGTACGTTTTAATAACTGTTGTTGTAATCTACGCCTCTTACAGCATCAGAATCTATGACTAACAGAAATAGTTTGAAAATTTCCAAAAAAAGTACATGAACTAGTAAGTAGTCTTGCTACTTTCAGTAAAACAGTGAAAAATTATTATTTTTAGTTTTGGCTCTTATAGACTTCTGGGTACTTTGTTTTCGTAATCCACGCCTCCTAAAGCATCAGAATCGATGATTAACAGAAAAAGTTTGAAAAATTCCAAAAAAAGTACATGAATTAGTAAGTAGTCTTGCTACTTTCAGTAAAACAGTGGAAAATTAATATTTTTAGTTTTGGCTCTTATAGACTTCTCAGTACGTTTTAATAACGGTTTTCGCAACCTACGCCTCTTACAGCATCAGAATCTATGACTAACAGAAATAGTTTCAAAAATTCCAAAAAAGTACATGAACTAGTAAGTAGTCTTGCTACTTTCAGTAAAACAGTGAATAATTAATATTTTTAGTTTTGTCTCTTTTAGACTTCTAAGTACGTTTCAATAACTGTTTTCGTAATCTACGCCTCTTACAGTTAGTATAGTTTTGTCTCTTATAGACTTCTGGGTACTTTGTTTTCGTAATCCACGCCTCCTAAAGCATCAGAATCGATGATTAACAGAAAAAGTTTGAAAATTTCCAAAAAAAGTATATGAACTAGTAAGTAGTCTTGCTACTTTCAGTAAAACAGTGAATAACTAATATTTTTAGTTTTGTCTCTTATAGACTTCTCAGTACGTTTTAATAACTGTTGTTGTAATCTACGCCTCTTACAGCATCAGAATCTATGACTAACAGAAATAGTTTGAAAAATTCCAAAAAAAGTACATGAACTAGTAAGTAGTCTTGCTACTTTCAGTAAAACAATGAATAATTAATATTTTTAGTTTTGTCTCTTTTAGACTTCTCAGTACGTTTTAATAACTGTTTTCGCAACCTACGCCTCTTACAGCATCAGAATCTATGACTAACAGAATAAGTATGAAAAATTCCAAAAAAAGTACATGAACTAGTAGCTTTCATGAACTAGTAGTAGTCTTGCTACTTTCAGTAAAACAGTGAATAATTAATATTTTTAGTTTTGTCTCTTTTAGACTTCTAAGTACGTTTCAGTAACTGTTTTCGTAATCTACGCCTCTTTCAGCATCAGAATCGCTGACTAACAGAAATAGTTTCAAAAATTCCAAATAAAGTACATGAACTAGTAAGGAGTCTTGCTACGTTCAGTGAAACGATGAAAAATTAATATTTTTAGTTTTGTCTCTTCTAGACTTCTGGGTTTGTTTTTATAACTGTTTTCGTAATCTACGCCTCCTAAAGCATCAGAATCGATGACTAACAGAAAAAGTTTGAAAAATTCCAAAAAAGGTACTTGAACTAGTAAGTTGTCTTGCTACTTTTAGTAAAACAGCGAAAAATTAATATTTTTAGTTTTGTCTCTTATAGACTTCTAAGTACGTTTTAATAACTGTTTTCGTAACCTACGCCTCTTACAGCATCAGAATCGATGACTAACAGAAAAAGTTCCGAAAATTCCAAAAAAAGTACATGAACTAGTAAGTGGTCTTGCTTCTTTCAGTAAAACAGTGAAGAATTAATATTTTTAGTTTTGTCTCGTATAGACTTCTGGGTTTGTTTTTAAAACTGTTTTCGTAATCTACGCCTCCTAAAGCATCAGAATCGATGACTAACAGAAAAAGTTTGAAAAATTCCAAAAAAGGTACTTGAACTAGTAAGTAGTCTTGCTACTCTCAGTAATACAGAGAAAAATTAATATTTTTAGTTTTGTCTCTTATAGACTTCTAAGTAAGTTATAATAACTGTTTTCGTATTCTACGCCTCTTACAGCATCAGAATCGATGATTAACAGAATAAGTTTGAAAAATTCCAAAAAAATTACATGAACTAGTAAGTAGTCTTGCTATTTTCAGTAAAACAGTGAAAAATTAATATTTTTAGTTTTGGCTCTTATAGACTTCTCAGTACGTTTTAATAACTGTTTTCGCAACCTACGCCTCTTACAGCATCAGAATCTATGACTAACAGAAATAGTTTCAAAAATTCCAAAAAAAGTACATGAACTAGTAAGTAGTCTTGCTACTTTCAGTAAAACAGTGAATAATTAATATTTTTAGTTTTGTCTCTTTTAGACTTCTAAGTACGTTTCAATAACTGTTTTCGTAATCTACGCCTCTTACAGCATCAGAATCGATGACTAACAGAAAAAGTTTCAAAAATTCCAAATAAAGTACATGAATTAGTAAGTAGTCTTGTTACTTTCAGTGAAACGATGAAAAATTAATATTTTTAGTTTTGTCTCTTATAGACTTCTGGGTACTTTGTTTTCGTAATCCACGCCTCCTAAAGCATCAGAATCGATGATTAACAGAAAAAGTTTGAAAATTTCCAAAAAAAGTATATGAACTAGTAAGTAGTCTTGCTACTTTCAGTAAAACAGTGAATAACTAATATTTTTAGTTTTGTCTCTTATAGACTTCTCAGTACGTTTTAAAAACTGTTGTTGTAATCTACGCCTCTTACAGCATCAGAATCTATGACTAACAGAAATAGTTTGAAAAATTCCAAAAAAAGTACATGAACTAGTAAGTAGTCTTGCTACTTTCAGTAAAACAATGAATAATTAATATTTTTAGTTTTGTCTCTTTTAGACTTCTCAGTACGTTTTAATAACTGTTTTCGCAACCTACGCCTCTTACAGCATCAGAATCTATGACTAACAGAATAAGTATGAAAAATTCCAAAAAAAGTACATGAACTAGTAAGTAGTCTTGCTACTTTCAGTAAAACAGTGAATAATTAATATTTTTAGTTTTGTCTCTTTTAGACTTCTAAGTACGTTTCAGTAACTGTTTTCGTAATCTACGCCTCTTTCAGCATCAGAATCGCTGACTAACAGAAATAGTTTCAAAAATTCCAAATAAAGGACATGAACTAGTAAGGAGTCTTGCTACGTTCAGTGAAACGATGAAAAATTAATATTTTTAGTTTTGTCTCTTCTAGACTTCTGGGTTTGTTTTTATAACTGTTTTCGTAATCTACGCCTCCTAAAGCATCAGAATCGATGACTAACAGAAAAAGTTTGAAAAATTCCAAAAAAGGTACTTGAACTAGTAAGTTGTCTTGCTACTTTTAGTAAAACAGCGAAAAATTAATATTTTTAGTTTTGTCTCTTATAGACATCTAAGTACGTTTTAATAACTGTTTTCACAACCTACGCCTCTTACAGCATCAGAATCTATGACTAATAGAATAAGTATGAGAAATTCCAAAAAAAGTACATGAACTAGTAAGTAGTCTTGCTACTTTCAGTAAAACAGTGAATAATTAATATTTTTAGTTTTGTCTCTTTAAGACTTCTAAGTACGTTTCAGTAACTGTTTTCGTAACCTACGCCTCTTACAGCATCAGAATCGATGACTAAGAGAAAAAGTTCCGAAAATTCCAAAAAAAGTACATGAACTAGTAAGTAGTCTTGCTACTTTCAGTAAAACAGTGAAAAATTAATTTTTTTAGTTTTGGCTCTTATAGACTTCTCAGTACGTTTTAATAACTGTTTTCGCAACCTACGCCTCTTACAGCATCAGAATCTATGACTAACAGAAATAGTTTCAAAAATTCCAAAAAAAGTACATGAACTAGTAAGTAGTCTTGCTACTTTCAGTAAAACAGTGAATAATTAACATTTTTAGTTTTGTCTCTTTTAGACTTCTAAGTACGTTTCAATAACTGTTTTCGTAATCTACGCCTCTTACAGCATCAGAATCGATGACTAACAGAAAAAGTTTCAAAAATTCCAAATAAAGTACATGAATTAGTAAGTAGTCTTGTTACTTTCAGTGAAACGATGAAAAATTAATATTTTTAGTTTTGTCTCTTATAGACTTCTGGGTACTTTGTTTTCGTAATCCACGCCTCCAAAAGCATCAGAATCGATGATTAACAGAAAAAGTTTGAAAATTTCCAAAAAAAGTATATGAACTAGTAAGTAGTCTTGCTACTTTCAGTAAAACAGTGAATAACTAATATTTTTAGTTTTGTCTCTTATAGACTTCTCAGTACGTTTTAATAACTGTTGTTGTAATCTACGCCTCTTACAGCATCAGAATCTATGACTAACAGAAATAGTTTGAAAAATTCCAAAAAAAGTACATGAACTAGTAAGTAGTCTTGCTACTTTCAGTAAAACAATGAATAATTAATATTTTTAGTTTTGTCTCTTTTAGACTTCTCAGTACGTTTTAATAACTGTTTTCGCAACCTACGCCTCTTACAGCATCAGAATCTATGACTAACAGAATAAGTATGAAAAATTCCAAAAAAAGTACATGAACTAGTAAGTAGTCTTGCTACTTTCAGTAAAACAGTGAATAATTAATATTTTTAGTTTTGTCTCTTTTAGACTTCTAAGTACGTTTCAGTAACTGTTTTCGTAATCTACGCCTCTTTCAGCATCAGAATCGCTGACTAACAGAAATAGTTTCAAAAATTCCAAATAAAGTACATGAACTAGTAAGGAGTCTTGCTACGTTCAGTGAAACGATGAAAAATTAATATTTTTAGTTTTGTCTCTTCTAGACTTCTGGGTTTGTTTTTATAACTGTTTTCGTAATCTACGCCTCCTAAAGCATCAGAATCGATGACTAACAGAAAAAGTTTGAAAAATTCCAAAAAAGGTACTTGAACTAGTAAGTTGTCTTGCTACTTTTAGTAAAACAGCGAAAAATTAATATTTTTAGTTTTGTCTCTTATAGACATCTAAGTACGTTTTAATAACTGTTTTCACAACCTACGCCTCTTACAGCATCAGAATCTATGACTAATAGAATAAGTATGAGAAATTCCAAAAAAAGTACATGAACTAGTAAGTAGTCTTGCTACTTTCAGTAAAACAGTGAATAATTAATATTTTTAGTTTTGTCTCTTTAAGACTTCTAAGTACGTTTCAGTAACTGTTTTCGTAACCTACGCCTCTTACAGCATCAGAATCGATGACTAAGAGAAAAAGTTCCGAAAATTCCAAAAAAAGTACATGAACTAGTAAGTAGTCTTGCTACTTTCAGTAAAACAGTGAAAAATTAATTTTTTTAGTTTTGGCTCTTATAGACTTCTCAGTACGTTTTAATAACTGTTTTCGCAACCTACGTCTCTTACAGCATCAGAATCTATGACTAACAGAAATAGTTTCAAAAATTCCAAAAAAGTACATGAACTAGTAAGTAGTCTTGCTATTTTCAGTAAAACAATGAATAATTAATATTTTTAGTTTTGTCTCTTTTAGACTTCTAAGTACGTTTCAATAACTGTTTTCGTAATCTACGCCTCTTACAGCATCAGAATCGATGACTAACAGAAAAAGTTTCAAAAATTCCAAATAAAGTACATGAACTAGTAAGTAGTCTTGTTACTTTCAGTGAAACGATGAAAAATTAATATTTTTAGTTTTGTCTCTTATAGACTTCTGGGTACTTTGTTTTCGTAATCCACGCCTCCTAAAGCATCAGAATCGATGATTAACAGAAAAAGTTTGAAAAATTCCAAAAAAGTACATGAACTAGTAAGTAGTCTTGCTACTTTCAGTAAAACAGTGAAAATTAATATTTTTAGTTTTGGCTCTTATAGACTTCTCAGTACGTTTTAATAACTGTTTTAACAACCTACGCCTCTTACAGCATCAGAATCTATGACTAACAGAATAAGTATGAAAAATTCCAAAAAAAGTACATGAACTAGTAAGTAGTATTGCTACTTTCAGTAAAACAGTGAATAATTAATATTTTTAGTTTTGTCTCATTTAGACTTCTAAGTACGTTTCAATAACTGTTTTCGTAATCTACGCCTCTTAAAGAATCAGAATCGATGATAACAGAAAAAGTTTAAAAAATTCCAAAAAAAGTACATGAACTAGTAAGTAGTCTTGTTACTTTCAGTGAAACGATGAAAAATTAATATTTTTAGTTTTGTCTCTTATAGACTTCTGGGTACTTTGTTTTCGTAATCCACGCCTCCTAAAGCATCAGAATCGTTGATTAACAGAAAAAGTTTGAAAATTTCCAAAAAAAGTACATGAACTAGTAAGTAGTCTTGCTACTTTCAGTAAAACAGTGAAAAATTAATATTTTTAGTTTTGGCTCTTATAGACTTCTGGGTACTTTGTTTTCGTAATCCACGCCTCCTAAAGCATCAGAATCGATGATTAACAGAAAAAGTTTGAAAAATTCCAAAAAAAGTACATGAATTAGTAAGTAGTCTTGCTACTTTCAGTAAAACAGTGAAAAATTAATATTTTTAGTTTTGGCTCTTATAGACTTCTCAGTACGTTTTAATAACGGTTTTCGCAACCTACGCCTCTTACAGCATCAGAATCTATGACTAACAGAAATAGTTTCAAAAATTCCAAAAAAGTACATGAACTAGTAAGTAGTCTTGCTACTTTCAGTAAAACAGTGAATAATTAATATTTTTAGTTTTGTCTCTTTTAGACTTCTAAGTACGTTTCAATAACTGTTTCCGTAATCTACGCCTCTTACAGCATCAGAATCGATGACTAACAGAAAAAGTTTCAAAAATTCCAAATAAAGTACATGAACTAGTAAGTAGTCTTGTTACTTTCAGTCAAACGATGAAAAATTAATATTTTTAGTTTTGTCTCTTATAGACGTCTGGGTACTTTGTTTTCGTAATCCACGCCTCCTAAAGCATCAGAATCGATGATTAACAGAAAAAGTTTGAAAATTTCCAAAAAAAGTATATGAACTAGTAAGTAGTCTTGCTACTTTCAGTAAAACAGTGAATAACTAATATTTTTAGTTTTGTCTCTTATAGACTTCTCAGTACGTTTTAAAAACTGTTGTTGTAATCTACGCCTCTTACAGCATCAGAATCTATGACTAACAGAAATAGTTTGAAAAATTCCAAAAAAAGTACATGAACTAGTAAGTAGTCTTGCTACTTTCAGTAAAACAATGAATAATTAATATTTTTAGTTTTGTCTCTTTTAGACTTCTCAGTACGTTTTAATAACTGTTTTCGCAACCTACGCCTCTTACAGCATCAGAATCTATGACTAACAGAATAAGTATGAAAAATTCCAAAAAAAGTACATGAACTAGTAAGTAGTCTTGCTACTTTCAGTAAAACAGTGAATAATTAATATTTTTAGTTTTGTCTCTTTTAGACTTCTAAGTAGGTTTCAGTAACTGTTTTCGTAATCTACGCCTCTTTCAGCATCAGAATCGCTGACTAACAGAAATAGTTTCAAAAATTCCAAATAAAGTACATGAACTAGTAAGGAGTCTTGCTACGTTCAGTGAAACGATGAAAAATTAATATTTTTAGTTTTGTCTCTTCTAGACTTCTGGGTTTGTTTTTATAACTGTTTTCGTAATCTACGCCTCCTAAAGCATCAGAATCGATGACTAACAGAAAAAGTTCCGAAAATTCCAAAAAAAGTACATGAACTAGTAAGTGGTCTTGCTTCTTTCAGTAAAACAGTGACGAATTAATATTTTTAGTTTTGTCTCGTATAGACTTCTGGGTTTGTTTTTATAACTGTTTTCGTAATCTACGCCTCCTAAAGCATCAGAATCGATGACTAACAGAAAAAGTTTGAAAAATTCCAAAAAAGGTACTTGAACTAGTAAGTAGTCTTGCTACTCTCAGTAATACAGAGAAAAATTAATATTTTTAGTTTTGTCTCTTATAGACTTCTAAGTAAGTTATAATAACTGTTTTCGTATTCTACGCCTCTTACAGCATCAGAATCGATGATTAACAGAATAAGTTTGAAAAATTCCAAAAAAATTACATGAACTAGTAAGTAGTCTTGCTACTTTCAGTAAAACAGCGAAAAATTAATATTTTTAGTTTTGGCTCTTATAGACTTCTCAGTACGTTTTAATAACTGTTTTCGCAACCTACGCCTCTTACAGCATCAGAATCTATGACTAACAGAAATAGTTTCAAAAATTCCAAAAAAAGTACATGAACTAGTAAGTAGTCTTGCTACATTCAGTAAAACAATGAATAATTAATATTTTTAGTTTTGTCTCTTTTAGACTTCTAAGTACGTTTCAATAACTGTTTTCGTAATCTACGCCTCTTACAGCATCAGAATCGATGACTAACAGAAAAAGTTTCAAAAATTCCAAATAAAGTACATGAACTAGTAAGTAGTCTTGTTACTTTCAGTGAAACGATGAAAAATTAATATTTTTAGTTTTGTCTCTTATAGACTTCTGGATACTTTGTTTTCGTAATCCACGCCTCCTAAAGCATCAGAATCGATGATTAACAGAAAAAGTTTGAAAAATTCCAAAAAAGTACATGAACTAGTAAGTAGTCTTGCTACTTTCAGTAAAACAGTGAAAAATTAATTTTTTTAGTTTTGGCTCTTATAGACTTCTCAGTACGTTTTAATAACTGTTTTCGCAACCTTCGCCTCTTACAGCATCAGAATCTATGACTAACAGAATAAGTATGAAAAATTCCAAAAAAATTACATGAACTAGTAAGTAGTCTTGCTACTTTCAGTAAAACAGTGAATAATTAATATTTTTAGTTTTGTCTCTTTTAGACTTCTAAGTACGTTTCAATAACTGCTTTCGTAATCTACGCCTCTTACAGCATCAGAATCGATGACTAACAGAAAAAGTTTCAAAAATTCCAAATAAAGTACATGAACTAGTAAGTAGTCTTGTTACTTTCAGTGAAACGATGAAAAATTAATATTTTTAGTTTTGTCTCTTATAGACTTCTGGGTACTTTGTTTTCGTAATCCACGCCTCCTAAAGCATCAGAATCGATGATTAACAGAAAAAGTTTGAAAATTTCCAAAAAAAGTATATGAACTAGTAAGTAGTCTTGCTACTTTCAGTAAAACAATGAATAATTAATATTTTTAGTTTTGTCTCTTTTAGACTTCTAAGTACGTTTCAATAACTGTTTTCGTAATCTACGCCTCTTATAGCATCAGAATCGATGACTAACAGAAAAAGTTTCAAAAATTCCAAATAAAGTACATGAACTAGTAAGTAGTCTTGTTACTTTCAGTGAAACGATGAAAAATTAATATTTTTAGTTTTGGCTCTTATAGACTTCTCAGTACGTTTTAATAACTGTTTTCGCAACCTACGCCTCTTACAGCATCAGAATCTATGACTAACAGAAATAGTTTCAAAAATTCCAAAAAAGTACATGAACTAGTAAGTAGTCTTGCTACTTTCAGTAAAACAGTGAATAATTAATATTTTTAGTTTTGTCTCTTTTAGACTTCTAAGTACGTTTCAATAACTGTTTTCGTAATCTACGCCTCTTACAGCATCAGAATCGATGACTAACAGAAAAAGTTTCAAAAATTCCAAATAAAGTACATGAACTAGTAAGTAGTCTTGTTACTTTCAGTGAAACGATGAAAAATTAATATTTTTAGTTTTGTCTCTTATAGACTTCTGGGTACTTTGTTTTCGTAATCCACGCCTCCTAAAGCATCAGAATCGATGATTAACAGAAAAAGTTTGAAAATTTCCAAAAAAAGTATATGAACTAGTAAGTAGTCTTGCTACTTTCAGTAAAACAGTGAATAACTAATATTTTTAGTTTTGTCTCTTATAGACTTCTCAGTACGTTTTAATAACTGTTGTTGTTTATCTACGCCTCTTACAGCATCAGAATCTATGACTAACAGAAATAGTTTGAAAAATTCCAAAAAAAGTACATGAACTAGTAAGTAGTCTTGCTACTTTCAGTAAAACAATGAATAATTAATATTTTTAGTTTTGTCTCTTTTAGACTTCTCAGTACGTTTTAATAACTGTTTTCGCAACCTACGCCTCTTACAGCATCAGAATCTATGACTAACAGAATAAGTATGAAAAATTCCAAAAAAAGTACATGAACTAGTAAGTAGTCTTGCTACTTTCAGTAAAACAGTGAATAATTAATATTTTTAGTTTTGTCTCTTTTAGACTTCTAAGTACATTTCAGTAACTGTTTTCGTAATCTACGCCTCTTTCAGCATCAGAATCGCTGACTAACAGAAATAGTTTCAAAAATTCCAAATAAAGTACATGAACTAGTAAGGAGTCTTGCTACGTTCAGTGAAACGATGAAAAATTAATATTTTTAGTTTTGTCTATTCTAGACTTCTGGGTTTGTTTTTATAACTGTTTTCGTAATCTACGCCTCCTAAAGCATCAGAATCGATGACTAACAGAAAAAGTTTGAAAAATTCCAAAAAAGGTACTTGAACTAGTAAGGTGTCTTGCTACTTTTAGTAAAACAGCGAAAAATTAATATTTTTAGTTTCTTCTCTTATAGACATCTAAGTACGTTTTAATAACTGTTTTCACAACCTACGCCTCTTACAGCATCAGAATCTATGACTAACAGAATAAGTATGAAAAATTCCAAAAAAAGTACATGAACTAGTAAGTAGTCTTGCTACTTTCAGTAAAACAGTGAATAATTAATATTTTTAGTTTTGTCTCTTTTAGACTTCTAAGTACGTTTCAGTAACTGTTTTCGTAACCTACGCCTCTTACAGCATCAGAATCGATGACTAACAGAAAAAGTTCCGAAAATTCCAAAAAAAGTACATGAACTAGTAAGTAGTCTTGCTACTTTCAGTAAAACAGTGAAAAATTAATTTTTTTAGTTTTGGCTCTTATAGACTTCTCAGTACGTTTTAATAACTGTTTTCGCAACCTACGTCTCTTACAGCATCAGAATCTATGACTAACAGAAATAGTTTCAAAAATTCCAAAAAAGTACATGAACTAGTAAGTAGTCTTGCTACTTTCAGTAAAACAATGAATAATTAATATTTTTAGTTTTGTCTCTTTTAGACTTCTAAGTACGTTTCAATAACTGTTTTCGTAATCTACGCCTCTTAAAGAATCAGAATCGATGATAACAGAAAAAGTTTAAAAAATTCCAAAAAAAGTACATGAACTAGTAAGAAGTCTTGTTACTTTCAGTGAAACGATGAAAAATTAATATTTTTAGTTTTGTCTCTTATAGACTTCTGGGTACTTTGTTTTCGTAATCCACGCCTCCTAAAGCATCAGAATCGATGATTAACAGAAAAAGTTTGAAAATTTCCAAAAAAAGTACATGAACTAGTAAGTAGTCTTGCTACTTTCAGTAATACAGAGAAAAATTAATATTTTTAGTTTTGTCTCTTATAGACTTCTAAGTAAGTTATAATAACTGTTTTCGTATTCTACGCCTCTTACAGCATCAGAATCGATGATTAACAGAATAAGTTTGAAAAATTCCAAAAAAATTACATGAACTAGTAAGTAGTCTTGCTACTTTCAGTAAAACAGTGAAAAATTAATATTTTTAGTTTTGGCTCTTATAGACTTCTCAGTACGTTTTAATAACTGTATGCGCAACCTACGCCTCTTACAGCATCAGAATCTATGACTAACAGAAATAGTTTCAAAAATTCCAAAAAAAGTACATGAACTAGTAAGTAGTCTTGCTACTTTCAGTAAAACAATGAATAATTAATATTTTTAGTTTTGTCTCTTTTAGACTTCTAAGTACGTTTCAATAACTGTTTTCGTAATCTACGCCTCTTACAGCATCAGAATCGATGACTAACAGAAAAAGTTTCAAAAATTCCAAATAAAGTACATGAACTAGTAAGTAGTCTTGTTACTTTCAGTGAAACGATGAAAAATTAATATTTTTAGTTTTGTCTCTTATAGACTTCTGGGTACTTTGTTTTCGTAATCCACGCCTCCTAAAGCATCAGAATCGATGATTAACAGAAAAAGTTTGAAAAATTCCAAAAAAAGTACATGAACTAGTAAGAAGTCTTGCTACTTTCAGTAAAACAGTGAAAAATTAATATTTTTAGTTTTGGCTCTTATAGACTTCTCAGTACGTTTTAATAACTGTTTTTGCAACCTTCGCCTCTTACAGCATCAGAATCTATGACTAACAGAATAAGTATGAAAAATTCCAAAAAAAGTACATGAACTAGTAAGTAGTCTTGCTACTTTCAGTAAAACAGTGAATAATTAATATTTTTAGTTTTGTCTCTTTTAGACTTCTAAGTACGTTTCAATAACTGTTTTCGTAATCTACGCCTCTTACAGCATCAGAATCGATGACTAACAGAAAAAGTTTCAAAAATTCCAAATAAAGTACATGAACTAGTAAGTAGTCTTGTTACTTTCAGTGAAACGATGGAAAATTAATATTTTCAGTTTTGTCTCATATAGACTTCTGGGTACTTTGTTTTCGTAATCCACGCCTCCTAAAGCATCAGAATCGATGATTAACAGAAAAAGTTTGAAAATTTCCAAAAAAAGTATATGAACTAATAAGTAGTCTTGCTACTTTCAGTAAAACAGTGAATAACTAATATTTTTAGTTTTGTCTCTTATAGACTTCTCAGTACGTTTTAATAACTGTTTTCGCAACCTACGCCTCTTACAGCATCAGAATCTATGACTAACAGAATAAGTATGAAAAATTCCAAAAAAAGTACATGAACTAGTAAGTAGTCTTGCTACTTTCAGTAAAACAGTGAATAATTAATATTTTTAAATTTGTCTCTTTTAGACTTCTAAGTACGTTTCAATAACTGTTTTCGTAATCTACGCCTCTTACAGCATCAGAATCGATGACTAACAGAAAAAGTTTCAAAAATTCCAAATAAAGTACATGAACTAGTAAGTAGTCTTGTTACTTTCAGTCAAACGATGAAAAATTAATATTTTTAGTTTTGTCTCTTATAGACTTCTGGGTACTTTGTTTTCGTAATCCACGCCTCCTAAAGCATCAGAATCTATGATTAACAGAAAAAGTTTGAAAATTTCCGAAAAAAGTATATGAACTAGTAAGTAGTCTTGCTACTTTCAGTAAAACAGTGAATAACTAATATTTTTAGTTTTGTCCCTTATAGACTTCTCAGTACGTTTTAATAACTGTTGTTGTAATCTACGCCTCTTACAGCATCAGAATCTATGACTAACAGAAATAGTTTGAAAATTTCCAAAAAAAGTACATGAACTAGTAAGTAGTCTTGCTACTTTCAGTAAAACAGTGAAAAATTAATATTTTTAGTTTTGGCTCTTATAGACTTCTGGGTACTTTGTTTTCGTAATCCACGCCTTATAAAGCATCAGAATCGATGATTAACAGAAAAAGTTTGAAAAATTCCAAAAAAAGTACATGAATTAGTAAGTAGTCTTGCTACTTTCAGTAAAACAGTGAAAAATTATTATTTTTAGTTTTGGCTCTTATAGACTTCTCAGTACGTTTTAATAACGGTTTTCGCAACCTACGCCTCTTACAGCATCAGAATCTATGACTAACAGAAATAGTTTCAAAAATTCCAAAAAAGTACATGAACTAGTAAGTAGTCTTGCTACTTTCAGTAAAACAGTGAATAATTAATATTTTTAGTTTTGTCTCTTTTAGACTTCTAAGTACGTTTCAATAACTGTTTTCGTAATCTACGCCTCTTACAGTTAGTATAGTTTTGTCTCTTATAGACTTCTGGGTATTTTGTTTTCGTAATCCACGCCTCCTAAAGCATCAGAATCGATGATTAACAGAAAAAGTTTGAAAATTTCCAAAAAAAGTATATGAACTAGTAAGTAGTCTTGCTACTTTCAGTAAAACAGTGAATAACTAATATTTTTAGTTTTGTCTCTTATAGACTTCTCAGTACGTTTTAATAACTGTTGTTGTAATCTACGCCTTTACAGCATCAGAATCTATGACTAACAGAAATAGTTTGAAAAATTCCAAAAAAGTACATGAACTAGTAAGTAGTCTTGCTACTTTCAGTAAAACAATGAATAATTAATATTTTTAGTTTTGTCTCTTTTAGACTTCTCAGTACGTTTTAATAACTGTTTTCGCAACCTACGCCTCTTACAGCATCAGAATCTATGACTAACAGAATAAGTATGAAAAATTCCAAAAAAAGTACATGAACTAGTAGTCTTCATGAACTAGTAGTAGTCTTGCTACTTTCAGTAAAACAGTGAATAATTAATATTTTTAGTTTTGTCTCTTTTAGACTTCTAAGTACGTTTCAGTAACTGTTTTCGTAATCTACGCCTCTTTCAGCATCAGAATCGCTGACTAACAGAAATAGTTTAAAAAATTCCAAATAAAGTACATGAACTAGTAAGGAGTCTTGCTACGTTCAGTGAAACGATGAAAAATTAATATTTTTAGTTTTGTCTCTTCTAGACTTCTGGGTTTGTTTTTATAACTGTTTTCGTAATCTACGCCTCCTAAAGCATAAGAATCGATGACTAACAGAAAAAGTTTGAAAAATTCCAAAAAAGGTACTTGAACTAGTAAGTTGTCTTGCTACTTTTAGTAAAACAGCGAAAAATTAATATTTTTAGTTTTGTCTCTTATAGACTTCTAAGTACGTTTTAATAACTGTTTTCGTAACCTACGCCTCTTACAGCATCAGAATCGATGACTAACAGAAAAAGTTCCGAAAAATCCAAAAAAAAGTACATGAACTAGTAAGTGGTCTTGCTTCTTTCAGTAAAACAGTGAAAAATTAATATTCTTAGTTTTGTCTCGTATAGACTTCTGGGTTTGTTTTTAAAACTGTTTTCGTAATCTACGCCTCCTAAAGCATCAGAATCGATGACTAACAGAAAAAGTTTGAAAAATTCCAAAAAAGGTACTTGAACTAGTAAGTAGTCTTGCTAGTCTCAGTAATACAGAGAAAAATTAATATTTTAGTTTTGTCTCTTATAGACTTCTAAGTAAGTTATAATAACTGTTTTCGTATTCTACGCCTCTTACAGCATCAGAATCGATGATTAACAGAATAAGTTTGAAAAATTCCAAAAAAATTACATGAACTAGTAAGTAGTCTTGCTACTTTCAGTAAAACAGTGAAAAATTAATATTTTTAGTTTTGGCTCTTATAGACTTCTCAGTACGTTTTAATAACTGTTTTCGCAACCTACGCCTCTTACAGCATCAGAATCTATGACTAACAGAAATAGTTTCAAAAATTCCAAAAAAAGTACATGAACTAGTAAGTAGTCTTGCTACTTTCAGTAAAACAGTGAATAATTAATATTTTTAGTTTTGTCTCTTTTAGACTTCTAAGTACGTTTCAATAACTGTTTTCGTAATCTACGCCTCTTACAGCATCAGAATCGATGACTAACAGAAAAAGTTTCAAAAATTCCAAAAAAAGTACATGAACTAGTAAGTAGTCTTGTTACTTTCAGTGAAACGATGAAAAATTAATATTTTTAGTTTTGTCTATTATAGACGTCTGGGTACTTTGTTTTCGTAATCCACGCCTCCTAAAGCATCAGAATCGATGATTAACAGAAAAAGTTTGAAAATTTCCAAAAAAAGTATATGAACTAGTAAGTAGTCTTGCTACTTTCAGTAAAACAGTGAATAACTAATATTTTTAGTTTTGTCTCTTATAGACTTCTCAGTACGTTTTAATAACTGTTGTTGTAATCTACGCCTCTTACAGCATCAGAATCTATGACTAACAGAAATAGTTTGAAAAATTCCAAAAAAAGTACATGAACTAGTAAGTAGTCTTGCTACTTTCAGTAAAACAATGAATAATTAATATTTTTAGTTTTGTCTCTTTTAGACTTCTCAGTACGTTTTAATAACTGTTTTCGCAACCTACGCCTCTTACAGCATCAGAATCTATGACTAACAGAATAAGTATGAAAAATTCCAAAAAAAGTACATGAACTAGTAAGTAGTCTTGCTACTTTCAGTAAAACAGTGAATAATTAATATTTTTAGTTTTGTCTCTTTTAGACTTCTAAGTACGTTTCAGTAACTGTTTTCGTAATCTACGCCTCTTTCAGCATCAGAATCGCTGACTAACAGAAATAGTTTCAAAAATTCCATATAAAGTACATGAACTAGTAAGGAGTCTTGCTACGTTCAGTGAAACGATGAAAAATTAATATTTTTAGTTTTGTCTCTTCTAGACTTCTGGGTTTGTTTTTATAACTGTTTTCGTAATCTACGCCTCCTAAAGCATCAGAATCGATGACTAACAGAAAAAGTTCCGAAAATTCCAAAAAAAGTACATGAACTAGTAAGTGGTCTTGCTTCTTTCAGTAAAACAGTGAAGAATTAATATTTTTAGTTTTGTCTCGTATAGACTTCTGGGTTTGTTTTTATAACTGTTTTCGTAATCTACGCCTCCTAAAGCATCAGAATCGATGATTAACAGAATAAGTTTGAAAAATTCCAAAAAAATTACATGAACTAGTAAGTAGTCTTGCTACTTTCAGTAAAACAGTGAAAAATTAATATTTTTAGTTTTGGCTCTTATAGACTTCTCAGTACGTTTTAATAACTGTTTGCGCAACCTACGCCTCTTACAGCATCAGAATCTATGACTAACAGAAATAGTTTCAAAAATTCCAAAAAAAGTACATGAACTAGTAAGTAGTCTTGCTACTTTCAGTAAAACAATGAATAATTAATATTTTTAGTTTTGTCTCTTTTAGACTTCTAAGTACGTTTCAATAACTGTTTTCGTAATCTACGCCTCTTACAGCATCAGAATCGATGACTAACAGAAAAAGTTTCAAAAATTCCAAATAAAGTACATGAACTAGTAAGTAGTCTTGTTACTTTCAGTGAAACGATGAAAAATTAATATTTTTAGTTTTGTCTCTTATAGACTTCTGGGTACTTTGTTTTCGTAATCCACGCCTCCTAAAGCATCAGAATCGATGATTAACAGAAAAAGTTTGAAAAATTCCAAAAAAAGTACATGAACTAGTAAGAAGTCTTGCTACTTTCAGTAAAACAGTGAAAAATTAATATTTTTAGTTTTGGCTCTTATAGACTTCTCAGTACGTTTTAATAACTATTTTTGCAACCTTCGCCTCCTACAGCATCAGAATCTATGACTAACAGAATAAGTATGAAAAATTCCAAAAAAAGTACATGAACTAGTAAGTAGTCTTGCTACTTTCAGTAAAACAGTGAATAATTAATATTTTTAGTTTTGTCTCTTTTAGACTTCTAAGTACGTTTCAATAACTGTTTTCGTAATCTACGCCTCTTACAGCATCAGAATCGATGACTAACAGAAAAAGTTTCAAAAATTCCAAATAAAGTACATGAACTAGTAAGTAGTCTTGTTACTTTCAGTGAAACGATGGAAAATTATTATTTTTAGTTTTGTCTCAAATAGACTTCTGGGTACTTTGTTTTCGTAATCCACGCCTCCTAAAGCATCGGAATCGATGATTAACAGAAAAAGTTTGAAAATTCCAAAAAAAAGTATATGAACTAATAAGTAGTCTTGCTACTTTCAGTAAAACAGTGAATAACTAATATATTTAGTTTTGTCTCTTATAGACTTCTCAGTACGTTTTAATAACTGTTTTCGCAACCTACGCCTCTTACAGCATCAGAATCTATGACTAACAGAATAAGTATGAAAAATTCCAAAAAAAGTACATGAACTAGTAAGTAGTCTTGCTACTTTCAGTAAAACAGTGAATAATTAATATTTTTAGTTTTGTCTCTTTTAGACTTCTAAGTACGTTTCAATAACTGTTTTCGTAATCTACGCCTCTTACAGCATCAGAATCGATGACTAACAGAAAAAGTTTCAAAAATTCCAAATAAAGTACATGAACTAGTAAGTAGTCTTGTTACTTTCAGTCAAACGATGAAAAATTAATATTTTTAGTTTTGTCTCTTATAGACTTCTGGGTACTTTGTTTTCGTAATCCACGCCTCCTAAAGCATCAGAATCTATGATTAACAGAAAAAGTTTGAAAATTTCCAAAAAAAGTATATGAACTAGTAAGTAGTCTTGCTACTTTCAGTAAAACAGTGAATAATTAATATTTTTAGTTTTGTCTCTTTTAGACTTCTAAGTACGTTTCAGTAACTGTTTTCGTAATCTACGCCTCTTTCAGCATCAGAATCGCTGACTAACAGAAATAGTTTAAAAAATTCCAAATAAAGTACATGAACTAGTAAGGAGTCTTGCTACGTTCAGTGAAACGATGAAAAATTAATATTTTTAGTTTTGTCTCTTCTAGACTTCTGGGTTTGTTTTTATAACTGTTTTCGTAATCTACGCCTCCTAAAGCATCAGAATCGATGACTAACAGAAAAAGTTTGAAAAATTCCAAAAAAGGTACTTGAACTAGTAAGTTGTCTTGCTACTTTTAGTAAAACAGCGAAAAATTAATATTTTTAGTTTTGTCTCTTATAGACTTCTAAGTACGTTTTAATAACTGTTTTCGTAACCTACGCCTCTTACAGCATCAGAATCGATGACTAACAGAAAAAGTTCCGAAAATTCCAAAAAAAGTACATGAACTAGTAAGTGGTCTTGCTTCTTTCAGTAAAACAGTGAAGAATTAATATTTTTAGTTTTGTCTCGTATAGACTTCTGGGTTTGTTTTTAAAACTGTTTTCGTAATCTACGCCTCCTAAAGCATCAGAATCGATGACTAACAGAAAAAGTTTGAAAAATTCCAAAAAAGGTACTTGAACTAGTAAGTAGTCTTGCTACTCTCAGTAATACAGAGAAAAATTAATATTTTTAGTTTTGTCTCTTATAGACTTCTAAGTAAGTTATAATAACTGTTTTCGTATTCTACGCCTCTTACAGCATCATAATCGATGATTAACAGAATAAGTTTGAAAAATTCCAAAAAAATTACATGAACTAGTAAGTAGTCTTGCTACTTTCAGTAAAACAGTGAAAAATTAATATTTTTAGTTTTGGCTCTTATAGACTTCTCAGTACGTTTTAATAACTGTTGTTGTAATCTACGCCTCTTACAGCATCAGAATCTATGACTAACAGAAATAGTTTGAAAAATTCCAAAAAAAGTACATGAACTAGTAAGTAGTCTTGCTACTTTCAGTAAAACAATGAATAATTAATATTTTTAGTTTTGTCTCTTTTAGACTTCTCAGTACGTTTTAATAACTGTTTTCGCAACCTACGCCTCTTACAGCATCAGAATCTATGACTAACAGAATAAGTATGAAAAATTCCAAAAAAAGTACATGAACTAGTAAGTAGTCTTGCTACTTTCAGTAAAACAGTGAATAATTAATATTTTTAGTTTTGTCTCTTTTAGACTTCTAAGTACGTTTCAGTAACTGTTTTCGTAATCTACGCCTCTTTCAGCATCAGAATCGCTGACTAACAGAAATAGTTTCAAAAATTCCAAATAAAGTACATGAACTAGTAAGGAGTCTTGCTACGTTCAGTGAAACGATGAAAAATTGATATTTTTAGTTTTGTCTCTTCTAGACTTCTGGGTTTGTTTTTATAACTGTTTTCGTAATCTACGCCTCCTAAAGCATCAGAATCGATGACTAACAGAAAAAGTTCCGAAAATTCCAAAAAAAGTACATGAACTAGTAAGTGGTCTTGCTTCTTTCAGTAAAACAGTGAAGAATTAATATTTTTAGTTTTGTCTCGTATAGACTTCTGGGTTTGTTTTTATAACTGTTTTCGTAATCTACGCCTCCTAAAGCATCAGAATCGATGACTAACAGAAAAAGTTTGAAAAATTCCAAAAAAGGTACTTGAACTAGTAAGTAGTCTTGCTACTCTCAGTAATACAGAGAAAAATTAATATTTTTAGTTTTGTCTCTTATAGACTTCTAAGTAAGTTATAATAACTGTTTTCGTATTCTACGCCTCTTACAGCATCAGAATCGATGATTAACAGAATAAGTTTGAAAAATTCCAAAAAAATTACATGAACTAGTAAGTAGTCTTGCTACTTTCAGTAAAACAGTGAAAAATTAATATTTTTAGTTTTGGCTCTTACAGACTTCTCAGTACGTTTTAATAACTGTTTGCGCAACCTACGCCTCTTACAGCATCAGAATCTATGACTAACAGAAATAGTTTCAAAAATTCCAAAAAAAGTACATGAACTAGTAAGTAGTCTTGCTACTTTCAGTAAAACAATGAATAATTAATATTTTTAGTTTTGTCTCTTTTAGACTTCTAAGTACGTTTCAATAACTGTTTTCGTAATCTACGCCTCTTACAGCATCAGAATCGATGACTAACAGAAAAAGTTTCAAAAATTCCAAATAAAGTACATGAACTAGTAAGTAGTCTTGTTACTTTCAGTGAAACGATGGAAAATTATTATTTTTAGTTTTGTCTCATATAGACTTCTGGGTACTTTGTTTTCGTAATCCAAGCCTCCTAAAGCATCAGAATCGATGATTAACAGAAAAAGTTTGAAAATTCCAAAAAAAAGTATATGAACTAATAAGTAGTCTTGCTACTTTCAGTAAAACAGTGAATAACTAATATTTTTAGTTTTGTCTCTTATAGACTTCTCAGTACGTTTTAATAACTGTTTTCGCAACCTACGCCTCTTACAGCATCAGAATCTATGACTAACAGAATATGTATGAAAAATTCCAAAAAAAGTACATGAACTAGTAAGTAGTCTTGCTACTTTCAGTAAAACAGTGAATAATTAATATTTTTAGTTTTGTCTCTTTTAGACTTCTAAGTACGTTTCAATAACTGTTTTCGTAATCTACGCCTCTTACAGCATCAGAATCGATGACTAACAGAAAAAGTTTCAAAAATTCCAAATAAAGTACATGAACTAGTAAGTAGTCTTGTTACTTTCAGTCAAACGATGAAAAATTAATATTTTTAGTTTTGTCTCTTATAGACTTCTGGGTACTTTGTTTTCGTAATCCACGCCTCCTAAAGCATCAGAATCTATGATTAACAGAAAAAGTTTGAAAATTTCCAAAAAAAGTATATGAACTAGTAAGTAGTCTTGCTACTTTCAGTAAAACAGTGGATAACTAATATTTTTAGTTTTGTCCCTTATAGACTTCTCAGTACGTTTTAATAACTGTTGTTGTAATCTACGCCTCTTACAGCATCAGAATCTATGACTAACAGAAATAGTTTGAAAATTTCCAAAAAAAGTACAAGAAGTAGTAAGTAGTCTTGCTACTTTCAGTAAAACAGTGAAAAATTAATATTTTTAGTTTTGGCTCTTATAGATTTCTGGGTATTTTGTTTTCGTAATCCACGCCTCCTAAAGCATCAGAATCGATGATTAACAGAAAAAGTTTGAAAAATTCCAAAAAAAGTACATGAATTAGTAAGTAGTCTTGCTACTTTCAGTAAAACAGTGAAAAATTAATATTTTTTGTTTTGGCTCTTATAGACTTCTCAGTACGTTTTAATAACGGTTTTCGCAACCTACGCCTCTTACAGCATCAGAATCTATGACTAACAGAAATAGTTTCAAAAATTCCAAAAAAGTACATGAACTAGTAAGTAGTCTTGCTACTTTCAGTAAAACAGTGAATAATTAATATTTTTAGTTTTGTCTCTTTTAGACTTCTAAGTACGTTTTAATAACTGTTTTCGTAATCTACGCCTCTTACAGCATCAGAATCGATGACTAACAGAAAAAGTTTCAAAAATTCCAAATAAAGTACATGAACTAGTAAGTAGTCTTGTTACTTTCAGTCAAACGATGAAAAATTAATATTTTTAGTTTTGTCTCTTATAGACTTCTGGGTACTTTGTTTTCGTAATCCACGCCTCCTAAAGCATCAAAATCGATGATTTACAGAAAAAGTTTGAAAATTTCCAAAAAAAGTATATGAACTAGTAAGTAGTCTTGCTACTTTCAGTAAAACAGTGAATAACTAATATTTTTAGTTTTGTCTCATATAGACTTCTCAGTACGTTTTAATAACTGTTGTTGTAATCTACGCCTCTTACAGCATCAGAATCTATGACTAACAGAAATAGTTTGAAAAATTCCAAAAAAAGTACATGAACTAGTAAGTAGTCTTGCTACTTTCAGTAAAACAATGAATAATTAATATTTTTAGTTTTGTCTCTTTTAGACTTCTCAGTACGTTTTAATAACTGTTTTCGCAACCTACGCCTCTTACAGCATCAGAATCTATGACTAACAGAATAAGTATGAAAAATTCCAAAAAAAGTACATGAACTAGTAAGTAGTCTTGCTACTTTCAGTAAAACAGTGAATAATTAATATTTTTAGTTTTGTCTCTTTTAGACTTCTAAGTACGTTTCAATAACTGTTTTCGTAATCTACGCCTCTTACAGCATCAGAATCGATGACTAACAGGAAAAGTTTCAAAAATTCCAAATAAAGTACATGAACTAGTAAGTAGTCTTGTTACTTTCAGTGAAACGATGAAAAATTAATATTTTTAGTTTTGTCTCTTATAGACTTCTGGGTACTTTGTTTTCGTAATCCACGCCTCCTAAAGCATCAGAATCGATGATTAACAGAAAAAGTTTGAAAATTTCCAAAAAAAGTATATGAACTAATAAGTAGTCTTGCTACTTTCAGTAAAACAGTGAATAACTAATATTTTTAGTTTTGTCTCTTATAGACTTCTCAGTACGTTTTAATAACTGTTTTCGCAACCTACGCCTCTTACAGCATCAGAATCTATGACTAACAGAATAAGTATGAAAAATTCCAAAAAAAGTACATGAACTAGTAAGTAGTCTTGCTACTTTCAGTAAAACAGTGAATAATTAATATTTTTAGTTTTGTCTCTTTTAGACTTCTAAGTACGTTTCAATAACTGTTTTCGTAATCTACGCCTCTTACAGCATCAGAATCGATGACTAACAGAAAAAGTTTCAAAAATTCCAAATAAAGTACATGAACTAGTAAGTAGTCTTGTTACTTTCAGTCAAACGATGAAAAATTAATATTTTTAGTTTTGTCTCTTATAGACTTCTGGGTACTTTGTTTTCGTAATCCACGCCTCCTAAAGCATCAGAATCTATGATTAACAGAAAAAGTTTGAAAATTTCCAAAAAAAGTATATGAACTAGTAAGTAGTCTTGCTACTTTCAGTAAAACAGTGAATAACTAATATTTTTAGTTTTGTCCCTTATAGACTTCTCAGTACGTTTTAATAACTGTTGTTGTAATCTACGCCTCTTACAGCATCAGAATCTACGACTAACAGAAATAGTTTGAAAAATTCCAAAAAAAGTACATGAACTAGTAAGTAGTCTTGCTACTTTCAGTAAAACAATGAATAATTAATATTTTTAGTTTTGTCTCTTTTAGACTTCTCAGTACGTTTTAATAACTGTTTTCGCAACCTACGCCTCTTACAGCATCAGAATCTATGACTAACAGAATAAGTATGAAAAATTCCAAAAAAAGTACATGAACTGGTAAGTAGTCTTGCTACTTTCAGTAAAACAGTGAATAATTAATATTTTTAGTTTTGTCTCTTTTAGACTTCTAAGTACGTTTCAGTAACTGTTTTCGTAATCTACGCCTCTTTCAGCATCAGAATCGCTGACTAACAGAAATAGTTTCAAAAATTCCAAATAAAGTACATGAACTAGTAAGGAGTCTTGCTACGTTCAGTGAAACGATGAAAAATTAATATTTTTAGTTTTGTCTCTTCTAGACTTCTGGGTTTGTTTATATTACTGTTTTCGTAATCTACGCCTCCTAAAGCATCAGAATCGATGACTAACAGAAAAAGTTTGAAAAATTCCAAAAAAGGTACTTGAACTAGTAAGTTGTCTTGCTACTTTTAGTAAAACAGCGAAAAATTAATATTTTTAGTTTTGTCTCTTATAGACATCTAAGTACGTTTTAATAACTGTTTTCGTAACCTACGCCTCTTACAGCATCAGAATCGATGACTAACAGAAAAAGTTCCGAAAATTCCAAAAAAAGTACATGAACTAGTAAGTGGTCTTGCATCTTTCAGTAAAGCAGTGAAGAATAATTATTTTTAGTTTTGTCTCGTATAGACTTCTGGGTTGGTTTTTATAACTGTTTTCGTAATCTACGCCTCCTAAAGCATCAGAATCGATGACTAACAGAAAAAGTTTGAAAAATTCCAAAAAAGGTACTTGAACTAGTAAGTAGTCTTGCTACTCTCAGTAATACAGAGAAAAATTAATATTTTTAGTTTTGTCTCTTATAGACTTCTAAGTAAGTTATAATAACTGTTTTCGTATTCTACGCCTCTTACAGCATCAGAATCGATGATTAACAGAATAAGTTTGAAAAATTCCAAAAAAATTACATGAACTAGTAAGTAGTCTTGCTACTTTCAGTAAAACTGTGAAAAATTAATATTTTTAGTTTTGGCTCTTATAGACTTCTCAGTACGTTTTAATAACTGTTTTCGCAACCTACGCCTCTTACAGCATCAGAATCTATGACTAACAGAAATAGTTTCAAAAATTCCAAAAAAAGTACATGAACTAGTAAGTAGTCTTGCTACCTTCAGAAAACAATGAATAATTAATATTTTTAGTTTTGTCTCTTTTAGACTTCTAAGTACGTTTCAATAACTGTTTTCGTAATCTACGCCTCTTACAGCATCAGAATCGATGACTAACAGAAAAAGTTTCAAAAATTCCAAATAAAGTACATGAACTAGTAAGTAGTCTTGTTACTTTCAGTGAAACGATGAAAAATTAATATTTTTAGTTTTGTCTCTTATAGACTTCTGCGTCCTTTGTTTTCGTAATCCACGCCTCCTAAAGCATCAGAATCGATGGTTAACAGAAAAAGTTTGAAAAATTCCAAAAAAAGTACATGAACTAGTAAGTAGTCTTGCTACTTTCAGTAAAACAGTGAAAAATTAATATTTTTAGTTTTGGCTCTTATAGACTTCTCAGTACGTTTTAATAACTGTTTTTGCAACCTTCGCCTTCTACAGCATCAGAATCTATGACTAACAGAATAAGTATGAAAAATTCCAAAAAAAGTACATGAACTAGTAAGTAGTCTTGCTACTTTCAGTAAAACAGTGAATAATTAATATTTTTAGTTTTGTCTCTTTTAGACTTCTAAGTACGTTTCAATAACTGTTTTCGTAATCTACGCCTCTTACAGCATCAGAATCGATGACTAACAGGAAAAGTTTCAAAAATTCCAAATAAAGTACATGAACTAGTAAGTAGTCTTGTTACTTTCAGTGAAACGATGAAAAATTAATATTTTTAGTTTTGTCTCTTATAGACTTCTGGGTACTTTGTTTTCGTAATCCACGCCTCCTAAAGCATCAGAATCGATGATTAACAGAAAAAGTTTGAAAATTTCCAAAAAAAGTATATGAACTAATAAGTAGTCTTGCTACTTTCAGTAAAACAGTGAATAACTAATATTTTTAGTTTTGTCTCTTATAGACTTCTCAGTACGTTTTAATAACTGTTTTCGCAACCTACGCCTCTTACAGCATCAGAATCTATGACTAACAGAATAAGTATGAAAAATTCCAAAAAAAGTACATGAACTAGTAAGTAGTCTTGCTACTTTCAGTAAAACAGTGAATAATTAATATTTTTAGTTTTGTCTCTTTTAGACTTCTAAGTACGTTTCAATAACTGTTTTCGTAATCTACGCCTCTTACAGCATCAGAATCGATGACTAACAGAAAAAGTTTCAAAAATTCCAAATAAAGTACATGAACTAGTAAGTAGTCTTGTTACTTTCAGTCAAACGATGAAAAATTAATATTTTTAGTTTTGTCTCTTATAGACTTCTGGGTACTTTGTTTTCGTAATCCACGCCTCCTAAAGCATCAGAATCTATGATTAACAGAAAAAGTTTGAAAATTTCCAAAAAAAGTATATGAACTAGTAAGTAGTCTTGCTACTTTCAGTAAAACAGTGAATAACTAATATTTTTAGTTTTGTCCCTTATAGACTTCTCAGTACGTTTTAATAACTGTTGTTGTAATCTACGCCTCTTACAGCATCAGAATCTACGACTAACAGAAATAGTTTGAAAAATTCCAAAAAAAGTACATGAACTAGTAAGTAGTCTTGCTACTTTCAGTAAAACAATGAATAATTAATATTTTTAGTTTTGTCTCTTTTAGACTTCTCAGTACGTTTTAATAACTGTTTTCGCAACCTACGCCTCTTACAGCATCAGAATCTATGACTAACAGAATAAGTATGAAAAATTCCAAAAAAAGTACATGAACTAGTAAGTAGTCTTGCTACTTTCAGTAAAACAGTGAATAATTAATATTTTTAGTTTTGTCTCTTTTAGACTTCTAAGTACGTTTCAGTAACTGTTTTCGTAATCTACGCCTCTTTCAGCATCAGAATCGCTGACTAACAGAAATAGTTTCAAAAATTCCAAATAAAGTACATGAACTAGTAAGGAGTCTTGCTACGTTCAGTGAAAGGATGAAAAATTAATATTTTTAGTTTTGTCTCTTCTAGACTTCTGGGTTTGTTTATATTACTGTTTTCGTAATCTACGCCTCCTAAAGCATCAGAATCGATGACTAACAGAAAAAGTTTGAAAAATTCCAAAAAAGGTACTTGAACTAGTAAGTTGTCTTGCTACTTTTAGTAAAACAGCGAAAAATTAATATTTTTAGTTTTGTCTCTTATAGACATCTAAGTACGTTTTAATAACTGTTTTCGTAACCTACGCCTCTTACAGCATCAGAATCGATGACTAACAGAAAAAGTTCCGAAAATTCCAAAAAAAGTACATGAACTAGTAAGTGGTCTTGCATCTTTCAGTAAAGCAGTGAAGAATAATTATTTTTAGTTTTGTCTCGTATAGACTTCTGGGTTGGTTTTTATAACTGTTTTCGTAATCTACGCCTCCTAAAGCATCAGAATCGATGACTAACAGAAAAAGTTTGAAAAATTCCAAAAAAGGTACTTGAACTAGTAAGTAGTCTTGCTACTCTCAGTAATACAGAGAAAAATTAATATTTTTAGTTTTGTCTCTTTTAGACTTCTAAGTAAGTTATAATAACTGTTTTCGTATTCTACGCCTCTTACAGCATCAGAATCGATGATTAACAGAATAAGTTTGAAAAATTCCAAAAAAATTACATGAACTAGTAAGTAGTCTTGCTACTTTCAGTAAAACAGTGAAAAATTAATATTTTTAGTTTTGTCTCTTATAGACTTCTCAGTACGTTTTAATAACTGTTGTTGTAATCTACGCCTCTTACAGCATCAGAATCTATGACTAACAGAAATAGTTTGAAAAATTCCAAAAAAAGTACATGAACTAGTAAGTAGTCTTGCTACTTTCAGTAAAACAATGATTAATTAATATTTTTAGTTTTGTCTCTTTTAGACTTCTCAGTACGTTTTAAAAACTGTTTTCGTAATCTACGCCTCTTACAGCATCAGAATCTATGACTAACAGAAATAGTTTGAAAAATTCCAAAATAAGTACATGAACTAGTCAGTAGTCTTGCTACTTTCAGTAAAACAGTGAAAAATTAATATTTTTAGTTTTGTCTCTTATAGACTTCTCAGTACGTTTTAATAACTGTTTTCGCAACCTACGCCTCTTACAGCATCAGAATCTATGACTAACAGAATAAGTATGAAAAATTCCAAAAAAAGTACATGAACTAGTAAGTAGTCTTGCTACTTTCAGTAAAACAGTGAATAATTAATATTTTTAGTTTTGTCTCTTTTAGACTTCTAAGTACGTTTCAGTAACTGTTTTCGTAATCTACGCCTCTTTCAGCATCAGAATCGCTGACTAACAGAAATAGTTTCAAAAATTCCAAATAAAGTACATGAACTAGTAAGGAGTCCACGTTCTACGTTCAGTGAAACGATGAAAAATTAATATTTTTAGTTTTGTCTCTTCTAGACTTCTGGGTTTGTTTTTATAACTGTTTTCGTAATCTACGCCTCCTAAAGCATCAGAATCGATGACTAACAGAAAAAGTTTGAAAAATTCCAAAAAAGGTACTTGAACTAGTAAGTTGTCTTGCTACTTTTAGTAAAACAGCGAAAAATTAATATTTTTAGTTTTGTCTCTTATAGACTTCTAAGTACGTTTTAATAACTGTTTTCGTAACCTACGCTTCTTACAGCATCAGAATCGATGACTAACAGAAAAAGTTCCGAAAATTCCAAAAAAAGTACATGAACTAGTAAGTGGTCTTGCTTCTTTCAGTAAAACAGTGAAGAATTAATATTTTTAGTTTTGTCTCGTATAGACTTCTGGGTTTGTTTTTATAACTGTTTTCGTAATCTACGCCTCCTAAAGCATCAGAATCGATGACTAACAGAAAAAGTTTGAAAAATTCCAAAAAAGGTACTTGAACTAGTAAGTAGTCTTGCTACCCTCAGTAATACAGAGAAAAATTAATATTTTTAGTTTTGTCTCTTATAGACTTCTAAGTAAGTTATAATAACTGTTTTCGTATTCTACGCCTCTTACAGCATCAGAATCGATGATTAACAGAATAAGTTTGAAAAATTCCAAAAAAATTACATGAACTAGTAATTAGTAGTCTTGCTACTTTCAGTAAAACTGAAAAATTAATATATTTTTAGTTTTGTCTCTTATAGACTTCTAAGTACGTTTTAATAACTGTTTTCGTAATCTACGCCTCTTACAGCATCAGAATCGATGACTAACAGAAAAAGTTTCAAAAATTCCAAGAAAAGTACTTGAACTAGTAAGTAGTCTTGCTACTCTCAGTAATACAGTGAAAAATTAATATATTTTTAGTTTTGTCTCTTTTAGACTTCTCAGTACGTTTCAATAACTGTTTTCGTAATCTACGCCTCCTAAAGCATCAGAATCGATGACTGACAGAAAAAGTTTGAACAATTCCAAAAAAAATTAATGAACTAGTAAAAGTCTTGCTACTTTCAGTAAAACAGCGAAAAATTAAATTTTTAGTTTTGTCTCTTAGAGACTTCTGGGTACGTTTATATAACTGTTTTCGTAATCTACGCCTCCTAAAGCATCAGAATCGATGATTAACAGAAAAAGTTTGAAAAATTCCAAAAAAGGTACATGAACTAGTAAGTAGTCTTGCTACTTTCAGTAAAACAGTGAAAAATATATATATTTAGTTTATTCTCTTATAGACTTCTAAGTACGTTTTAATAACTGTTTTCGTAATCTACGCCTCCTAAAGCATCATAATCGATGACTAACAGAAAAAGTTTGAAAAATTACAAAAAAAGTACATGAACTAGTAAGTAGTCTTGCTACGTTCAGTGAAACGATGAAAAATTAATATTTTTAGTTTTGTCTCTTCTAGACTTCTGGGTACGTTTTCATAACTGTTTTCCGGATGTCACCGGATGGCGACATTACGTGGCTAACCTTATCATTTTGGTGGCCCTGAAAAGGGCCGTTTAGGTGTGTGTCCGCCGGGGCGGGTAGATGTGTTTGATGGCCCTGAAAAAAGCCAGTGTAAACCTTATTAAATTGGTCCTGAAAAGAACCGTGTGTGTAGGCAGCGCGTAGCTGCGACGAGAGCCGTAGCTCAGGTTGATGGCTCTGAGAAGGGCCGGTTAAAACCTTATTAAATTGGTCCTGAGAAGGACCATTGTGCTGGTCTCGAAGGAAACCGGCGTAAGCAGCGCGTGGCTGCGAAGAGAGCCGTGGCTCCGGTTGATGGCCCTGAGAAGGGCCGGTTAAAACCTTGGTAAATTGGTCCTGAGAAGGACCGTTGTGCTGGTCTCGAAGGAGACCAGTGTAGGCAGCGTGTGGCTGCGACTGCTGCGGCGGCGGCGGCTGCGAGAGCTGCGGTGACGGCTGCTGCGTTGCTGGCTGCTGCAAGTCCCAGAGCATCTTCCTTCTTTCTCTCGTGGATGTAGTCGGTCGATCCTCTTCGGAGATGTAGAGCGCAATGACAAGCGGCTCAGTGCACTGTGCTTTTATAGCTACTGAGAGCGCTGTGGTAGGGGGCGGTGAGTCGCTTGGCCTTGGCAACAAAGCCCTTTATCGGAAGGGAGCCGAAAGGATTGTCGGGCACCGCTAAAGGCTTTGTCGCTTCGCCGCTAAAGGGCCCATCGCGCCGACAAAGGCCGGAAGAAGTACTCAAAGCCGGCAACACAGTAAATGATTAATTAGAAGGGGTGGCGGTGACACTACTTTCAGTAAAACAGTGAAGAATTAATTATTTTAGTTTTGTCTCGTATAGACTTCTGGGTTTGTTTTTATAACTGTTTTCGTAATCTACGCCTCCTTGAGCATCAGAATCTATGACTAACAGAAATAGTTTCAAAAATTCCAATAAAAGTACATGAACTAGTAAGCAGTCTTGCTACTTTCAGTAAAACAGTGAAAAATTAATATATTTAGTTTTGTCTCGTATAGACTTCTGGGTTTGTTTTTATAACTGTTTTCGAAATCTACGCCTCCTAAAGCATCATAATCGATGACTAACAGAAAAAGTTTGAAAAATTCCAAAAATAGTACATGAACTAGTAAGTAGTCTTGCTACTTTCAGTAAAACAGTGAAAAATTAATATTTTTAGTTTTGTCTCGTATAGACTTCTGGGTTTGTTTATAACTGTTTTCGTAATCTACGCCTCCTAAAGTGTAATAACAATGGTTGGGGATTTCCTAAAAACCCACACCACGTGTATAGTATAGTTTAGTGTAGTGAATGTTAATACTTAATTTTTAGTCTTTAGTGTTTTTTAAATAGCCGTTTTTACGGACTGAAAATGGAAACAGATTCCAACGTTGTTCAATCTGTTGATACTACCGATGGCAAGGCAGGTTGGGAGACGGTCACCAACAAGAAGAAGCGACCGGCCTCACCAAATCCACCAGGAACATGACAACAACAGCAACAACCTAGCAAGGTAAACAACTCAAAAATACCATTTATAGTGTTTAAAGCGCCACCAGAATGGCCTAAGCTAGCTGCTGAAATCAGCAATGCTACGCAAAGGGACGTGAGTATTAAGTCTAAAGGAAATACTTATGCCCTTTACACATTAGATATTTTAGATTACCATACGGTTAAAGGCATATTTATATCGAGTGGCATTGCTTTTCACAGCTACCACGTGGACGAACCGACGGAGCTGAAGGTCGCCATCAAAGGCCTTCACCATAGCTTAGCTCCGTCGGAACTCAAATCAGTTCTATCCGCATTAGGTTTTGCCGTTACCCACTGCCAACCACTAAAGGGCAAGGGCGGCAAACCTATAAATGTACATCTAGTTAAAATCTCCAAAAAACCCGGATATGAGAAAATTTATAACGTAACACATCTCTTTCACGTCGAGGTGACAGTGGAGGCATTTAAGGCCAGGCCTGGCCTACCGCAATGCTTCCGCTGCCAACGTTACGGGCATCCTCGTTGAACTGCCATCACCCCCCGCGCTGCGTCAAATGCGGGGGCGAACACGATGCCAAAGTGTGCGAACCTGAGCAGATTACTTGCTGTAACTGCGAGGGGGAACACACAGCAAACTATAGAGGATGCCCGCACCACACCCGGCTAGTGCAGCAAAAAAAGAAGCCCGCCGCGCCTGCCACCACTTCCACCACTTCGCCGCAAGAAAAGCCATCGGGTTCGAGTTCATCCCCGTCCCAGACCCGCCCGCCACAACAAATTTCATACAAGAAATCTATCTTTAAACAACAAAAACATAATCCACCCGCACCTCCTAAACCCCAACCTAAACCTACGCAAAAACCCCGCCCTACGCCCGTTCCCGCCACGCCGGTCTACCTTTTTAAGCCGGCCGAATTCCCAACGCTCCCCAAACCTAAAAACCCCACACCACAACAAAGTTCGGCCCCAGCATCCAACCCGCTGGGCTCCCTATTAGCATTCCTCACCTCCCAAAAGTTCGTCTCTTGGGTCCTTACCACACTTCCCAAATTATCTTCTGCAAGTAACCCAACAGAAATTATATCAATTATCATCACGTCCCTGCCCACCCTCCTTGCATAAATGGCCCTGTCTATTTGAACGTGGAATGGCAATGGTATCCATCGCAAATTGAATGACCTCCGTCGATTTCTCCAAGAGCACAACGTAGACGTCGCCCTCCTCCAGGAAACCCACCTCCAACCAAAACACACCTTCCGTCCCTCCCCGTACGTAGTATACCGTGCCCGACTGACGTTGCTGCGGGAGGGGTCGCCATTTTGGTACATAAACGCCTCTCGCACAACGTCCTCCCTCACACTGCCATACCGTCCCTAGAGCACATAGCCGTCACTGTGCCACTCAATTCCATTCCTATAACATTCGTGTCCGTATACAAACCTTCGAACACCCCCTACCACGACTCTGCCTTAAAACAACTCTTCGACTTCCAACAGCCAGCCTTCATCGCTGGAGATTGGAACAGCAAGCACACCGTCCTCGGATGCTCCGCCACCAACCCCTCCGGCGTCGCCCTGATGCGCTTCCTCCGCCACGCCCCACTCGCTACCTCACTCCATATTCCAGACTCACCCACCCATGTGTCATACAACCCCACCCACCTCCCGGATATCCTAGACTTCGGTATAGGTATATCCCTCCCGCTTTCGCCAACAATTGCTGTCATTAACGACCTTTCTTCCGACCACCTTCCAGTTCTTTTCTCCTTCCGTCCCCCGGACGTAGTCAATAAACACCCTTCCAGACGACCCACAACTTCCTGGCCTACATACCACTCCCTGGTAAATGCCACCCTCCCAGATGACACCCCCACAACCATCAGTACCCCTTCCGAACTAGACGACTATGTCGATCTAGTCACCCACACCCTTCAGTCCGCCCTAAAACACAGTTCTCGTCCCCCTCCTCCTCCTCACCGCTCCAAGCTACCTCCCCGAGTACAACAGGCCATCCAGAACCGCCGCCGATGCCGCCGCCTGTGGATGACGACCCGAGCGCCACAGCACAAGGTGGCCTTCAACAGGGCAGCAGCTGTCTGCACCCGCCTCCTCCAAGAAGATCGTCAAGAGAAGTGGGAGGAATATCTTGGCACCTTGGAAGAGAAAGGCCAACCCTGGGAAGCCACCAGGGCACTCCTAGGACAGCAGCGCCACCCTAGCCCGTTGCAGACATCAAATGGTCTGGTGTACTCGGCTCAACAGGTAGCAAACACCTTCGCCGACCACCTCCAATCACACTTCACCACTCCAACCTCACACCCTAAACCACGGCGAGAGGCTAAAGTCATCTCCACCGTCCTCCGCCGTATGCAAGACCCGACCCCGTCCGCTATTCCTACCTTCACTGAAATCGACCTCCAGAACGTCCTCAGATCCACTCACTCTAAAAAGGCCCCCGGCCATGACGGAATCACCGGCATGGCCATCCTAAACTCCCCTCCTAAATTAAAATCCCACCTCCTCACGATATTCAATGCAGCCATTGCTTTACAATATTTCCCCGCCCAATGGAAAACTTCCAAAGTCGTCTTGATTCCTAAGCCCGGCAAACCACCCACTGATCCTGCCAGCTACAGACCCATATCTCTGCTTCCGATCCTATCCAAACTGTTTGAAAAACTAATCCTTCCTCACGTAAATCAACACATCGAGTCTGTAGTGCGCCCCGAGCAATTCGGGTTCCGCAAAGGTCACTCTACCACCCACCAACTCCTAAGAGTGACCTCCAACCTCATCAACGCTCAAAACTCCAACCAGCACACCACCGCAGTCCTCCTGGATTTCCAGGCGGCCTCCGACCGGGTGTGGCTGTTCGGATTGCTATTCAAAGCAACAAAAATCTTACCCCTCCCGACATCCGACTTCTTCATTCCTACCTGACAGGTCGCCAATTTTTCGTGGCCACCACACACCCCGCCTTCAACAACGTCTCCACCACAATTCGCCCCATCCAAACAGGCGTTCCCCAAGGGTCAGTCATCGCCCCTCGCCTGTACCTTCTCTACGCAAATGACATCCCACTCATCCCTTCCATTTCCCAAAGCCTGTACGCTGATGTCACGATGTACATGCGGTCCAGTGCCAACATACACTTCAACACGTACAAGCTACAAGAACAACTGGACAGGACATCAGCCTGGTGCCAAGATTGGAAGATGACGCTGAACCCGAAGAAATGCACGGCCATCAACTTCTCCAAGCACAAATTGCAACCACGTCCACTTAGGATTGAAGGCCACGACCTGCCGTGGGTTTCTCAGGTGAAGTATCTTGGCATCACATTCGACAGGCGCCTCACCTTCACTCATCACGTGAGGGAAAGAATTATGAAAGGCAGAGTCCTCCTCTACAAACTTACCCCTCTTCTTCGCTCTCCATCTCTCAAAATTCCACTTAAAGTCCTAATATACACGGCTATAATCAGATCCTTCCTTGTCTACGGGGCACCAGTTTGGTGGCCCGTCCTATCCCCCAGCAATAAACGAAAACTCACCTCTCTTCATAACCGAATCCTCCGTCAAATCGCCCAAGTCCACTACACCGTAAACAACACATCCATCCGTCAGTACCTACAATCCCCTAACCTGGAGGAGTTCATTGAGCGAACTTCCAGAGTCCTCCACGACGCCGGTCAACGCTCTGTACAGCCAGCTGTCAGAGAAATCTACGAAGCAATCCGCCCGCCACAAATCAAGATCAAACAGCCATTCCACGACTTCCTGTAAATTTCCCTTAAAATTTCAAAATCCCGGCCCTATAACAAAAATTTCCCACTGAAAAAAAAAGAAAAAAAAAGAAAATTATTATTAATAAAATACAAGTTCCCTGCTTTTAAAATTCAACTCCCCAACCCCTGCCTTCAAACAATTCTTCCGAAAAACTAATTATCCCGATAAATAAAAATTTACAATTTCCTCGTCCAACACTATTCTTTCCCAAAAATTCCAAATAAATCTCCTGGCTAGAAAAGCATTCCTTCCCGCTCACATGTTCTCTCTCCCCTTCTCGTGTTCGAGTCAATGTCCCCCTAAATATTCCTCAGTAATCGCCTAATAAAGAAAAAAAAAAGCAATAAAGTTCCGTTATCCAATTCTCCGAACGACAAGATAGCATAGCTACGACGTCGTCGTCCTGAGCGTAAGCTCATTCTCGAACTCGAGCGCCTATAACCTCTCCGTACACCGGCAAGAGAACATGTCAGACAGCGCAGCATCAGCAGCTACTCCGGCCGCAGCAGTGGCGTCGACACCGGCGAAGGCCGCGCCTGGGAAGAAGGCCGGGTCTAAATCGTCGGCGGCGGCCAGCAAGAAGCCGAGATCGAAGCCAGCACACCCGCCGACCGCCGATATGGTGAACGCAGCGATCGCCGGCCTGAAAGAGCGAGGCGGCTCTTCACTGCAGGCGATCAAGAAGTACATCGCGGCCAACTACAAGGTGGACGCCGAGAAATTGGCCCCGTTCATAAAGAAGTACCTCAAGTCGGCAGTCGCGTCGGGCGCTCTCACCCAGCCGAAAGGCAAGGGTGCGTCCGGCTCGTTCAAGATCAGCGTGAAAGGCGAAGGCAAGACCGGCGGAAGCGCTCCCGCTAAGAAGAAGCCGTCGTCGGCCGCGCCTAAGACCAAGGCAGCAGCGAAGAAACCCGCAGCGTCCGGCAAATCGAAGGCAGCCGCTGCTGGGAAGAAGCAGTCGGCCGCCGTATCGGCTCCGAAGAAGGCCAAGTCCCCGTCGAAGGCGAAGAAAGTTTCTAAACCGCCGACCAAGAAACCTAAATCGCCCAAACCGAAGAAGGCAGCGGTGAAGAAAGCCAAGTCGCCGAAGAAGGCAGCGGCCGGCAAGAAGAAGTAAACGTTGTTAACACGCTTGTTCTTCTAGCCACCAACAAATGGCCCTTTTCAGGGCCGCCAAATGTTTTTTAGTAAGGTTTTTATTGAAAATATTACAAGTTGTTGTGAACGGTTTATTATACGATCATTATCGGCCGGGCCCGAACGGTTGGTTAGCACTTAGGCGCACGGTGTCAAGCGGAGGGCGGTAATTTGATTTTTGCTTCTAATATTTGCCTTCCTCACTTAAAAAAGTTAACTCATTTAAAACAAACAAACCGATGCGACTGTATATTTTTTTTTATCTGTTTGTTTATTCCCTTCTTTTACGTACTTTTAGCGGTTATTACGCACACAAATACATTTCAATTTTTTTTTTCTTTTTAAATAGGTTTATAACTACAATTGCCTTCCTCACATACTAACGGAGGAGCAAGAAGAAGAAGGGGAAAACGGACGAATTTTTGCACGTAGTCGCTGCGATCGTCATGAATACGACACGCTATGCGAGTTACTTGCGCTTTACCATTGCCTCCCTCACATTACAATTTGAAAATTAAAAAAAAAAAAATCGTACTACATATTTCAAAGGAAAAGGAAAATTTAGCGGTGTAAGGATCGAACAACACCCACCAACCAACCAGCTTGTAAAAACCTCGATTGAATTTTTGTGGCCCTGAAAAGGGCCGTTTCAGTTGTGTTTTCACGCGGCGGCGGTAGCAGGGTTGCTTAAGCCCGTTCTCCGCGGATACGGCGGGCCAGTTGGATGTCCTTAGGCATGATGGTGACGCGCTTGGCGTGGATCGCGCACAGGTTCGTGTCTTCGAAAAGCCCGACCAAGTAAGCCTCGCTCGCCTCCTGTAAAGCCATCACGGCCGAGCTCTGGAACCACAGGTCGGTCTTGAAGTCCTGCGCGATCTCGCGCACCAGCCGCTGGAACGGCAGCTTGCGTATAAGCAGCTCGGTGCTCTTCTGGTACCGGCGGATCTCTCGCAGGGCGACCGTGCCGGGCCTGTAACGATGCGGCTTCTTCACTCCGCCGGTGGCCGGGGCGCTCTTGCGGGCCGCCTTCGTCGCCAGCTGCTTGCGAGGCGCCTTGCCGCCGGTCGACTTCCTGGCCGTTTGCTTCGTGCGTGCCATCCTTGCTTGCTGTTCCTTCTCGTTCTTGTTTTCTTCTTCGGTAGTAGGTCCGCTCCGTTCGGGGTTCGGATTACAAGTGCCGCGCCACTGAAACTGAAACTGATAGAAGATATTTAGACGATTTCTTCTAAATATTTAGACGGGGCTGGGATTCTTCTAAGAAATAATACTGAGGGGTAGTTATTGGAGAAAAAATTTTAGTTTCAGGATCAGCGTAAGTTGGTTTTGGGAATGGAGTTCAATATATATATCAATTATAAAATCAATATATATATTACGAAGTAGTTGCCGTGTTTTTCATAATATTAAATTAATAATATCACAAAAAATTGGCTGGGCGGGCAGAGCTAGCGTTGATATATATAATTATATGTTCAACTGACTGAAAGTCGCGTTTTACAAATAGTCATGGAATGTCAAAGTGCGAGCTGACTCCAGCGGATGCGGTCTGGTGTAAATTGACCGGATGGCTTCGATGGTCGAGTTCTTGCCTGCGTCGTGGAGATTTCTCGAAGTGCAGTGGATGTAGTCCTGTAGGGAGGGAAAGAGTAGGTGGTCTTGTACTAAGGTGTTGGGTATTTTGTAATGGAAGTTTGCTATTATGCGGAGGATTCTGTTATGAAAGGAGAAAAAGGATTTCTGGTGGGTTTTTGCTAGGAGGGGCCACCAGACCGGTGACCCATATAGTAGGAAGGAGCGGATTATTGCGGAGTAAATAAGGAGTTTTACAGAGGTTTGTAAAGTTTTGGCGCGGAGGATAGGGGTAAGTTTAGACAGGAGAATTCTGCCCTTACGGATTTTTTCGGTGGCGTGGTGACTGAAGTTCAGGTGTCTGTCCAGGGTGACCCCTAAGTACTTGACGTGGGGCGCCCAGTCCAGTTGGTGGCCGTTGATGGTGAGAGGAGTCGGTTGGGCTGTCTTCCTGGTGAAGTTGATTGCCTCGCATTTTTGGGGATTCAAGGAGAGTTTCCATAGGTTGCACCAGTGGGATATGGAGTCTAGTTGCTCCTGGAGACGGGATCGGTTTAGTCGTAGGGCTCGGCTATGTCGGTAGAGTATTATGTCGTCTGCGTAAATTCCTACCTTTATTGAAGGAAGGACAGGAAAGTCGTTTGCGTATATTAGGTACAGGATTGGGCCGAGGACAGACCCTTGTGGGACGCCTGCGTGGATGGGTTTGGTCGTGGAGGTGATGGTTTTGTAGTAAAGTGAGGGCGAAGAAACGTAAAAGGATCTGTTCGTCAGGTAAGAGTTTAGTAGTCGGACTATGGATGGTGGGAAGATGAGGGAAAGTTTGTAAAGTAGCCCCAAGTGCCATACCCTGTCGAATGCTGCCTGAAAATCAAGCAGCACCGCCGTGGTATGATTCTTGAGGTTCGTAGCGTCTAGGATGTCTGTAACTACACGGAGCAGTTGGTAGGTGGTGGAACGGTTTCGTCGGAACCCAAACTGTTCCGAGCGGAGTATAGGATCTATTGTAAGGAGGAGCCTAGGAAGGAGAAGTTTTTCAAAAAGTTTTGAAAGTATAGGTGTTAAGGAGATCGGGCGATAGCTGGAGGGTTCTGAAGGTGGTTTGAAAGGTTTGGGAATAACTATAATTTTGGAGTGCTTCCAGGATGAAGGGAAGTGTTGCAAGGCAAGGATGCTGTTGAAAATATGTAGAAGGTGGGTTTTTAGGTGAGTGGGGGAGTTAAGGATTGCCCTTCCAGTTATGTTGTCCGGGCCGGGAACTTTTTTGGGGTTGATTGAGTGAATTACTGTGGAGATGTCCTCGTCAGAAAAGGGTTCTAGATTTAGAGGGGTTGGGTCTTGGAGGGTGTCGGTGACCGTCTCGGTTACATGGTCGTCGTGTATTGGATTGGTGGGGGTAGGGTTTGTCTGGAAGTGGGATTGAAAATGCGAGGCGAAGACTTCTACGATGTTCTTTGCAGAGTACGTAAGTCCGTCGGGTGTGTTGAGGGGGTGACTGGTACGGGTTTGTCGTAGTAGATGCCTGGTGGCTTCCCAGTATTTGTTCATGTCTTGTAGGTCCGTTAAGTACTCCTCCCAGTGTCTGTTACGGAACTTACAGAGGAGGAGCTTACATCTTGCCGCCGCGCGATTATAGAGAGCTCGATGCCGAGGGTCTCTGGTGAGCTGCCACAATCTTCTGCTGCGTCGACGGTCGCTGATTGCAGCTTTGATGTGAGGTGGGAGGCTGGATCGGGTTTTTGGTGGAGGTCTGTATGTGGATTGGGTTAGACTTTTTTGGATTATGTCAGTTATTAGGGAAACGTGACTGTCGAGAAGGTCGGGAGTGGTTAACGAAGGTGTATCGTGAGGGAGGGAGTCAGAGACTAACTTGTGGTAGGTGGCCCAGTTGATTTTATCAATAGGGGTGGGGTGATTAAGAAGTGAAGTGGGGGTTTGAAAGTGGAAGATTACGGGGAGGTGATCGGAATCAAGGTCGTTGATGACTTGTATTTCTGGGAGGTAGGGGATGGAGTTCGAAATACCAAAGTCAAGGATATCGGGTGATTGATTTTGTACGGGTGGGATTCTCGTAGGGGAGTCAGGTATGTGTAGGGCGAGAGGGAGTTGGGAGTTTGTGAGGAAGGACAGGAGTTGTTCTCCTGCGCTGTTCGTCGTTCTGCACCCGAAGTCTTGATGTTTAGAGTTCCTGTCACCCCCGGCGAAGATTGGCTGCTGGAGGTTGAAGAGATCCGTAAGGGCTGATGGGTGGTAGTAATTTTGTCTGGTAGGGGGTCTATAAACAGAGATAAAAGTTATAGGAGAGGAACCAATTGGGACGGAAACTGCAATGGTTTCTAGTTGAGGGATGGGGGGTAGATCGAGGAGTGAGTGGGTGTGACGCTTATGGACCATAATCGCCACACCTCCCAGGGATCGGTTGTTCAAGGTAGGTTCAAGGTAGTTCAAGGTATGGAGTTGGCACTATTACCTTGTGATTCAGGTGGATTTGGAACCTTATTTTCCTTTGAAGTGGTTGGTAGGGCGGGAAAGTCTGAGCTTTTGTGTAAAAATACCGGCCTAGATGGGGTGATGATGGTCGGTTGTGCCTGTGGGATTGTGTTTGCCCGTGAAAAAGTGCGAGGGGCTGGGGCGGCTTTAAATACCGTTTTCTTGTAGCTGGTACGGGCCGGAGGGGTGGTGGACTTAGCCGGCACCGTATTGGAAGTAGTGGCCTGGGGTTGGCCAGATGGGGCAGTTTCAGTAGCAGATGTAGTAGCAGGGCGGTTGACGTGCTGCTGCTGTTGTTGTTGTCTTCTCTTGAAGAGGGCTTTGTGTGTTGGGCACCCCCTGTAGTTAGCAGGGTGTACCCCGTTGCAGTTACAGCACGTCGGGTCGTCTTCCTGCTGCTTGGTGCACTCCTTCGCGTCGTGTTCCCCTCCGCATTTGACACATCGGGGAGCGTGCGCACAGTTGATCGATGAGTGCCCGTAGCGCTGGCACTTGTAGCATTGAGCAAGACCAGGGCGGGCTTTGAACGCTTCTATCGTAACACTAACGTGAAACAATTCGCAGATGTTATATATTTCAGCCGAGTTATCTTCCTTTTTGATTTTGGCAAGGAAGACGTTCAATGGTCTGCCTCCCTGGCCTTTTACTGCTTGTAAGTGGGTCACTGTGTGCCCAGCGGCTTCTAACGCCAGCTTGATGTCAAGCAGCGAGTGGCTATAGTGTAAGCCTTTAATGGCCACTTTTATTTCGGAGGGCTCTTCCACATGGTAAGTATGGAAGTAAATACCCTCCTCCATGAATAATTTTCTTATTATCGTAAAATCATTGATGTTCTGGGTTACCAGTTTGTACGTGGCACCCCGTGACGTTACTGATATTTTATTTGTTAATAGACTATTAATTTTATTTGATATTGACGTCCAATTAGCCGGTACTTTGAATACGAGCGGCGGTATTTTGTTTTTATTTATATTAATATTATTACTGTTGGTTTCATTACCTTGATTCAGTTGCGTAGTAGTTGTGTTGGCAACACCGTCGCCCGTTGGGTTGGTAGCAGCGCGCCGCCTCTTCTTAACTTCATGAAAAGGGGTCGCACCCTCTTCAATATTCTCCCCTTCACATTCCATAGTAGCAGGTGTTCCGCTTGGCGGGAAACCAGCAGGTGTTCCGTTTGGCGGGAAACTAGTCATCATTATTTCTAACACACTGAGTAAATATAATATTTATTAAAAGTTTTTGTATTAAAAATCATATATTATTATTACTAATAATATATTAATGTTTGATTTGTTAGTTCAATTATATTATTAAAAAATGTTTATTACTTAAAACTAAACTTATCAGTCCTGTCTATTTCTTAATACTACTAATTATCAGTCCTGTCTTTTACTTACTTAAATTAATAAACGAAGCACTCACACTGACGATACACACACACAGAAGAACATTCATAATCACTTTTAAACAATAGAAAACACACATACATAATAACTGGTAGAACGTTAAAAACTGTTGTTCGAGGAGCGAACGGACGTGCGTCTGGTCTGTACCAGATCTCAGAGCGCACTGTGTGTGTGCCGCGCCAGCGTCAAAACCCTCCTGTGCCGCGCCGAAACTGAAACTGATAGAAGATATTTAGACGATTTCGTGGGGAATACCACCTGATCGTTCGAAGCGATGTGACGGGGCTGGGTTTCTTCTAAGAAATAATACTGAGGGGTAGTTATGGGGAGAAAATTTAGTTTCAGGATCAGCGTAAGTTGGTTTTGGGAGTGGAGTCCAATATATATATCAATTATAAAATCAATATATATATTACGAAGAAGTTGCCGTGTTTTTCATAATATTAAATTAATAATATCACAAAAAATTGGCTGGGCGGGCAGAGCTAGCGTTGATATATATAATTATATGTTCAACTGACTGAAAGTCGCGTTTTACAAATAGTCATGGAATGGCAAAGTGCGAGCTGACTCCAGCGGATGCGGTCTGGTGTAAATTGACCGGATGGCTTCGATGTTCGAGTTCTTGCCTGCGTCGTGGAGATTTCTCGACGTGCAGTGGATGTAGTCCTGTAGGGAGGGAAAGAGTAGGTGGTCTTGTACTAAGGTGTTGGGTATTTTGTAATGGAAGTTTGCTATTAAGCGGAGGATTCTGTTATGAAAGGAGAAGAAGGATTTCTGGTGGGTTTTTGCTAAGAGGGGCCACCAGACCGGTGACCCGTATAGTAGGAAGGAGCGGATTATTGCTGAGTAAATGAGGAGTTTTACGGAGGTTTGTAAAGTTTTGGCGCGAAGGATGGGGGTAAGTTTGGACAGGAGAATTCTGCCCTTACGGATTTTGTCGGTGGCGTGGTGACTGAAGTTAAGGTGTCTGTCCAGGGTGACCCCTAAGTACTTGACGTGGGGCGCCCAGTCCAGTTGGTGGCCGTTGATGGTGAGAGGAGTCGGTTGGGCTGTCTTCCTGGTGAAGTTGATTGCCTCGCATTTTTGGGGATTCAAGGAGAGTTTCCATAGGTTGCACCAGTGGGATATGGAGTCTAGTTGCTCCTGGAGACGGGATCGGTTTAGTCGTAGGGCTCGGCTATGTCGGTAGAGTATTATGTCGTCTGCGTAAATTCCTACCTTTATTGAAGGAAGGACAGGAAAGTCGTTTGCGTATATTAGGTACAGGATTGGGCCGAGGACAGACCCTTGTGGGACGCCTGCGTGGATGGGTTTGGTCGTGGAGGTGATGGTTTTGTAGTAACGTGAGGGTGAAGAAACGTAAAAGGATCTGTTCGTCAGGTAAGAGTTTAGTAGTCGGACTATGGACGGTGGGAAGATGAGGGAAAGTTTGTAAAGTAGCCCCAAGTGCCATACCCTGTCGAATGCTGCCTGAAAATCAAGCAGCACCGCCGTGGTATGATTCTTGAGGTTCGTAGCGTCTAGGATGTCGGTAACTACACGGAGCAGTTGGTAGGTGGTGAAACGGTTTCGTCGGAACCCAAACTGTTCCGAGCGGAGTATAGGATCTATTGTAAGGAGGAGCCTAGGAAGGAGCAGTTTTTCAAAAAGTTTTGAAAGTATAGGCGTTAAGGAGATTGGGCGGTAACTGGAGGGTTCTGAAGGCGGTTTGAAGGGTTTGGGAATAACTATAATTTTGGAGTGTTTCCAGGCGGAAGGGAAGTGCTGCAAGGCAAGGATGCCGTTAAAAATATGTAGTAGGTGGGTTTTTGAGTGGGGGAATTTAGGATTGCCCTTCCAGTGATGTTGTCCGGGCCGGGAGCTTTTTTGGGGTTGATTGAGTGGATTACTGTGGAGATGTCCTCGTCAGAAAAGGGTTCTAGATTTAGAGGGGTTGGGTCTTGGAGGGTGTCGGTGACCGTCTCGGTTACATGTTCGTCGTGTATTGGATTGGCGGGGGTAGGGTTTGTCTGGAAATGGGATTGAAAATGCGAGGCGAAGACTTCCACGATGTTCTTCGCAGAGTACGTGAGTCCGTCGGGTGTGTTGAGGGGGTGACTGGTACGGGTTTGTCGTAGTAGATGCCTGGTGGCTTCCCAGTATTTGTTCTTCTCTTGCAGGTCCGTTAAGTACTCCTCCCAGTGTCTGTTACGGAACTGACCGAGGAGGAGCTTACATCTTGCCGCCGCTCGATTGTAGAGAGCTCGATGCCGAGGGTCCCTGGTGAGCTGCCACAATCTTCTGCTGCGTCTTCTGTCGCTGATTGCAGCTTTGATGTGAGGTGGGAGGCTGGATCGGGTTTTTGGGGGAGGTCTGTATGTCGATTGGGTAAGACTTTTTTGGATAATGTCAGTTATAAGGGAAACATGACTGTCGAGGAGGTCGGGAGTGGTTAACGAAGGAGTGTCGTGAGGGAGGGAGTCAGAGACTAGTTTATGGTAGGTGGACCAGTTGATTTTATCAGTAGGGGTGGGGTGATTGAGAAGTGAAGTGGGGGTTTGAAAGTGAAAGATTACGGGGAGGTGATCGGAATCAAGGTCGTTGATGACTTGTATTTCTGGGAGGTAGGGGATGGAGTTCGAAATACCAAAGTCAAGGATATCGGGTGATTGATCTTGTACGGGTGGGATTCTCGTAGGGGAGTCAGGTATGTGTAGTGCGAGAGGGAGTTGGGAGTTTTCGAGGAAGGACAGGAGTTGTACTCCTGCGCCGTTCGTCGTCCTGCACCCGAAGTCTTCATGCTTGGAGTTCCAGTCACCCCCAGCGAAGACTGGCTGTTGATGGTTGAAGAGATCCGTAAGGGCTGTTGGGTGGTAGTAATTTTGTGTTCTGGTAGGGGGTCTATAAACAGAGATAAAAGTTATAGGGGAGGAACCAATGGGGACGGAAACCGCAATGGTTTCTAGCTGAGGGATGGGGGGTAGATCGAGGAGTGAGTGGGTGTGACGCTTATGTACCATAATCGCCACTCCACCCGGGGATCGGTTGTTCAAGGTAGGGCGGTCAGATCTATAAATTATGTAGGGAGACATTTTGAAGGAGTGTCGAGGGTGTAGGTGTGTTTCTTGTAGAAGAACTACATCCACATTGTGATCTAGTAGAAAGCGATGCAGATCGTTTCTATTCCGTAGAACACCATTTGCATTCCATGTAACTACCGTAAAGGTCATTACGAGAGAAGTGCGGGGACTGATGCAATTAACGTAGCGACGATTTCACTCATATTTTTTGCCGAAGCAAGCTTCTGCAGAGTCTGAATGGCCCAAGTTAAAAACTTCTCAGACGTTAGCAGTTGGAATATTGAGTTGGCACTATTACCTTGTGGGTCAGGTGGATTTGGAAGTTTGTTTTCCTTTGAAGTGGTTGGTAGGGCGGGAAAGTCGGAACTTTTGTGTAAAAATACAGGCCTAGAGGGGGTGATGATGGTTGGTTGTGCCTGTGGGATTGTGTTTGCCCGTGAGAAAGTGCGGGGGGCTGGGGCGGTTTTAAATACCGTTTTCCTGAAGCTGGTACGGGCCGGAGGGGTGGTGGACTTAGCCGGCACCGTACTGGAAGTAGTGGCCTGGGGTTGGCCAGATGGGGCAGCTTCAGTAGCAGATGTAGTAGCAGGGCGGCTGACGTGCTGCTGCTGTTGTTGCTGTCTTCTCTTGAAGAGTGTCTTGTGTGTTGGGCACCCCCTGTAGTTAGCAGGGTGTACCCCGTTGCAATTACAGCACGTCGGGTCGTCTTCTTGCTGCTTGGTGCACTCTTTCGCGTCGTGTTCCCCTCCGCATTTGACGCATCGGGGAGCGTGCGCACAGTTGATGGAAGAGTGCCCGTAGCGCTGGCACTTGTAGCACTGAGCGAGCCCAGGGCGGGCTTTGAAGGCCTCTATTGTCACACTTACATGAAACAATTCGCTAATATTGTATATTTCCGCTGAGTTGTCTTCCTTTTTAATTTTAGCAAGGAAGACATTCAGCGGTCTGCCTCCTTGGCCTTTGACGGCTTGTAAATGGGTCACGGAGTGCCCGGCTGCCTCTGGTGCAAGCTTGATGTCGAGTAATGAGTGGCTATAATGTAACCCTTTAATAGCCACTTTTATTTCGGAGGGCTCTTCCACATGGTAGGTATGGAAGTAAATTCCCTCCTCAATGAATAATTTTCTTACCACCGTAAAATCATTAATGTTTTGGGTGACAAGTTTATACGTGGCACCCCGTGACGTTACTGTAATTTTTTGTGTCAGAAGACTATTGATTTTGTTGGATATTGTCGTCCAATTGGCCGGCACTTTAAATACCAGCGGCGGTATTTTGCTTCTATTTACTTTAGTACTATTGCTTTCATTACCTGGTGTATTTTGCTGTGGGTTGGCAACACCGTCGCCTGTTAGGTTGGCAGCAGTGCGCCGCCGCTTCATAACTTGATTAAAAGGGGTCGCACCCTCTTCAATATTCTCCCCTTCTATGTCCATAAGAGGGGAGATAGTAGCAGGTGTTCCGCTTGGCGGGAAACCAGCAGGTGTTCCGTTTGGCGGGAAACTAGTCGTCATTGTTTTTAACACTGTATAACTATTTAATAATGTTTATTATAAGTTTTTGTATTAAATTATATATTATTATTACTAATAATATATTAATATTATTGATTTATTTGTGCAATTACACTATTAAAAATGTTTATTACTTAAAACTAAAATTATCAGTCCTGTCTATTTATTAATACTATTAATTTTCAGTCCTGTCTATTACTTACTTAAATTAAAAACGAAGCACTCACACTGACGATACACTCACACACAGAAGAACATTCATAGTCACTTTTAAACAATAGAAAACACAACAATAGAAAACACACATACATAACTTGTTCAATATAGAAACTTGTTCGAGGAGCGAACGGACGTACGTCTGGTCTGTACTAGATCTCAGAGCGCACTGTGTGCCGCGCCGGAAACTGAAACTGGTAGAAGAGGGAATTTAGACGATATCGTGGGAGTTACCACCTGATCGTTCGGAGAAAAATAACAGAACTGGGGTCTCTTCGTAAGAGAGTTACGGAAGGGTAATTGAAGTAATAAATTAGTTTCAGAATCATGGGCTGTGGGGCTGTATTGGGAATATTTTACGAAGTATTACCTGGTTTCACGTGATATAAATATCACACGAAACGAGGCTGGGCGGGCGGGACTAACGTTGACAATTCAACTGGCCGAGAATATTCGCGGCTTACAAGTAGTCGTGGAACGGCAGACGGCGTATCCATTCGAGCTTGGCGGTGTCGTAGATGTTTCTGACGAGCTCGATGTCCGACGTCTTGTTGTTGTCGTGCAGCTTCCTCGACGTGGCGTGGATGTGTTCTTCGAGTGAAGGAAGGAGAAGGTGTTCTTGTACGATGGAGTTAGGAATAAGGTAGTGAAAGTTGGCGATTAGGCGGAGGGCACGGTTCTGGAAGGAGATGAATTTTTGACGGTGAGATTTGGCTAGGATGGGCCACCAGACTGGTGACCCGTAGAGCATGAAGGAGCGGATGATGGCCGAGTAGATGAAGAGTTTGAGGGTGTTACGGAGACCTCTCGACCGTAGGACAGGTGTTAGTTGATAGAGAAGGATTCTGCTCTTACGGAGTTTCTCTTCGGCGTGCTTGGCGAAGTTTAGTCTTCTGTCCAGTGTGACTCCCAAGTACTTCACACTGGTCGCCCATGGAAGCTGGTGGTCGTCGATCTTAAGCGGCACTGGTTGCCGCCTCTTCGTTGAGAAGTTGATCGCCTCGCATTTCTGTGGGTTGAGGGAGAGTTTCCAAGTGGAGCACCACTTGGTAATGAGGAGGAGTTGTTTTTGTAGGTGGGACTTGTTAAGGCGTAAGGATGGGCTTGAGCGGTAAAGGATGATGTCGTCGGCGTACATGCCGGTCCGGGTTGTGGGTAGGAGAGGAATATCATTTGCGTAAGCAAGGTAGAGTATTGGACCGAGGACCGAGCCTTGAGGGACTCCGGCTCGGATCGGTTTGACAGAAGAGGTGACGGAGTGGTAGTGTTGGGACGGAGAAGTGACATAAAAGGTTCTGTTAGTGAGGTAGGAGTTCATCAGGCGGATGATGGGAGGAGGAAAGAGCAAGGAAAGTTTGTATAGGAGCCCCAAGTGCCACACCTTGTCGAATGCTGCCTTGAAGTCAAGGAGCACCGCCGTTGTGTCGCGCTTGGTGTTGGTAGCGTTGATGATGTCGGTTGTGAGCCGAAGGAGCTGGAGGGTGGTGGATCTCTGTTTCCGAAAGCCAAATTGCTCTGGTCGGAGAACAGGGTCGAGTGTTTGGGTTAGGTAGGGCAGGAGTAGTCTCTCAAATAACTTTGAGAAGATGGGTAGGAGAGAAATCGGGCGGTAGCTGGAAGGATCGGTGGGCGGCTTGTGCAGTTTAGGAATGACGCAGACCTTGGAGAGTTTCCAAGCTGCGGGGAAGTGTTGGGTTGTGAGGATGGCGTTGAAGATTTGAAGGAGGTGAGGTTTTAAGTGAGGTGGTGAGTTGAGTATGGCCCGTCCGGTGATGTCGTCGGGGCCAGGTACCTTTCTCGGATTGATGGAGCGGATGACGGAGAGGAGGTCGTCGTCTGTGAATGGTGGTAGGTTTAGGGGTGTAGGGTCGGCGAGAGTAGTGGAGACAGATTGCGTGATTTGGTCTAAGTGGTCGGGATCGGTGTCGGTAAAGTGGGACTCGAAATGCGAGGCGAAGGTCTCGGCGATTCCATGGGCGGAGTACTGCTTCCCATCAGGCGTGTTGAGAGGGTGACTGGTCCGTGGTTTCCGAAGTAGCTTCCTCGTGGCGTCCCAGGGGTTGTTGCCATCGTCGAGCGTGGCCAGGTATTCCTCCCAGCTCCGAGAACGGTGCTGGGCGAGGAGATACCGGCATCTCGCTGCCGCTCGGTTGAAGAGTAGTCGATGGCGTGGATCCCCGGTCAGCTGCCAGAGTCGTCTGCATCGGCGTCGGTCGTTGATGGCGTTGCGAACAGCCGCTGGTAGGCCAGAACGGGTTTGTGGCGAAGGTAGAGATGATGAGGCGGTGAGGCTTGAGTGGAGAAGGTCGGTAAGGTATCGGATGTGCCGATCGATGTGATCGGGGGTGAGCAAGGTTGGCGGGTTAGGAGGTAAGGCGCCGTCGACTGAGGCGTGGAAGGAGTCCCAGTCGACTTTGCGGGTAGGAGGAGTTTGTTTGGTGAAGTTAGGCGAGTGGAATTGGAAAAGAACTGGAAGGTGGTCAGAACCCAAGTCGTTGATTACTTGGGTGTCTGGCAGGTAAGGTAGGGAAACGGATACACCGTAGTCCAGTATGTCCGGGGTGTGTCCTTGCAGGTGGGTGTGGGTAGGTGAGTCGGGTACGTGTAGCGAGATTGGAAGCGGTAGGTCTTGAAGGAAGTGTAGGAGTTCTGTGCCAGCGGTGTTCGTGGATCCACAACCGATGTCGCGATGCTTGGCGTTCCAGTCACCCCCGATGAAGAGCGGCCGTTGAATCTTGAACAACTCCGTAAGAGCAGTAGGATGAAAGTGGGTGCACGGTGGTCTGTACACTGACACGAATGTGACAGGTACAGAGCCGATAGGAACAGAAACTGCAATAGTTTCAAGGAGAGGAATGGTTGGTATTGAGAGGAGGCTGTGGGTGTGGCGCTTATGAATCATAATTGCCACACCACCACGGGCTGTTTGGGTATTAGGTCGATCGGATCGGTATATGATATATGGAGAGAGCTTGAAGGTTTTATGAGGTTGAAGGAAGGTTTCTTGAAGTAGGACAACATCCACGTCGTGCTCTTCGAGGAATCGCTGCAGGTCGTTCTTATGCTGTTGGATACTCGCTGCGTTCCAAGTGACTACTGTAAAAGGCATTACGAGAGTAACAAGGGGAGCGATGAAATTACCGTAGAGATTATCTCATCTAATGATTGCGCAGTGGCGAGCTTCTGTAACGTCTGAATAGCCCAGTTTAAGAATTTCGGCGACGTTATCAGAGTGAAAAAGTTGGCACTGGAGGGCTTTGGCTCAGGTGGAGCAGAAGTGGATGGTTTCGTCGGAAGGGCGGGGAAGTCCGAGCTCTTATTAAGAAATACTGGCCTACTGGGGTTGATTATCACCGGTTGTGCCTGGGTAAAATGCCTAGTTGGTGGAGAAGTGTTCCTCGGTGATGAGGTTTTGTAAATAGTCTTACGGACCGTCTGCCGGGCCGGTGGGGAGATTGGGGAGCTAGCCGGCCCGGCTTTAGAATGAGAAGGGACAGGGGTTGGAGCGGTAGAGCTCGGCTGTGCAGTCGCTGTAGAAGTTGCAGGTCGTTGTTGTTGCTGCTGTCGTCGTCTCTGGAGCGCCTTGTGTGCAGGGCACCCCCGGTAGTTAGCCGGGTGGTTACCCTGACAGTTGCAGCACGTTGGGGCCTCCTGCAGTGTTCTACAATCCTTGGCGTCATGCTCCCCTCCGCACTTGACGCATCGGGGCGCATGACAGCAGTTGACAGATGAATGGCCGAAGCGCTGACATTTGAAACACTGCGGCAGGCCCGGACGACTCTTGAAAGCTTCCACAGTAACTGCTACGTTGAAGAGCTGGTGGATGTTGTATATCTCAGCCGAGTTGTCCTCCTTCTTTATCTTGACATAGAAGACGTTTATGGGGCGTCCCCCTAAACCTTTTATAGGCTGGACTAGGGTGACGGTGTGACCCGCCACCTCTAGTGCCAGCTTGATGTCCGTTGGATCGGTGCTGAAGTGAAGCCCCTTGATGGCAACCTTAATTTCAGCGGGCTCATCGAGGTGGTAGGTATGAAAATATACCCCCTCCTCGATGAACAGCGCTCTGACGGTCTTGAAGTCCGCGACGGAAGAGCTCCGGAGCATGTAGGTGGAGCCCTTGCAGGTCACCACATACTTCGAAGATACCGCCGCGTTAATCTTTGAAGATAGTGCAGTCCACGCCGTTGGCACCTTAAAAACCAACGGCGGGATTTTGGGACACCCTGTAGAAGGTGTCCCGCTCGTCTCGGTTGACCCTGTAGATGATGATGATGATGATGCAGTGTCTGGTCGTTGACGCTTGCGTGCAACGACCTCCACGAAGTCTTCTGGCGAAGGCTGGTCACACTCCATGTTACCTGGTCGGTGTCTCTGGAGCGTATGCCGCGCCGGCGTCAAAACCCTCCTATTTATGCTGCGCCGACCCCTCTCCTTGTGCACCTCTCGTTGTATCGCTTGCCGGTCGGTGATTGGCCGCCGGTCGGGCCAATAGCAGCGCGCCGTTAAGTAATAAATACAGCTGGTTTTTCAGCGTGTGTCGACATAACTTCGGCAGCACTCGTCCTGTTCACTTCACTTCGTACGAAGAGTAGCAACAGCAGCAGCAGAAAATATGACCGGCCGCGGCAAAGGAGGTAAAGGTCTGGGCAAAGGCGGAGCCAAACGGCACAGGAAGGTGTTGCGCGACAACATCCAGGGCATCACCAAGCCGGCGATCAGGCGATTGGCCCGGCGAGGCGGAGTCAAGCGTATCTCGGGTCTGATTTACGAAGAGACCCGCGGCGTGCTGAAGGTGTTCCTCGAGAACGTAATCAGGGACGCGGTCACCTACACCGAACACGCCAAGAGGAAGACCGTCACCGCCATGGACGTTGTCTACGCACTGAAGAGGCAGGGCCGCACGCTTTACAGTTTCGGCGGTTAAGCGTCGCGCCACAAGCCGCTTGCGAAAGTCTATTAGAGCCTTCATTCAATAAAACGGCCCTTTTCAGGGCCACCAAACTAATAACATGAGGTTTTCAATAATGTGAATTTCTTTATCTCCTCTCGCATCTTGTATAACGAACGGAAGAGACTACTGCTGTAATATAACAATAATGTACACGAACGAATGATTTTGTTTGTTGGTTATCGTAAAATGTAATCTTCATTCATCATCGGTAGATTACTGAAAAAAAATGATATAAGAAGAAATAATTAATAGAGATGGCAAGAAGAAAAAATCGTGGTTGTGTTCGGCAAATTTTCATAGTATTGTCGGCCGGTGCTGGTGAGCAAGCAGCGGGCGGCATCGGCAGTAGTAGTTGGTTCTATTTCAGAAAAAGAAGGAAATCAAGAGAATTGTTTTTTCTTTTTCTCCTTCGCCGCTTTTGTTACATGCTGGCAGAATAGTAATTATTGTTACAAAGAGTTCAAACAGATTAAACCAAGTCATGAAATTTTGGTGGCCCTGAAAAGGGCCGTTTCAATGCTGTGTCGCCTGTATAGCAGCTGCAGCTCCAACGAGGTCCCGCTTAAGCTTTCTTCTCGGTCTTCTTGGGCAACAGTACCGCCTGGATGTTGGGCAGCACACCTCCCTGAGCGATGGTCACCCCGGACAGCAGTTTGTTCAACTCCTCGTCGTTACGGATGGCCAACTGGAGGTGACGCGGGATGATACGGGTCTTCTTGTTGTCGCGGGCGGCGTTGCCGGCCAACTCGAGCACTTCAGCGGCGAGGTATTCCATTACGGCGGCCAAGTAGACGGGCGCACCGGCGCCGACTCGCTCCGCGTAGTTGCCCTTCCTGAGCAGGCGATGTATTCTGCCGACGGGAAACTGGAGCCCGGCGCGCGACGAGCGAGACTTTGCCTTCCCCTTAACTTTTCCTCCTTTACCGCATCCAGACATCTCTCGGCTAGTTGGATTGTTCTCGGTCGGTGGTCACGAACGAAATAACACGGCCGCATCTGGAATCTGGAATCATTGTTGAATGGGTTGGAAGCCCATAATAGGCGATGTCGTGAGGGATTCACCTGATCGCTCGGATAGTTGGATATTGGAACTATTTTGATTTTACATGGATATATTGGGAAGGAGTTGTTAGGGTAGATTTATTATTATGATTCAGATTCCGAGATGGGATGAGTTAGTTTATGGTAATGAAGGAGTTTTTAATTTAGTGGAACTGGATTTTAAAATAGGATAATTATATAATAGGGGGTAGAATAATTAGAGGAAATCGTGGAATGGCAGTATGCATATCTCTTCTGGAGGATGGTTTTTTTCTTCGTATATTTTCCTGACGATCTGGAGTTCTGAGATTTTCGCAGAGTCGTGTAGCTTTCTTGAAGTATTGTAGATATAGTCCGTTAGGGATTGGAATTGGAGGTGTTCTTGGACGATATTATTATTGATTAGATAGTGGAATTTGGAAATGATCCGAAGGATTCTGTTCTGAAAGGATGAAAATTTTCTTTTATTGGTGTTGGAAAGGATGGGCCACCAGACTGGTGCCCCGTAAAGGAGAGAGGATCGGATAATCGCAGAGTAGACTAGGAGTTTTAGTGAATTAGTGAAGGCTTTAGAGCGAAGGATCGGGGTTAGGGAATATAATAGGATTCTGCCCTTACGTATTTTGTCTGCAGCGTGCTTGGAGAAGTTCAGGCGGCGGTCGAGGATGACACCAAGGTACCGGACGTCCTCCTTCCAAGGCAGCTGCACACCTTCGATGCTGAGTGGATCTGACTTGATCCTTCTTCTTGTAAAGTTGATCGCTTCACACTTATTGGGATTGAGGGAAAGTTTCCATTTTTTGCACCAAGCAGTGGTTATAGGAATTTGGGAGCGTAATTTGGCGGCGCTTACTCGGGGTCTCTTGCTGTGGCAATAAAGTATTGCGTCGTCAGCAAAGAGGCCGATTTTTATTGATGGGAGTACAGGAAAGTCGTGGGTATAAAGCAGATAGAGTAGCGGGCCAAGAACTGAACCCTGTGGTACGCCGGCATTCACGGGTTTGAGACCGGATTTTACGTCATGGAACTGCTGTGACCTGGTTGAGACGTAAAATTCTCTATTGGAGAGGTATGAGTGCAGAAGCCTCACTAATGGAGGCGGAAGAAGGAGAGAGGACTTGTGGAGGAGTCCTAAGTGCCATACCCGGTCGAATGCTGCTTGGAAATCAAGCAGTATCGCCGTAGTATCGCATCGGGAGTTTTTGGCATCGATCAATGCCGTGATGATTCTAAGCAGTTGCAGTGTTGTGGAGCATCCTTGTCTGAAGCCAAACTGTTCAGGGGGGAGGGCAGGATCAATTGCTTGGCGCAGTCGGGGAAGGAGTAATCTCTCAAATACCTTTGAGAGGATGGGTAGAAGAGAGATAGGCCGGTAGCTAGATGGTTTAGTGGGCGGTTTAAAAGGTTTGGGTAGGACGATAATTTTGGAAGTTTTCCAAGCGGTAGGAAAGTGCTCTGTGGAGAGGACGGCATTAAATATCGAAAGGAGGTGGGTTTTCAAGTGAGGTGGGGCGTTGAGGATGGCGGGACTGGTGATGTCATCAGGACCAGGGGCCTTACGAGCTCTAATAGATTTGAGGGCTAGGGAGAGGTCGTCAAATGTAAAAGGAGCCATGTTGGAAGGAGTGGGATCAGCTAGGGTGGTTGAAACGGAATCATGAATAAACTTTTCATGTTCCGGGTCAGGAAACTTGTCGGTGGTGGTAAAGTGGGACTCGAGGTAAGAGGCATGTGCATCCGTGATACCATGTTGAGAGTAAACTGGACCATCTGGAGTGTCGATGGGATGATTGGCCCGTTGCTGCCGTAGAAGCCGTCTGGTAGCTTCCCAAGGGTTGCTGACGTCTTCTAAGGTCTCCAGGTATTCCTCCCACTTCTTGCTCCGATGTTGGTCCAGCAGTATCTTGCAGCGGGCAGCTGCCCGGTTGAACAAGGTGCGATGCTGTGGAGCTCTTGTGTGCTGCCACAGGCGACGGCATCTTCTCCGCTCCGAGATGGCATCACGGATGTGCTGAGGAAGACTTGAGCGAGTAGGTGGTGGGGGAGTTGAGGAGTTTATTGTGATGGCTGATTGGATTAATGAGGTAAGCAGGTTAACATGTGTGTCGAGCTGTGCGGGAGTTTGAATTAGAGGGGGTGTTTCAGGTAATGTGTTGGATAGGGTGTTGTGATAAGACGGCCAAGAGGTGCGTCGTTTAGAAGGAGGACAGTTATGTGTAGCGGAGTGTTTCGGAAAGGAAAACAAGACGGGTAAGTGATCAGAATTAAGGTCGTTAATGACTTGTATGTCGGGATTATGATTTATCGATAGGGAGAGGGCGAAATCTAGAATATCTGGAGATTGAGTTTGCATTGGCGGGATTCTTGTAGGGGTAGTTGGAAGGTGTAGAGAGATGGGCAGGGGACACATTTCAAGGAAAGTGAGAAGCGAATTACCTGCCTGATTCGTAGAGTTGCAGCCGAGGTCCACGTGTTTGCTGTTGAAGTCTCCGGCTACGAATAGCGGCTGCGGCAGCTTGAAGAGATCTGCAAGGGCAGATGGGTGATAGGTACCATTTGGGGGGCGATAAAGGGACACAAATGTAATTACGCTGGAGTTTAGAGCCACAGATACAGCGATATGCTCTATGGATGGGATAGGAGGGTGTTCGATTAAATTGTGGGTGAGTCTGCGATGGATGAGGATGGCCACCCCGCCTAGTGATCGGTTACGGTTGTCAGCGGGGCGGTCGGATCTGTAGATTATGTAGGGGGATAACTTAAAGGGTTTGTCGGGTAGGAGGTGAGTTTCTTGAAGGAGGGCTATATCTACATTGTAGTCTTCCAGGAACCTCCGAAGATCACTCTTCTGTCTGGCAACTCCATTGCCATTCCACGTTATAATGGTGTGGGTCATTATAAAAGTAGGGAAGGGAGCGATGTAATGACAATGGAAATAATTTCTGAAATATTTTTAGCGGAGGAGAGCTTGGATAATGTTTGGATTATCCAAGGTAGGAGTTTGGGAGAGTTTAATAATTCAAAGAGAGGGGAACTGTTTTGGGTAGCAGGAGTTGTTTGAGCGACCGGTGGTCTATTTTTTGAGGTGGAAGGTATTGGTGGGAATTCTCTTGCTGAGAATACGGGTTTAGAAGGTATGTTAATCGGTTCATCATTTAGGGTAGGAAAGGAATGTTTTGTGGTAGGAGGTGGCCGGCTGGGGATTTTCCAGATTGTTTTCTTCACGTGCTTACTGACCGGCACGTTCTTGGTAGCAGTCGTGGCGGGAACAGCAGTGGCGGGAACTTGTTGTGGTGGGACAGCTTTGGGTGTGGTCGGGTTTTTCTCCACCCTACGTCGTTGTTGCACGAGTTTGGCATGCGTCGGGCAGCCCCTGTAGTTAGCAGGGTGTGGCCCGGAGCAATTGCAACATTTTGGCGCCGGAATATTTTTTTCAGAGCATTGTTTTGCATCATGTTCTAGTCCGCACTTGACGCAGCGTAACGGATAATTACAGTTAACAGAGGCGTGGCCATACCTCTGGCAACGGTAGCATTGCGGCAGACCTGGCCGCGGCTTGAATGGTTCTACTGACACCATTACATGAAATAATGATGTCAGCGTGTATATTGACTCAACCTTTTCGGTTTTTTTTAACAAACCAAAAATACGTTTATGGGCTGACCAGATCTGCCCTTAATAGGTTTAACGTAGTCTACCGAATAGCCGGCATGCGTTAGTACAGTGGCAATATCGGCCGTATCATGATCATGGTACAGACCTTTTATTGCCACTTTCACCACTTTTGGCTCTTCTATGTGATAAGTATGGTAGTAAATACCATACTTAATCAGAATGTCCTTGATCTTTGCGTATTCTGTGATATCTGAGCAATGAATCGCATAGGTCGACCCTTTTGAAGTGGTCTTGATTGAAGTGATTCTAGCCTGCGATATATCATTAGCAATATCTCCCCAGTTCGGTGGCACTTTAAATATGAAAGGAGGTATTTTACCTGATTTTGCTGGTTGCTGATTGTCTGGGTTGGCCGTATTGGTGGCTGCAGCTTGCCGTTTCCTTTTAACTTGCTGAAACGGGGTCGACCCCTCACCAATAATCTCCCCTTCTATTTCCATATGTGGTGCAAGAACGTCAGGTGTTGTTCTGGATTCGTTAGTAGAACCCATTTTACACTATAAGGTTTATAATATATTATTTATGAATAATATATTAACTTAACTAATCTAACTACGTACTATTTAAATTGTTTTTCCACTTATCAGTCCAGTAGGAGATAAAGAGAATCCAGTATAAAAAGAATCCAGTAGGAGTCCAGTAGGGAGCTGTCTGCCTCAAAATAGATTTGGGTTTGTTGTGTTTTAGTTTTCTGTTGTTAGATTGTGATGGGTTTGACTATTTGTATTTGTGGTTGGAGTGTTCTGTCTCTCTGGTTGGGTTTAGGTGTTTGTATTTGTATTTGTGTTTGGTGGTGTTTTGTCCAAATGTTTTGGTTAGATAGTCAGTTTGTATGGTTAGATTTTTTTTTTATGGTCTGGTAGTTAGATTATATGGTGTGATAATCAGATTTATTTTTTTTTAGTCAGGTAGTCAGATTGTATGGTCAGAGAGTCAGATTTTTTTTTTGGTCAGATAGTCAGATTTTATGGTTAGGTAGTGAGATTGTATAGTGAGGTAGTGAGATTGTATGGTCAGAGTGTCAGATTTTTTTTATGGTCAGATAGTCAGATTTTATGGTCAGGTAGTGAGATTGTATGGTCAGAGAGTCAGATTTTTTTTTTTTTTTGGTCAGATAGTCAGATTTTATGGTCAGGTAGTGAGATTGTATGTGAGGTAGTGAGATTGTATGGTCAGAGAGTCAGATTTTTTTTTTTGGTTGGGTAGTCAGATCGCTTGTTTATGGTTAGTGAATCAGATTTTTTTTTAGTGTGATAGTGGATTATATTTATATGGTCAGGAAGTTAGATTTCTTTTTTTTTTTAGTCAGGTAGTCAGAAGTCTATGGGTAGTGATTTGAATTCACTATTTTTTTTTAAGTTGTAGAGTTAAGCAGATCTTGTAGATCTCCTCTGAGAGTAATGAATTTCATTATACAACCAGACCTTGTGGTGAATGAAGTGAAGGTGTTATTTGCAGGGTGGAACGTAGATGCTTTACGGAAGGGGGGGGCTAATATATACCGGCTACTGGTTAAAATACCGGATTGTTTGGGATAAAATGTATGTATTGTAGTGTAACTTAAGAGATAAATGGTTTTAATTATTTTTTTTTTAGCAGTATTCAATCTATATTAATTTTTTTTTTAATATCAACCTAATACTTTTGAATTAAAGTAATGAAAACAGATTTTACGCGAATAATTGATTAACTACAGTGTTACACACTTTTTTTTGCTTGTTCTTTCTTCTGTAAAAAAAAAAAAAAAAAGAGAACGCAAATTAGTGTAGTATGTGCAAGATGAAAAAAAACAAGCAAATATTTTACAAGATTTGTTACAAAAAAAAAACCGAATGTGATCATTTTATAATAAATGCGTGAGGCTAACAAAACAAATAAATATGATTTATTTTTTTTACTCTCTTGGTTTGGTTTAAATTGTGAATTGGGTATAAAGAAACTAATAGAACGGGAGAGATAAAACTAACCAACCGCTTTTTCAAGGTCGTCTAATAAGAAATAGGCATGCCAATATATTATTGTGCGGTTAAAGTGGTTACATAATGCTGTAAGGTCCCGGTATGTATTTCAACTGCAGATACCAGGAAAATTAATCCAGCCAAAGAAATCTATATTGGCAGAGTTCCAACTTTTTTTACAAAATCATCATAGATTTATAAATTAGAATTTATCAGGTTATAAAAGTTTATAAAAGCCTTTATAAAAAATAATAAAAGCAATGGGGAAATACCGTATATCCCGGCGTATAAGTCGAGGTTTCAGAAGCAAAATATATGTTTAAAAAACAGAGGTCGACTTATACACCGGGTCTACGAAATTTAATTTTTTAAAGTTCAGGGTAGTTGACTGAGAAACAAAATACACTGAGGTACTTAACTGAAATAAGTAACTACATAACACTATATTCGTTAGAAATACGTAACTATATTCTTTTTAAAAGAAAAAGTAATAGAATAAAAAATTACCTAGGTAGGTATCATAAAATACATACAGTTATAGATCCGTGTCAGAAATTTCTGACTCTCCATTGTCTATTCCTGCAGCGTCATATGGATCCCACAAGTCTTCCCTTGCTTCATCACTATCCTTGTCAGTATCGTCATCGTCGTCACCTACGTCCCACAGTACGTCGTCTTCTGATGAATCTAAAGCGTTAGATATCCCGCATTTTTTAAATGATTTTACCACAGTTTGTATTTTCACTTCATCCCAAGCTGTAATTACCCACTGGCAAATAATGTCTAAAGACGCAGGACGCATATTTCCGCCCGGAGTAAAACTTTTCTCTCCAATAGCCATCCATTTATTCCACTCCCGATAAACTGCACTTTTAAATGGCTTGTTTAAACTAACATCCAATGGTTGTAGCACTGACGTAAGTCCACCCGGGATTACACATGTATCCGTATTTTCGTCCTTTAAATTTTTTTTTGTTTTTTCCGTTAGATGCGCACGAAACATGTCCCACACCAATAAGCTTTTTTTCTTTCTTAAACCACCAGGTCGCCTATTCCAAATATTTTTTACCCAAATGTCAATACCGGCCTCATCCATCCACCCCTTTTCTTGGAAATGTACTATTATGCCTGATGGAAATTTAATTTTTGGCCTAATTTTTCGCTTAAAAATAATCAAAGGCTTAAGTTTTGTTCCGTCTGCCATACATGAAAGAACCACAGTAAAACGAGTTTTTTCGTGTCCAGTTGTTTTAACAATTACCGAATGTTCACCTTTTACGTTCACTGTGCGATTACCAGGCATGTCAAAATTCAGCGGCGTTTCGTCCATATTTCCAATGTTAGCCAGCTCATAGTCATGTTTTTTTCGAAGGTTTATAACAAATCTATGAAAATTAATAATCTTGTTATCTAAATCTTTTGGTAGTTTTTGTGCGATTTTAGTTTTTTGTCGCAGAACTAGGTTATGTCGATCCATAAAACGGCTACACCAACTTCTAGTTGCCAGGAAACTTACCGAGTGTTCAGGATTATCTTTTGCCCAGTTTATTGAATGCAATCGAATTGCGCAACGTGTGATAATATTGCCGCTCAATCGGTTTTGAAGCACCCATTCCACTACATGTTTCTCTAATTCCGGCCAAAGTACAGTTCCTGTTCGCATAGCGCATTTAGAGCGAGGCATTCCTCTAATCTTTTCTTCACTTTCCCGCCAATCACGCACAAGTTTTTCGTTAACACCGAACTTACGACCCGCTTCACTGTTGTTTGTAGTTTTTGCCAAACCGATAACTTTTAATTTGAATGATGAGTCGTATTTCATTCGTTTAACCGCACTCATTGCTACAGGTAGTATTGCACGCACGAATAGGCCTATACAAAATGCACTAAATAAATAACCGAAAGCAGGTGGATAACCTTACTCGATGATTGTAGTCACGGCAATGAAGACATAATAATAACCTGTAGACTGTACTGTACTAGTAGCCTGTGAAAGTCATTCACACGACATATTGGGTATTCCCAAAATGTAACATTAGGTAGGTAGCCATAAAACCTTTTGATTGACAGGTGGAATTCGTCAACAATATAATACTTCCCCATTTCTGTCCCAAAATAAATATAGTATAAATAAAATAAATATATAAATAAAATAAATAATAGTATAAATAAATATAGTATTTATAATGTAAACTGAAATGTATAATCTTATACCTATCTATCAAAACCTAGTAGCTAGGTATTTTCATTCATTGTGTAGAACAGATGGCTAATTAAAGAGTCGTTTTTAAATAATCTGACGTACCAGTGGGTTATCAAAATAAACTTCGTATGAATTACCGGTACCTTACTTTTCGGATTCGACTTATACAACGGGTCTTGCTTAAATCAACAAAAACACTCTTCAAAATTAGGTTCGACTTATACGCCGGGTCGACTTGTACGCCGGGATATACGGTAATCGCAACCAAACCGAATAACTCTTTAAGGATATAATTACCAAACCAAACTTTACATCCGATATTCTTTTCAAGCCTAAACGCCAACAGACGAACCAACAGCCCTACGTCTTCGAGAAAGCAGAAATGCTTGCTCAGCACTTGCATAACACATTCCAACTGCACTATTCTACTATACTATTTCATACATTTTTTTGTCACCAAATAAATTATTTTTTTAGAACTTCCATTGTTTTGTTAACTAATAGGCCGACTATGAACAGTGGATTGTCAATCAGCCTTCAGCCTTGGCGAAGGTTATAGTCGATTATTATTACCTACCACAAAATTCATTTCACCAATTAAATTAAATAGTTCTGTTTCTTATCACATGGTAAGCCAATTTAATGACTGAATCATTTAAGAACAGAAGAGGTATAGGTGTAAAAGACACTAATCAGAGTTATCTCCTCTGAAAGTAATGAATTTCATTATACAGCCAGACCCTGTGGTGAATGAAGTGAAGGTGTCATTTTCAGGGTGGAAAGTAAGTGCTTTTCAGAGGGCCTGGCATGTTGATAAGCATACTGTTTCAACTCAGTGAGGAAGGCAAATGGTAAACCACCTTACTCCTCGTTTTTACTTAGTAAAACCTCTACAGGTTCAAACCAGCCTTTCAGTTGATGACCTAAACAACATTATTATAAATATGTAGGGAAGAGAAGTATTACTTTCATGACGATTTTTCGAAATTGAGTTTTTACCAAAAGTGGCCGATGTCAAATCATTGCTGCCTTACTTTATACAGGAAAACAGAAAATTTTATACCGATTTGTTCGGAGAAGAAAACCTGGTTGGGTTAAAATTATAACATTCTATCTCTGGTTGTTTTATAATTTAACCTTGAAAAGAATTGTTACTACCACTATCCTACGACTACTATTCCTACCACTTTACTATTCCTACCACTACCCTACGACTTTACTATTCCTACCAGTTATTGGTCTGTATATTCCTGGTAGTATACCAGTAACTGGTAGTATATTCCTACCAGTTATTGGTCTGGTACGCCAATGGTCGACTACACAGCCGGCGAGCCGGGCAAGCCGGCTCGGCATGCCGGCGTGTGTGTAAGGTCGAGTCTTGCTTTTTGCAGTTGTATTCAATGTAAGAAATATATAAAAAAACAAACAGAAAGCTTTCTTTTTTCCAGCCTATAGCTTTTAGTTTTAAAATAAATACCTTTAAAATCTTTAAAGCTGCCGCATTGGCGTAGTTGGTAACGTGCTCGCCTCTCATCATGCGGTCTTGGGTTCGAATCCCACTCAGGCACGGCATATTTTCATACATTAAAAAAATCATTTCATCCTTCACAATTAAAACCCAACGTTGTCGCTAAAGACCACTGTAGCTGATGCGACGTTAAATAAACAGAAAAAAATCTTTTAAATGGTTATTACCACAAAATTAATAAAAATTGTAAAGAGTGTTTTTAAAGGGTCCGCAATGACAATTAGTAATTAAAGGGGTTCTTAAATAAAGCTAGTTTGAGAAACACTGCAATAGTACATAACGCGGGCATCACTGGTCTACCTAATGAATTTAAAACATTGAATCGACGTAAAGGTATTGAAAAAGTATATTCCAAAGAATTTATCCTTAAATTTTTATCGTACTTCAATGTTTATAATATTTAAAATCAATATCATACAGCAATGACATTAGAAGTTTTTACATTAAGCGTATTCTAACTTTAAGTTAAGTTGTTATTGTTTAGGACAACAGCCAAAAAACTGGTTTGATTGAATAGAGTTACCTTAAGTCAGATTTAGTCCGGACCATTCGTATGTTTTGCATGAATCTGGACTTCCATGGTAAAGAGATTTAGTTTTAAAAATAAGTTCTGTATACGATGATCGACTTTTCGAAATCTAGTTTTCACCGGATATACACGTTTTCAGACCTCCTGAACTCAAAAAACATAATTTCAGCGATTGGTGTGTATGATATATTTCAAGAACGAAGTATTGTACGAAGTTGAAACTTTGAAACTATGTTAGGTACCACTAGAAGAACCGACATGAAGATATTCATAAAACTCAGTCAACCAGAAGTAGTAGTTTATTCGTGTAATTTTTCACTTTCTTGCGAATTTCTCAAAAACGGATCCTACGATTTTTTTTAAATCACTTCTTTTACTAAATTTTTTATGCTCTACAAGATAGGGTAAGCGCCGTGTCTCCTAAAGTTCTTTGAGAGGCTGTGCTCTCCTAGAAAATAATTTTTTTTAAGATTGCCGACTCATAAATGATGAGTGTTAGGGCAAAAGTGTAGCCTATATTATCAGAGTTGTAGAAACTTTAGAAACCTACAACTTTTATTTTTTGATATGTTTTGTAGTATAACGTTTAGTTTAGCGGTAATCAGTGATTTTCTGTTTTTTCACCAAAATCTGTAAAGAAAAATCAGAGTTTTTAAGATTTCAGCCATTTTACGACAAAAGTGTAAATTACATATAATCAAATTTATAGAATATTAAAACCTACAACTTTCGTTGAAAGCATTTTTTCAACAGAGCCCACTTTAGCGTCAAAGAATGATTTTCCGTATTATTGCTAAACGGAGATTGGTTTTCATTTTATATCATATAGGCTACTCATGATTAAAATTAGGTTGTTTTTCAGTTTTTTGTTTACTTTAAGTCGCATCATTAGCAACTACGGAGGGTTAAGAAACTGTAATGATGCGTTTTCGCACGAAACAATTTCCAGACCTAGCCGGGAATCGAACCCGGGACTTTCGCTTAGTAGGCTAGCGCGCTCTCCATACGTTACGTAGGCGGCCATTTTTAATTTTACGTTGTTTACTAATGTTAGTATATTGTTCATTAGTTACACTGACACGAGAAGGTCGTGTGACTGTTTCACACCAGATTTTTGTCTAATTATCTTTATTATTTTCATTTACATTAATTTTGGAATGTTAAAAAACTTCTCGAAAAAATATTTAAATGCAAATTTTGATGTATTAAATTATACAGGCTAATTTATAAACAATAAATACTTGTTGATAATAATTTATAAAATTTTCAACAACGTCACTTTACTAACTCAAGCTATGTCCACACTCGTGGGATGTCGCATGCGATGTGGCATGCTACATCGTATGCGCTTAGAGGCATGGCATTTCACCAATCCGCCTCGTTTGAAGAGCTTTATCTGAAAAAACCATAACGAATATTTTTGAACACTACATTAAATTAAAGCCTGTTCTTTTCTGCGCTGATTGGTTTGACTTAGATTATTTTAACTTTTAACTAGTCGGTGATACAGCAATTTACGCATAGAGTACTCAGATTTTAGCCGGTTTTTCGTTAATGTGGTTTTAAACGTTCGTTACTCCGTCCTGGCTTTTCATAAAAGAACGGCGTTTAAGTACGTTGAAGATCAGAGTTTCTCTGTTTGACCATTTTAACATAGAAGTCTGATGTTCGATTTTAAAATGCCGGCCATTTTTTTAAAAAATAGTGTATTTTGTCTTCACGTAAAGGTAGGGTTATGATTTTTCGACTGAACCATCCATTTTTACAGCAGTATTGTGCCATGTATAATATTTTTCATTTGTAATTAGAAATAGATATGTGATGTCAATAGAAAATTCTATTAGCCTCTAAACTTCTTGAGAAGAAAACTGAGCTCTGTAGCGGTATCCGCTCCGAGTATAGTCGTTGAGAAAAACAAACTGTTGTGTTTTTCCTGCTGCAACTCATTCCTTCGCTCATTTTGATTTATTTAACGATGTTTTTATAAAAAAAATAAACGCTTTGCTTGACATAATACTGTTGTGAAAGATGCATGGTTCAGTCCAAAATTCATTTCCCTACCTTTACGTGGAGTAAAAAAAAAAACACGTTTTTTAAATAAAATGGCCGGCATAATAAAACGGAACATGAGATTTAACTTTTGAAAGATTTATATTATAGAAAAAACTCTGGTCTTCAACGTACTTAAACGCCGATTTTTATGAAAAGCCTGTACGGAGTAATGGACGTTTAAAAACCACATTAACGGAAAACCGGCTAAAAACTGAGTATTTTTTTGCGTAAATTGCTGGAGTTATCTCCGATTAATTTCTAAATAAAATAATATAAATCAACGCAATCAATGCAGGAAAGAACAGGCTTTAATTTTGTGCATTGTTCAAAAATATTTGTTATGTTTTCTTTGAGATAAAGCTCTTTAAACGAGTGCGGGAAGGTGGTATGCCTCTAAGCGCATGCTACATCGCAAGTTGAAAAAGAAAGCGCACGAGTGTGGAGAAACTGACCCACCGGGCTGGTCCAGAGGTAAAGTCGTCGCCGTGAGTCAGCTGTCTAACAGCTGATTTTAGGAGACGAAGGTTCCTGGTTCAAATCCTAGTAAAGGTAGTTCCTTTTATACGGATTTGAATACTAGACAGTGGATACCGGTGTACTTTGATGGTTGGGGTTCAATTAACCATACTTTCTCAGGAATTGTCGGCCTGGGTCTGTACAAGACTACACCTCATTTCCACGTCATACACATCATCCTCATCTCACTTGGTCATGGGGTTGCTTATTGTTTTCAATTGAACAGATTGCGACGTACACATTAGGAATTAAAAAACTAAAAACTAATTCATTGTCCGTAGCAACGATCAATCGGTACATAGACTGCTATTCTACTATCGCTACTATGATTTTTTAATAACTTTCCTATTGTAATAATTGCTATTTGTTAGCGTTTGTAAGGCGCTGGATAAAAGACAATGAAACGAATTTAAACTGAATAATTTTACTGTATTTAGTAAACGATTAATTGACTTAATTCGGAGGACCAGGTCAGTTTTAAGCAGCTGCCAACCACAGCATAAACGATTTAAAGAATAAACAAAATGAATTAATAATAGGAGGAACCAAATAACGAAAGGTAACGGACATAATTGGTAGGGAAAAGACATAGGGAGACACACAATTGAATAACTAACCGTAATAAATGAAAAACGTTCTTACCTGGAATCCATAAAACGACTTGAAACTTGTAGATACACACGTGGAGAAGCACTGGTAACATTGCAATGAATACACTACGACAGTTTACAATAAAAAACACATGAGCAATTGAATATAATTCACACAAAGCATAGAATAACGAACAGTTTAGGTTTGTAGTCAACCAACGAGTAACGAAACGAACTGATTGTAAACGAAGAAATAGCAGGGAATCGCCACCCACGCCACGCGCTAAGCGCAAGAGACAAGAACGCACCCATTCATCACGGAAGCTGAGACAAGAGTGTGTAAGGAAGATGCCGGATATGTAGACGGGAGAAGGGATACGGATGACGTGACTTAATGATGTCACGCGGAAACAGAGGCAGGAACAAATTGTGATTAGCGGGGAAAACAGTTTGAATTAACCCCGGGAAGACTGGCGCTAACATACCGCCCGCCTAAATCGAAGTAAGCGATTTACAAAGAACTGAATTAAGAACGAAGCCGCCCGCCCTGAAGCAACAGGGAGCGGAAAACTCAGGAAGAAGACGAGGAACGAAGCCGCCCGCCCTGAAGCAACAGGGAGCGGAAAACGCAGGAAGAAGACGAAGAGCGAAGCCGCCCGCCCTGAAGCAACAGGGAGCGGAAAACGTAGCAAAACGATGATCGAAGCATCGACGACGATTGAAGACGTAGAAACGAACGAGGTGAAGAACGGACACATCTTGATGTGGCGTGACAAACGCACGGGTTTGCCCGGCCAACGACGAACGGAGCATCTTCCACGGCTTGCGCGGAAGCCAACGAGAAACGGAACGATCTTGAGGTGATTGCCAACAAGGGTTGACAACCAGAAGCGAAGAAGAGACGTAGAAAACGGCGAACGAAGAAAACAAACGAAGAGGCGAAAACGAAGGTAGACGAAGTTAAGCGGGAAACGAAGTGAGACGGCGGAGAAAAGTTAGTTGCCCAAAGGCGGAGCTAACTGGTAAGCGGGTTGCGAGGCGAACTGGCGAGTAGGCGAACAATAGCGACAAGAATTCTGAATTGCGGTACGGCGAACTTCACTAACTTGCTGAGAGTGAATCCGTGATTGAGGTTGAGGCGACGTGCGAGATTGACGAAGATTACACCAGGCGTTGAACGAAAAACGAGAATTGAATTTACAATTATTCACCGGTTGTGAAAATTGTGTACGACGATTGGGGCCCCGCCCGCCAAGAGGGGCACAAGGCGCGCGAAGAGCGTTAGCAGAACATGAAGCGACTGAGGAGGGCCGATTGCCCTTTAGCGAAGCGATTTGCAGTGGTTTGTTAACAGAGTGTACGAGAGACGACGAGAAGCGATTTGACGAGGAATTAGTTGAAGACAACTCGGAGGGAGCCTTCAGCGTAGACTTGAAGCGAGGCGTAGACTTGAAGCGACGAATGGACGAGGTACCAGCAGCAAAATCGGTCGAGACACTGGCGGAGTCAGTAGGCGAAGCGAGAGGAGAATCAACAGCGATGATCTCGGATGAAGCGGCGAATCGATTTGAAGGCGAAGAGACTGAAGTTTTACGAAGACGATTTGTTAAAACAGTAGGGCGAAAAGAATCGTTGTCAGATGCAGGCGAAACAAGAAGGCAATTAGGCGAATTAACAGTAGAAATGATAGGATTATTGAGCTCGGGGTTCACAGTAGCACTGAGTTCAATTTTTGAAATAGCAGGGACGATATTTTGATGATTGACGGCGAGAATTGGAGGCGAAATCGAATTTGTAGTTGACGTGCGATTTTCAACAGTAGGCGATACGAGATTAACAGTAGTAGCAGGCGACGATAATTCAGCGTTATCAGGGAAAACATATGATAAAAACGAATCGTTATTTGTTACAGAACTAGGTGGCTGGATGTCGGGCAATTTGCCAAACACAACATAACCAAATACGGTTGATAAAGCAGATGGAGTGCCTTTTATTAAAGGCGTTTTACTAAAATCGAGTATTTCGGAAAAGTAGTCAGCACCAAGCAGTAGGTCTACTGAATTTGGGCTGCGAAAACGAAAATCAGCTAGCAGATGTTGAGAAAACTGTTCACCGACGGACTTGTGAATTCGAGAAGCAGGTAGGCGGTCTGATATTTTTTGAATAACAGTGGCCTGAAGCGGTAGGCGAAAATTAGAATTTTGCGGCGACAGAATTGTAAGGTTTGTAGTGCCCTTAACGGATGTAACTTGCGATGAAATACCTTGTAGGCGTTTAGTGGTAGGCGCTATGTCGAGTTGAAGCGAACGAGCAGCGCTATAGGTTAAAAGGCTTGATTGAGAGCCATTGTCAATGACAGCGCGATGTGGAACAATTTTACCGGATGAATTGACAGCGTGAACAATAGCAGTGCCTAACAGCGCGGTTTGGCCATTAAGCCGACAAGAGAGAGAATAATCGGTAGATTTTTCAGCGACGACTGACGAAGACGAATTTACAGTAGGTACCGGCTTATTAGCAGAGCAGGTAGCGCAGGACTTAATTGGCGGAGTTGCGATAGCAGTAGCATGAATCGACGGCGAAGAATTAGAAAGTAGGCACTCGGGAGATTGAGAATTGTTGACTGGGCGCTCGATGAGTGGAGGCGAATTAGCAATTAGCGAATTGTGCGATTTAACAACGGAAGAGGCAGATGAATTCGACGGTTGAACGTTACGGTCAGAATGCAACAGCGTATTATGAGATTTAGAATGACAGATACGACAATGTTTAGTTGAGTTGCAGTTGCGACGATCATGATGGCCGAAGCAGGCAAAACACAGTTTAAGCCGAGAGATAATTTTGTAGCGATTATCCACGGTTTGCGAAAGAAATTCACTACAGTTTTGAATTGAGTGCAGGTTAGATTCGCACGAAAGACATTTAATTGAGTTTGATTTGACGAAAAACGAAGGTATGTTGTCAGAACGAGTAGGCGGCGATGTTGAATTACGATTATTTTGTACAGTACGGCGATCAGCGGATGCCGGACATGAAGAGTCCGGTTTATCGAGGTTAGAACTACTTGAATACGGAGAACGAACGTTATCGATAGATTGAGAGGGATTAACTAATTCGCAAGAATGCATTTTAGCAGTAACAAACGAGATTAAGGCTTCGTACGAAGGCACGGAAGACGCAGGATTTTGATCTTCAAAGCTGAGTTTAGTAACAGGATCTAAATTTGAATAAGCGATTTCAAATAAAAGATACTCGAGTAGATTAATATTGAGTATTCGCAAGGCACCGATAGCAGATTCATGAACGTTTAAGAAATGTTTTAACGATTGATAGTTAGGAGAGTCAGATTTGACGAAATTAAAAACTTGATTTAAATGTACATTTGCAATTCTACGTGGATTTGAATAACGGTCGAGTATTAAATTATATGCCAATAGGTAATTATCAGCAGACAATGGTAAATGTTCAATTAAGCGAAGAGGTTCGTTGTTTAACGAGCATCGCAGGTAGTGCAATTTTTGCACTTGAGACAAATCAGAATTGTGATGGATTAAGTCATTGAATAGACTTATGAAGTTCTGGAATTTCGTTATGTCCCCATCATAGGACGGTAAGCGAATATTAGGTAACTGGACCAATGGCGAATTATTGATTTTGTGTTGACTTGAAATAATCACAGTGTTATCTAGCGATTGAATTAGTTGTTGCGCTGAACCGATTAATTGAAAATATTTGTTTTCAAAATTAGTGCGCTCGACTTCGAAGTTGCTATCAGGTTTGAGTAATTCAAGTTTGGTTTGAATTAATTCAAAGTCAGACCAGGGATCAATGAATTTTTCTAACCGTAATTTTACTTGAGTTATTTCTACATCAGATTTGAGAAACAGATCAAAACGATTTAAATGGTTATTGATCACGTCACGTTTTTTAATTAATGAATTATAATCGTCCATGTTGACGAAATAAACGAATAAATATAAGTGAATTAATAAACAAACACAAATTGAGAAAGGTAAACAAACATTGACTGTCAATAATTAGGTTAGTGTAACGATTTAACATTGAAGGTTATTTACAATGAAACGTGCGGTACGGGATTCAGCTAGTAAATGAAACCGGCTTGACTGTTGAACGAGATGGGCGGAGGGCGCAGCGAGTCTGCGCAATGGAACGTAGTGATTTGATGAAGACACAGAAAATGGCTGCTGTTACAAATTCTTGAATAGCAGCTAACATAAGAGTGAAGCGTTGAGTGTGACGTCACGAGACGCGCAGTATATATTTTTAAACAGGACTCAACCAACATGTACGCAACAAGTAGACACATTCACCGTTAACGCAATAACCGCAGATGATTACACAATATGTAATTAACGAATTTAATGAAATAATAAAACAGTGTACGTAATTGACTGTATCCATAGATCACTGATAGATATCCGATGCCCGGGATGGACCATTAATGTTAGCGTTTGTAAGGCGCTGGATAAAAGACAATGAAACGAATTTAAACTGAATAATTTTACTGTATTTAGTAAACGATTAATTGACTTAATTCGGAGGACCAGGTCAGTTTTAAGCAGCTGCCAACCACAGCATAAACGATTTAAAGAATAAACAAAATGAATTAATAATAGGAGGAACCAAATAACGAAAGGTAACGGACATAATTGGTAGGGAAAAGACATAGGGAGACACACAATTGAATAACTAACCGTAATAAATGAAAAACGTTCTTACCTGGAATCCATAAAACGACTTGAAACTTGTAGATACACACGTGGAGAAGCACTGGTAACATTGCAATGAATACACTACGACAGTTTACAATAAAAAACACATGAGCAATTGAATATAATTCACACAAAGCATAGAATAACGAACAGTTTAGGTTTGTAGTCAACCAACGAGTAACGAAACGAACTGATTGTAAACGAAGAAATGGCAGGGAATCGCCACCCACGCCACGCGCTAAGCGCAAGAGACAAGAACGCACCCATTCATCACGGAAGCTGAGACAAGAGTGTGTAAGGAAGATGCCGGATATGTAGACGGGAGAAGGGATACGGATGACGTGACTTAATGATGTCACGCGGAAACAGAGGCAGGAACAAATTGTGATTAGCGGGGAAAACAGTTTGAATTAACCCCGGGAAGACTGGCGCTAACACTATTCATTCTATTTCTACACAGGTTTTACAGTACTTTTTTGTGTTTTAATGTCATTTGAATGGCAGGTGTGGGTGTGACAACCCCACTCTTCATAAGCTTTATGACACATATTAAAAATTATTATGTTACTCGAGAAAAAATATTTAAAAAAATCTAATCTAGAGAAGTACGTAACTTAAATTTAGCAGTAATTTGTAAGTGACAGGGACATAAATTTGACAGTTTTCATTTTACAATTTCAGTTATGTATTACTAAATACAAATTCATTTGTTAACATATTTACTAATTCCAGCATAGGACGAGCCTGTGCGCGGGAATGAATTGTACATTATTATAATAATTAATAATAGTCGTATTTTCCGGATGATAAGTCGCATTTTTTTCATAGGCTACAGAAAACGGCAAAAAATCACACTGCGTCTTATGAACTGAATGTATACATTTTTAGCGACATAAATGGCAGTTAGGCAAGTTATGTTTCAAAGTAAACATTTTTTTCTTATCTCACTCACATCGTTCTATTAATTATCTCTCGCAGCAGATATAAAGGTAAATTACAGTAGTGTAGTAAAACAGCTTACTTGATTTCCGTTCTTTGGAATAGTGTTTACTAATTTACTTTTATAAATGTCTGAACCATAGCACTAAAAAAGCATGGTTGAAAAGTGGGGGGCTTCCTGGATCGAATTACGATTCAGTTCGTTATTTCAGTTTGTGCAGTAAACATTACGTTGTATTTATTTTTTATTGTTTTTGAAAACGAATGTCAGTAAGACAAAAAAATTTTCATATAGTCTACTGTTGCTTATAAATTACCAGTTGTAAGTTATGCAAAGACATACGGAAATCGGGCTGCCGAAATAGATTTGGACCTCCACCAACGGAGAAGATGATTCGCGAATGGAGAATATTTATGAAGATCAACTCCTAAAACAAGATAAGAAAAAACATTCTTCTCGTTCCAAAGTTGCTAAATGGCCTGTACTTGAAGAAGAACTAAAAACATGGATACTTGACCACAGGAATAATAAAATTTGTATATCAACTAAAATGACAATCCAAGAAGCTAGAAATAAAGCGGTGGCATTAGGTATTAATGATTTTACTGGTAAATGATCATGGTATTACAGGTTTATGAAACGGTAAGGACTCAGTATGCGTACACGAACAAGACTAGCTTAAAGACTTCCACCGAAGTATGAGACTAGAATAATCGAGTTCCATAAATTCATCATTAACGCCAGAAAAAAGTCAAACTATGATAATGGACAACTAGGTAACATGGATGAAACACCTCTAACTCTTGATGTACCATCTAATAGAATTTTTGATCAAAAGGTACCAAATCAGTTATAGTTAAAACAAATGGACACGCAAAACACTCTATACAGTTTTTTCTGCTTTCTAAGTTGATGGAATAAAGTCACCACCAGGTAATATTGAAACGAAAAACAATGCGTGCAGAGCAAATTCCTTCTGGAATAATACTTCATGTTCATGAGAACTGGATGGACCAACACGGAATGAAAGTGTGGTCTAAACGTCCGGGAGGCCAATTAAGATAACTAATTAATTTCGGTCTCATCTTACACAGGCTACTAGAAGAAGACTGAAAGAAATTCGTACCAAAATTGCTGTTATCCCTGGAG